>JAWPHD010000366.1:0-493526 GCA_037043455.1 Cyrtodaria siliqua
GTTTATTTCATTCTGTTTTTTCCGATACTTGGAGTTCACCCATAATCCGTTAATTCGAACTTCTTCCGGTATCGGAGTCCTGTTTATAGCCCGGAGGCACATTGATTATCCTATCAATTGATGCAATGTGTGCAAATAATTTTAAAGATTTTATTGATTGACGTTTTGAACATGATTTGTAACACGTCTTCCTTGACTGATGGTTAACGAATATTATAACCAGTAAACAAAAAAATAAAATTCGTATTCATGCGATAATTTAAATCTATCTAATTTCAGATTGTTGACATTTTGGATACTCTATACATCTTTCTTTATTTGTTTATTCCATTAAGCGATGGGAAAGCTTATTTTAGCAGGATTTTATAACGGATATTCTACAATAAAACACGTTTAAATACATTTTTACTGAATAAAATGCGATAACCTGTTTAATATTGCCCATAAATGTTTTAATTTTACAATATGCAACCTTTTTAAACCGAAAATAAGGTTTTATTTCATACCCTAGCCAACCCCGCTTTCGCGTCTTGGAGAAGGGGTTGGATGGTGCTTAAATGTTAATAATCGGATCTCGTAATGTTAACTTCATGCATGTATATATATATATATATATACACGCAAAAACAGTTTGTTTTGAACTAATCAAAATAGAAATAAACCAATAAAAAATCAAGACTGCCTTATGTACCTTTAATGTTTATAAATGTATAACTTACGTGGTTGCGACAGTCTTCCTGTATAAGATGATGATAATACAGCTGGTTATATAGCCAGTGATTGCACGTCTAAACATCATCTTGAATGTGACATATAAGAATAAAAGAGCTGTTGTATTTGGTTATGTTCAATTAATATCGTTGCAACTATATTTCAGAAAAGTGTTTAATACCAACCGATCACCGGACAAAAGTACTTAAAATAATCATTTTATGAAGTACCATCAAACGAATAACTATCGCTACATATTGAAGGCAATATGACGGCAACTTAGAATTATCGTCGAATGCATATGTTAGTGATTTTAGCATGCAGAGTCAATATTCTAGACACACACAGCAAGCAACACATATTTAAAAGATGCCGTGGTGCAAAATAGTTTGTATTTAGTCACATTACATGCAGTGTGGCCATGTAATAAATATCACAATTCACTATTGTTTGGTGCGCTTGTTTCAGCCAAAGTGTTTTTGGACTTTTCAGATAAAATTCAACTGGTAGCTCGATGGTTTATTCTCTTTTTGCTCTGACTTCTGCCAAGTCATTGAGTACCTTCTTTGTGGCTTTCTAGGCTATTTTATTTTTGAATTTATATATACACGAACATCTTTGTGTTTTACTTATATTGCCTATTAATGCTGCCTTGTTGGTTAGAGAATAGTTCATGTCGGAGATTTCTTTATTTAAACTGTGTGTTTTATTCGGATGACAGTACGGTAAGTGTGAGGATTGGTGCACCCTAGAACCTGGTTTAAAACCATAGCGGCCTTTTTGGCCACTGACCGTTCCATGGCGGTAGCCCTATTGTCAACCCTTTTTGTGTTTGTGACTTCATATGTCTTTATTCCTTTTTAACATTGCCATTCATATTTGTATGTTTACATGTTTTTGGGTTTACTGTGTTCTGTGAAAGCTGCATATCCTGTTCTATGTGTGATTTGTGTGTTTGTTGTTGACTGTCGTCCTTGAATGCTACTTTTCCTGATCGATTTTTATATCTATTTTTATACTTGTTTGTATGTCATTTTAAACAGACATTTTTGCTGGTAAATAAAAATACATTTCAAAATCGGTTGAGAAATAAACATTTCACACGCTAAATTCAAACTTCTGCTGCATGCAAAATTAGAAACATATGTATTGTTAAAAGTTTTAAGAAAATATGGTAGCGAATTAAAAACATTACCAACCATTAGCGTTGTTGATTGAAATTGTCAGTAAATGCCTCCGACGTGATCGTCGACGATGAAATGATATTCGTCGACGAATTACACCGTTCCAGTTTTATTTACTCTTATAATGTTTTAGTAATTGCACAAGGTAAGGTAGTAATGAATAGTTTCTTTGAATTTTTTCACTTCGATAACGCAATCTTATAATTACAATGGTAGCAATGAACAGTTTATCTGTGTTGTAATGCACGCTAACTCAAACGCATCACATACATGTGAGTAATTATATTTCTGTGCTGATGTGTACTTTAGCACTTCGTGCTACAAAGGTAAATATGTAATCAATTTGTAAGGCATGTCAGGGACTCGCTCACCTTGATTCAAAATGTTTGGTAGCACAAATTGGGAAGAAAGTGTCTGGTAAAAAAACGGTCATGGCGTGTTTACGTCTCCGTAAAAACTCTTTTTTGAATATTGTTTTAACCCCCGTGACTTAGTCTGATATTATGTTAAACTTTGTTCCAAGTTCCTACCCAGAAAAATTGCTATTTTCTCTCGGCAGCTATTTTACGCTTGCTTAAAACCTTGCTTGTTGTTGTTTGAATCGCTTAACTAAAAATGAACGTTGATTGGATGAATTAAGTCCGCCAGCCTATCAAATTACGTTTAACACAATACAATAGGCAAGGTAACCAAAAAATCGGATTCTGAAAACGAGGAACGCATGCATCCATTTCCAGGGAAACAGAAGAAAACAGAAGTGTAGGATAATTTTCTGGGTTAAAATAATAAACAAATATAACAAAGGAAAATCTGTATATGGAAAACGTAGTAAAACATGAAAGAAAAAACTACCCTTTTCATGCTAGTAATGTCCCCAACGCACACGCCGTGATCCGACAAATGTTTATTACCTTTCGAAACGCCTCAACAAAATATCTATCGCTGTTATTTAATAAAATCGAAACAATCATGTACTGTTTTTATTAAAAAATAAAGTTAAAAAATACAGAAGCCAGATTTTTGCATAAGAACAGACAGAACAGTCTAAGGGAAAGTAAGCTGTTTAAATCCGTGCAATTGTACATCTAAAACCATACTATATTTTTGACCAAGATTAAAGATAATTGGTATAATGGTTTGGAAATAGATCTAAAAATCGAACAGGAAAAGTAGCATACAAGGACACAGTCAACCACAAACACACACAAACAAACAACAACTATATATAAAGATGAATAAAAGGCAAAATAAGACATCACAAACACACAAAGGTTGAATATAAAATGAATATAAATAAGGAAGAATGTGTTTTAAAAGAAATAGATATACTTCAAAAAGAAAATAAAGAAATATAAAAAGATCGGACAGGGAAAGTAGCATTGAAGGAGGACAGTCAACCACAAAACACAGAAACAAACACGCAACAGACAAACAAGAAGGCAAAAGTAATAATAAATAGAAACGACCTCACAAACACAAAAAGGGTTGACAATAGGGCTACCGCCTTGGAACGGTCAGTGGCAAAGTAGGCCACTAGGGTTTAAACCTGTTCTAGGGTGCACCAAACCTCACACTTACCCTACTGTCATCCCATTAAAACAGGACAGTGTAAATAAAGAAATCCCCGCCATGATCTAATCTCTAACCAACAAGGCAGCATCAATGGGCAATATAAGTAAATACACAAATAAACTCGTGTAAATTTAATACAAAAAAACAATAGCATAGAAAGCCACAATGAAGGTACTCAATGACTTGGCAGAAGCCAGAGCAACAAGAGAATAAACCATTAAGGGCACGACAAGAAAAATGATAGACAAACATCAAACGTCACCGTCCCAATGGGCTTTAGGGTAGGCGTCATCATAGGGTCCACAGCATGTCCGGTCATCGTACAATTAAAGAGGAAAGCATAGTGGCGAACTGTAAAAGGGTCCACCACCAACTACACTTTACTCCGTAAAAAAAAAAAAGTATTTTTTGTGCGATCTAAGGCAAGATGGATAAATGAAGGAGAAAAGATTTCTAGTTATTTTTGCAATCTGGAAAATAGAAATTACGTCTCAAAATGTATGAATTGTTTAATATCAACATCAGGAAATACCTTTAAAAAAAAGGAAGACATTTTGATAGAAAAAAAAAAAAAATTTAAAACACTATATGAAGCAAAAGAGACAACATATACAGATTTAAATGTTTTACTTAGAGACTTTAACATACCAAAATTAAGTGAAAATATAAAAGAATCTATGGAAGGTTCTCTTAGTTATACAGAAATGTTAAATACAAAGAATGTCGAATAACAAGAGCCCAGGTAACTCTGGATTCACAGTTGAATTCTATAATTTTTTCAGTAACAATATAGGTCATCTTTTAGTTAGGACAATAATTTATGTATACTTAAAAGGAGAACTTTTAGTAACACAAAAGCAAGGAGTTATCACCTGTATTCCGAAAGGTAATAAAGATAAATTATATTTGAAAAACTGGAGACCTATCTCCCTTTTAAATGTCTTTTATAAAATAGCATCAGCATCCATAGCCTTTAGAATAAAAATGTGTTGTGTACTATCATTCTTGAGGATCCAACAGGCTTTTTACCAGGCAGATTTATGGGAACAGATATAAGATTACTGTATGACATACTATTTTATGCTGAGAAATATAATATTACAGGGCTACTACTCTTGATAGACTTCGCGACTGCTTTTGACACTGTTTCTTGGAATTTCATGACAAAATTTTTACATTTTTTTAATTTTGGCCCTTCAATTATCAGTTTTGTTTTAAAAAATTCTACCACAATATTGAGTCTTGTGTTATTGTTAATGGACATATTTCAGACTGGTTCTATTTACACAGAGGCTGTCGTCAAGGGGATTCGTTGTCACCCTACGTGTTCATTCTTTGTGCCGAAGTACTATCTGTGTTGCTAAGAAACAATCCAAATATTAAAGGAATTTTTAGTATCACAATATGCTGATGATGCGAGTTTGACTCTAGATGGCTCCAAAGACTCACTTTTACACACAATGATGACATTATAATTCTATGCACTATTTCCGGCCTTAAGATAAATGCTGACAAGACTAAGGCTATCTGGTTCAGATAAAAAAAAGGAAGTGCCACACAGTTATGTCCAGAATGCAATTTATATTGGGAAAAGGGTATTTTCACTGTACTAGGAGTAAGGTTCTCAATAAATTGATTTCAATGATCTTAAAATCGAAGAAATAAAAAACTACTTGCATGTTGGACAAACGAATATTTACCCCTTTAGGGAAGATTGTGGTTCTAAAAAGTCTAGCACTTTCGAAACATAATCATAAAATTAAACTTATCCAGAATATGTTTTATAAATTTCTTTGGAAGAATATGAGAGTGGATCTTTCGAAACGGCCAAACACGACACATACACAATATTGCAGTCTCGGTTTGACTGAGACTTTTCATGAACGGTAGTGAAATATGCTAGCTACCGCTCACGCCTTCTAGCCCGGGTTGAGCAGAACTCAATATTCATAAAATCAATAGTACAGAATTTTAACCATCCCGAAGATGGCATGCATATGGCTGTGGACATGCTACTTACTTTACCATTCCATGTCCAGCGGCGTATGGTCCCAGTATCTAATAAAATTAAATGCCCCGAAGAGCGAAATAAACAAAATGGAATTTAGTTGGGAGCAGAGGTTATGAAGCCAGCGCATCACAATTCAAAAGATGAAATAATAGAACCATTATAATACAAGGTCATAAATTTGGAGGACTAAGAATGATTGATATTGAACAATTTATTTCAGATTTAAAAATAACTTGGATCCGCAGAATATTCGAGACACAATACATATACTCAACTAGTGAAAACAACATGTCCAATTTTCACAGGCTTAATTAATTAACTTTGGAAGTGACTATATAAAACAGAACTTAAACAGAGTACACAATCCATTTTGGAAAGAAGTACTTTCCGATTATAAATATTTTACTGAACAAGTAAAACCAGTTTCCTGTCATCCGTTTCATTCAGTTAATATATGGCACATTCCAGACAGGTCGAAGGTTCAAGCGTTTACCATAGAAGATGGTATACAGGAGGTATTTTATTAATTAACGACCCTTTAAACTCGAATGGAAACCATTTTACTGACCTACAGAGAATTCACGGATCGGTATGATATTAGGTCTAATTTCTTAGAATATGAAGGTCTTATTACTGCTATAAGAAACTACTTGACTAAATTAAATTTTGCTCATCTGCCCAGCAATAGCCCAAACCCTTTACGCCCTCTTACCATATCACTAATTCAAAAGCACAGCAAATGATGTAGACTCATTTATGATCTGTTAAATACAAAACACATTTACCCCAAGTCATTGATAAAATTGCAAAATGAAGTTGTAAATGTATAAATTTGAATCAATATATGCAATACCATTCAAAATAACGAAGACCCTAAACTGCTTTGGTTACAATATAAATCAACCACAGAATTCTGGGAACTAACTATTTATTGACTAAAATGAATATTCTAGATAACAATGTTTGCAGCTTTTGCAATATTTTACCTGAAACCATTCATCACCTATTTTGGAATTGTGAAGAAACTGTTGCAAAACAGTTTTGGTTAGACCTGGCATAATACATCAGGCATAAATGTAATACAGCACTGACAATTTGTTCCGAAACAGATATTCTATTTGGAAATAATAAATTTGATAACATTTTGAGCAAAATACTCCTACAGGCCAAATTCTTCATTTATCAACAAAAGATGCAATTACAAATCCCATTGTTAAATATTTTTAAAAAACATATTATATCTTTATACAAAGTGGAAAAGTGGATAGCATATACAAATTTAAAAGTTGCACGATTTGAAGCCATGTGGTGTCGATATATAAACATAGGTAAAATAGGCTTATAGATACAGACTTATTTGATTTTACTAAACCTCAATGAAATACTGCAAAATGCAGGAACACCACCAACAATCGACATAGTAAAACACTATTGTCTACTTCTCTACCTTTTTCTTTACAATATTTTTAATTTATATATTTAAATTGTTTTGTATTAAACTTTGTCTTTTTTTTAAAAAAAAAATAAATAATCCATACATATCCTAACAGTTAATACAACATAATCATAGACATACTAAATGCCTACAACACCCTAGAAAAATCCTATGTGCATATATGTGTAAATAATATGTGTATGCGGGTGAGTGTAGTATATATATGAGTGTGTATCCGCAAAAATGTGTACATATTTGAGAAAATACTGATACATGTGTATATATATATAGGAAATACAAAATGGCGCATACTTGAAATGAAGCTGATACATGTAAATAAATGAAATATACAATAATGCATATTTGATAATATATTGCTGCAGGTCTATATAAATAAAATGAGATATAGGGTCCTATAGAAACTACAGCGTCCGAACGCAATGGTATCGTAGGTCCGCACTGTACTGCAAACAAGGACTTGATAATACAATTATATAGACAAAAAACAACAGAAACAACAACTATATAACATACATATATGGTGCATATTCGATAGTATATATTATATTATATGAACCATATAGTATAAGTGTTCTGAAAGAAATAAGTTTAGCAAGTAAATTGCATGGCAAACTCACTCGCGCATACTCTAGTGAAAGAGAAATCACCCTATGTCATGCACATGTTTTATAATACTTCACATTATAAAATAGCATTTAATGTTTTTAAGCTAACTGTACATAAGAGCTTGCTAAAGAAGGATAAAAATATCGGACAGGGAAAGCAGCATTTAAGGACGACAGTCAACCACAAAACACCAAAACAAACACGCAAACAGACAAACGAAAAGGCAAAAGTAATAAAAAATGCAAACGACATCACAAACACAAAAGGGTTGACAATAGAGCTACCGCCTTGGAACGGTCAGTGGCAAAGTAGGCCACTGGGGTTTTTAAACCGGTTCTAGGGTGCACCAAACCTCACACTTACCCTACTGTCATCCCATTAAAACAGGACAGTGTAAATAACGAAATCCCCGCCATGATCTAATCTCTAACCAACAAGGCAGCATCAATGGGCAATATAAGTAAAACACAAATATGCTCGTGTAAGTATAATACAAAAAAACAATAGCCTAGAAAGCCACAATGAAGGTACTCAATGACTTGGCAGAAACCAGAGCAGTAAGAGAATACACCATTAAGGGCACGACAAGAAAGATCATG
Source organism: Cyrtodaria siliqua (assembly GCA_037043455.1). Classification (NCBI taxonomy): domain Eukaryota; kingdom Metazoa; phylum Mollusca; class Bivalvia; order Adapedonta; family Hiatellidae; genus Cyrtodaria; species Cyrtodaria siliqua. The sequence goes on from JAWPHD010000366.1 coordinate 8,140, forward strand.
GACAAACATCAAACGCCACCGTCCCAATGGGCTTTAGGTAGGCGTCATCATAGGGTCCACAGCCTGTCCGGTCATCGTACAATTAAAGTGGAAAGCATAGTGGCGATCTGTAAAAGGGTCCACCACCAAGCATGCAGTACGTTGCAAAATGATAGGGTCATAACCTCTTTTGATAAACTTTTTAACACGTTTAACAAAGATAGTATGAAAGTGATCATGACCAAGAATCTTATGAAGTTTATAAATCACATCACCATAGAAGTTAGGCTGTAAATTTACTTTATTTTTTTCAGTATATATGCATAGTTGAAAATATACAAATGCCTATCTTCTACATAAAATGCATGAATACTTGATTCGAAAATAATATTTCCTTTCTCCAGTAATATGTTTGCAGAGTAACATCATATTATTATTGTTATATTTATATTTAAAATAAGTTACTTGACACAATAAGAAAGAAAATGTAGTGAGTTACATGTTTATCAAAAATGAATATGCATGATATCGGTAAATAATATCAATATGTGAATATATATATATATATATGTTTGAGGTAAGTGTGAGGTTTGGTGCACCCTAGACCCCCTGTGGCCTACTTACCAATAAGGCTAATATACGTGTATGCCAGTTGTATTTTCATATCCCGCACCTTTAAACAGAACGCCAAGATAGTGAAAAACATATTTGGAATTAGACATTATTAATATACAATTTTATTATTAAATCAAATTATTCAATAAATACAATTGGTTAAAAGTTGATCACATGATTAAAAATAAAAAGTTATATTGACCTGAAAAACGTATATTGACTTTTGTATATTGACCTGTGGGCGGAGTTAAACATAATTTTGTGAAAAATTAGTATGAAAAATTCAATTTCCATGAATGTTCAAAATTCTAAAATTGCAAAAATTCAAAATTTCTAAATTCCAAAATTCAAAATTCAAAATTTCAAAATTTCAAAAATTCAAAAATTCAAAATTCAAAAATTTCAAAATTCAAAATTTCAAAATTCAAAAATTTCAAAATTCAAAATTTCAAAATTCAAAATTCAAAATTTCAAAATTCCATGCATAATTTGATTAAATAATAAAATAATTGTTGCCTTTTAAGTTCGGTCGATATGTGTATTTGTCGACCTGAGAAAAGTGATATCGACCGAGGCTGCTATCGCTTTTTGAATTTTCTCAGGTCGATAAATACACATATCGACCTCACCAAAAGGAAATAATTTTATAATACTTATTTAACTTTATAATAAACAATTAAATTATATATTTAAACAAACATACAAGTATATATTTCATGGACACGAAAACTTCAGATTTGCTTCCTCTTTCACATATTTCCGGTGATTGTTTGAGTCACTTCATCGTCATCTCTTCCATTAACTATATTCGTACCATGATACAATTTAACGCAATATAACTTATGATAGCAATAATTGAGTATATACATGGATTTGTATATTTTATTTTAGATCCGTGTCAAAACTAGAAACTACAAATTGTATCCATGGGTCACGTGCCCCGCTTTAGCGTTGTCATTCACATAAAATAAAACTTCAATGTAATTTAACGAAGGGCGAAAAGTAGGTCAAGGCCTTTCATATTTACCTACCTTTGTTAGGAACATACTGCTGTCTTATAGATATGTAAACATGTGTGACGTTTGAACACTTTACGGATTCCGGTATCTAAGAAGTTATAATGCAGATTAGGAAAAACTTTAAAAAGCACAACGGAATGACTGACAGTCGTACGAACGGACGGACAAGAGTAACACTATACGCCCGCTACATGACGGGGCATAACATAAGTCTTGGGTATCCGGGATTATGTCTTACTTAAATGAAATCAGGGTTTGAATAAAATAATAATGATCGAAATAACTGAATTGATTGAATTGGATTTTATAGTCGCACCAACAGCTAAGGTCATATGGCGACTTTCCAGCTTCCATTGGTAGAGGAAGACCCAAGGTGCCCCTCCGGGCAATTTTCGTGCACGGGCGGGCACCTGGGTAGAACCACCGACGTTCCGCAAGCCAGCTGGATAGCTTCCTCACATAAAGATTCCTAGGTCCCTCAGGGATCGAACCTAGCGGTGAGGGGCAAGTGATTTCAAGTCAGAGACGTTAACCACTCGGCCACGGACGCCCCGTGATCGAAATAAAAAATAATTACTAATACGTTTTCATCAAAATAGACGAATAGTATTTAAGGTACTGTATATCACATTTTTTCCGCGTGATTGTAAATAAAGGGTTTGATACGCTATTTTCAAACAAAGTTTATTTTAAAGGGCTCTAAAAATCTTGAAAAAAAGCTGAACAAATATATATTTTTCACTATATCAGTACGGGAGCATTCAAGTCATTTCACGTGCCTGAACCGCATAACTCAAACATAAGTGTTGGAGGCAACGTAGTTCCCATTTTGCAAGCACGTGCAGATGCGCGGACTTTATAGTATTCTTTTTAGAAACACTAGTTTAAAGCTTATACTAGATGGCAAAGAACACAAATCATATCAGAAGTCAGTTATTATGTCGGAGATTCATCAAACAATCGTGTTGACAGGTTTTATTGAGATATCATAGTCGGAAATCGCGGTACAAATGCGAAGATCGAAAAAATATAGTTTTTGTTTTCTTCAAAATTGCCAATGTTTCAAAACGGGTACAAAAATTGTATATTCTTAAATATTGTTGAAATTGCCAGGAGTCGAAGATCATTACCTGATCTACCTTTTTGAAAATTTCTTATTTTTTCGTGAATATACATTTTGCGTGCCCGTTTTGAAAGTTGGTACCTGCATATCACTCTTTCAGAGGCTATTCAAAATGGCGGCGACACAGAAAAACACACAGCCAAGGGCCAGTCAGTTGCACGCCATAAACCCTCACTTCTCCCTGGACAAGTTCGCACTGTCACTAATAAATACTGATAAAAAACTAAATTGTGAATTGAACTGAACTGCTGTATTTCCATTGCCACAGTCCAAACGATGTGCTAAAAATATCTCACACACACGGTGTACACGTATTCAAAGGTTAAATTATGCAGATGCATGCATACTGAGATACACACATAGACATTTGTACAGGAGTGGAATTAAGTTGTTTATCGAAACAGTGATCATATATAATTCCAAGTTTTACATGACTGACTTGAGTGAGTGCGTAATTTACAATAGATATATCATCTATGTCGGAGAATTAGTGAAACACACCAAGCTGGCAAGCAAATGAAATGGGTCATGGCATGGATTGTCTGATTGTCTGTAGCCTGTGTAGGGATTTGTGTAAGTAAATACACTTTTAATTACTGTACTGTAGTGTAGGACAAGTGTTTAAGATCGAAACATATGAAATGGTGGTGGTTCATATATATTAACTTAATTCTGATCATTTTTAGAACAGATGAGTGATGAATGATTGATGAAAATGTAAGCCTTGAAAATACTACTTATTCATGAATGCCAGTCTTACATTTTGGACAGTATCCAGAAAGTCCAGTTGTGTTTTAAGAAAACTATTATGGAAAGCTGGCATTGATAGCATTAAGAAAGTTGAACATAGTTATTAATATTAAAATTAAATGAAACAATATGTTATTTTTCAGGTCTGTTTAAATGAGGCAGTGTCAGTGTGCATTGTGTTACCACAGCCTGTTTTCACAGTCATTTCCCAGTCTCTCACAGTAATCTGTATAACTACATCAAGAGCCTTGTGTAAGCCAGTGTGTAGGTAAGCACAGTTTCAAAAAATCTATGAATTTATCAATTTATATATGTGGCATTGTGGACCTGCACTTAGTCTCAGACTTCTTATACTAAAAATAAAAAATGAATAAATGGTGTTTTATAGCACATCGACACATAAATAGGTCATATTGTCCATAGTACGGATGTAAAATGAATCGAACAAGATAAAAACATCCTTGTATTACATCTAAATATTAAACTTAACCAGGACCCTGACTTAACATAATGTGATGGCATTGACCCAGCAATAGCATGGCGGACGATAACAATCTGGAGCTTTCGGGTTCAAATCACACATGCACCACTGAGTTTCGTCTGTGTTTTCGGGCAATACACCACCTTCCCTCAGCCTCGTTTGTTGTCCAGATTGGGATTGAAACTGGTGGTTCTCTATCCTTCGAGCACCATAAAGAACCATAGAAATATATTCATTAGTAAGAATAAGGCAGGTTCTCAAATTCCTATCATATGTGTCCTCCTTCCCCTCTCTCTGGGGTGGCTCTAAATAAGGCATACAGGTAAAGTGTTGATCAGCCGAAAACAATTTTTTTTTAATTCATCTTACATGTAACATTTTTTCTAAAATCACTTTTCATCTACATATTTCAATTCTACAACTTGTTAACTATTTAAGTTGAAACAAAATCTGGTTACGGTAAACAAAAGATGTATCATTTTTTAATTTTCCTATGTGCCCTTCCCCTCTCTCAAGGGCGGCTCTAAATGACATATGTGTTGTTGATCCAACTTAGGCCAGAGTTATTTTGGTGTTTGTTTTCGGTTCTTAGACCCTCCGACCCAATTTTTGTAAGGGTATTTTATTTGTTTAACACAAAAAACTGGTAAGCAAAGTAACCGGTGATACCCATATTTTGGTCCTGCATTTGAAACCACCAGTGATCATATTTAAAAATTAAAGTAAAATTAGAAGTTTTATAGGTTTTTTTCTAGTCATTGTTTCCACCATGTTCTGTTCAATTTATATTCTTATAAAAAAAGTTCTATAGTCACTTTTTATTCATCTATTTCAACTCACCAACTTGTTACCTATTTAAGTTGAAAGAAAAATATGTATGGTTAAACAGAATCTGTATCATTTTTATTTTTTAGAGTCCATGATGTCCTGAGATGCTGGGAAACTGTACTGAAGTCACAAAATATGGGAGGATTTTATTGAAACGAGGTGTCTAGTCACATATATATTACAATAATTTTTAACAACATAATCAGCCGAATCCGAAATACTTAAACGAACATGAATAGAATAATGCGACGGTGTACAAAATTATTACTATTTTTTTTTAATCATGAATACCTCATACGGACAGTACTAGCATCAACTTCAAGAAAAATATGTCTAGTAACATTTGTGACTTGAGGGAAGGTTATTTGGACCCACTAATTTCGAAATTCCCAGGATCACCAGTTTAGCAAAATATCATATCAACATACATGTCTGACTGTTGACAGAGGTGGATCGATGGCGACTTTAACTGGACAGTTCATTGGAGTGGCTCAAAATAAGGGCTAATACGAAAATATAAATGTGTTTCTGTTAATGTGACCGACCATGCCCAATTTCTTTATTGGATTTAAATGATGTTTTCTGAATTTTATTGGATTATAAAGTTTGTGGAATAACAGATGGCAGGAGGTGTATATTACTGGTTCTACCCAGAAAAGTGGGTGGTCTGTCTCCGCAAAAAAAAACAAAAACAGATACATGTATATATATAACCCCACATATGTTGAAAATGACTTGCACCATATAAACAATACAGGCGGAGAGGTGCACATATTAAAGGGACATGCAGCATTCTTTTTTTTTTAAACGCCAAAATGTTATAATTTAAATATATGCAAGCGTGTGTAAAATCAATTCTTGATTAATCAATCGAGGTGCACATTTTAATGCTTGATAAATACTTGACAAATGCTGTGTGTCCCTTCAATAAATAAAAACAATTATTGTATGATGCAATTTAATTTTTATGTAATACCCTTTATATTGGGATGTTTTGATGTAAATATTTGAAATAAAATGTTTTAAATCAAATAAATAATTCATTTTGATATTTGACTTGTTACATATTTTTTACTTAGTCATGAAAGATAATATTTAAGGCCTTAATATGTACCTTAAATGTTTATTGTTTACCATCGAATGGTGAGGCGGCATATGGTGTTAGTTATCTGTGCGTCTATGTCCTTCCACAGTTTTTAACCAATCTTTTCGAAACTTTACATGATCTTTATCTATAGCATATCGATTTTGCATCAATATAAAATTTATTTATGAATATATATTTTTGCATTGTACAATTTTCCACGGATTGTTTTCAGTGCGGTCATTCAAGTCCCATGGACATATTGAGTAATGGAGATGTTCGGTTGCCTTTTTTATATTTGTATACATTCTCATTTTCACCTCTCACCGCGGCGGGTTCAATTCCCACCGGGAGCTCAACTTGTAGGTGAGAAAGTGTCGATTCTTACAGATAGCAGAAAGTACACAGTACTGGTTCTAACCAGGAATGATGGCCTAAAATGTGCTATAATGACATAAAACACAATTCAACTTTAAATTATAAAGTAAAAAAAATGGCCTTCTTTACTTTCCTTCGATGATATCAGTATAAGTATTACGACAGTGTTTCTGTCTGATAAAAAATTCATCTTAGGTTTTAACCGACAAATGTTCTATATTTAAACTAATACAAGTAAGATGGGGCTCTCAAACTCTTTTATGTGTGGGCGATATATTCCACGATTGATTCATGATACTAGCATGGGACAGCTACAGTACATATGACAGTGCTGAGTGCAGTTGCGGATTAATTCATTTGAATATTTAACGGCTCATCAACACAGTACAGGTTATTTAGAGCCGCCCAAGAGAGAGGGGAAGGATCCATAGGAATCCGGGAACCGTGCCCTGCTCTTATTATCGAATAGATTCCTATGGTTCTTTAACATGCTCGGATGATAGACCTATACGCGGGACCACCCGGTTTACGTCCCAGTCCGACGGACGAGGCTAAGGGAAAGTGTATTGCCATAGAACACACCGACAAAACTCAGTGGCACCACCTCCGGTTACAAATCCGCTGCGCTACTGACTGCGCCAAGTTGCGGATGACAATTAGACACTGGATAGTCTAGTCAAAAACACAGCAACAAATATATTATCTGAATATGTTTAAGAAAGTATGCTTGCAAGAGCTTTCAAAAACGGACTTTCATGATTTTAGTTGGGGTGGGATGGGGCGCATCCTTTTAAATCTCAGCTCAGATGCCCGCTCCCTCCTTCTCTCCACCCCAACTCCATCTTGAACAGTAGCGATTGTTACGTACACTTTCCAAGAGAGGCTGCCCAATACTACCCGCTCCATCGAATACGCGCCTGCAGTTCTTGCGAGGTCAGTCGAGTCAAAATTACGTTAAGACAAACAATTCGTATTTTCGTGTACTTTTGATAAAGAAATAACATGCTTTTCGTGACATGCAGCAAAATGCATGTAATGTGTGAGCTAAAACAACAATTCAAGTATCTCCTCGTATTTTATTTAACAAAAAACACACGGTTGTTGTCATTTTAATCGTATTCTAAAAATGGCATCTTTTAGAGTTATCGCCCCTCGCTTCGACATTTTACAAGGCGGGTTTATCACGCAGTAAAGCTTCTAAAAAAAATCGATACAGCCGAAAATCACGAAACTTAAAGCGGAAATAAAATTTCATGATCAAAAATTGTCACAATTTTCCAAATTATGTGTTTTAAAAAATTCAAAATGGCGGACATTTTTTTTTGGCGTAGCCGAAAGATGACGTACTACTTTTCGTTGTCAAGCGTGGTTGCGATATTTGAAAGATGTAGGAAAATATCAAGGCTGCTCTCCTACTGTATGGAATAGTGAAAAATGCCTCAAAGCAAATCACTGCAAATGAAAAATAAGCATAACATGTCTACATTTTACATCTGTATATTAATTTTTAATCAATTTGCAGTGATTTTTTTGCTTTAAAATGTGTGTTTTGTCTATATGCCATTTATAGTAAAAAGGCGCGACGACGTCATCATTCCAAGATGACCGCTTCCAGTTATGTTCTTTGCAAATTTTCAATCGGTCATATCTTCTTTGTTTTAAAAGAGCTTAGGCTAATTAATGGTTTATGTTGATTGTTTATATGTCTTGCCGGTGTAACGAAGTAAAGTGACCCCCATAGAATAACGACCCCCGGTCATTATTCTTTAAAAAATAGTGACCCCCCCCCCCCCCCCCCCCTGTCATAATATTATGACCCCCCACGCGAAGTAAAATGACCCCTCGCGAAGAATTGTGACCTCATAGAATAACGACCCCCGGTCATTATTTTTTATAGAAAAGTGACCCCCGGCCGGTCATAATATTATCATTACTCCACTACGCGAAGTTAAATGACGATTCGCAGAGGCCCGAAATGCCACCTGTACGTACGCACATCTCCGGCTGATTGTTGTCACCTTCAGTCAATCCACCAGGTCTCGACCTGGTGTTGTTGATTGGGTCGGACCCCTCGTCAGGTGGTATGGACCCTTCCGTCGAGAATACTCTGATATGCTGACGGCTGGGAACCAAACACGGACATTGCCTGAGGTCCCAGATGTGGCTGTTCATTGTCGCCTTCAGAGTCAATCCGCCCGAGCTCGACCTAGTGGTTGTTGGAATGGGTCGGACGGCCAGTCGGTAGGTATGAGTTGGTCCGTCAGGAATGCTATGTTATGTCGACGACAGATGCCCGAAAAGGCCCTGGCACTGTATGTGGGCCCATCTCCGGTTGGTCTTTGTCTCATCCAGAGTCAATCCGCCCGAACTCGGCCTGGTGGTGTTTGGAGTGGGTCGAACCCTCCATCTGATGGTAGTCGTTCCGTCGGTAATAGTCTTGTATATCGACGGCTTAGGACCAAGCACGGACACTGTCTGTCTGACCCAGTTCTATGTGTTTTTTGTCGCATTCGGAATCATTCCGTCCGAACTCGACCTAGTGAGGTTGGAGTGTGTTGCACCCCAAGTCTCGTGGTATGAGTCGTTTCGTTAGGAATACACTGGTATGCCGACGGCAGAGGAGCAAACATGGACACTGTCTGTGGACCCAGCTCCGGATGGTTTTGTCGCCTTCTGAGACCATCCGCCCGAACTTGATCTATTGGGGTAGACCCCCAATCTGGTGGTATAACTTGTTTCGTCAGGAAGGCTCTGGTATGCCGACGGCTTAGACCCATAACGGCCCATAACTCTGTATGTTGATCATCCCTGGCTGGTTTTTGTCACCTTCAGAGTCAATCAACCCGAACTCGACCTAGTGGGGGTTGGAGTGGGTCGAACCCCAGTCAGGTGGTATGAATTGTTCCGTCCCGAAAGGCCCCCTGACAATATATGTGGACTCATTTTCGGCTGTTTTTGTCACCTTCAGTCAATCCGCGGTTGGAGAGCGTTGGACCACTCGTCGGCTGGTGTTAGTCATTCCATCGGAAATACTCGTGATTGCCGACGGCGGAGGACAGAACGTGACCCAGACACTGTCTCTGGGTCAATTACTGGCTGGGTTTTGCCGAGTCAATCCCCCCGAACTCGACCTGGTGGGCGTTGGAGAATGTCGGATCCCTCGTCGAATGGAGTCGTTCCGCCGGGGATACTCCGGTACAGCGACGGCGGATGTCCGAAAATGGACCTGGACAATGTATATGCGTCCATCTTCAGCTGGTGTCAAAACACGAACTAGAAATGGATGCAAATATAGTGTCAGGGGCATTTCGGGCGTCTGCCGTCGGCATACCAGAGCATTACCGACGGACCAACTCATACCTACAGACTGGCCGTCCAACCCACTCCAACAACCACTAGGCCGGGCCCGGGCGGATTGACTCTGAAGGCGACAATGACCAGCCAGATCTGGGACCACAGACAGTGTTCGTGTATGGTCCTCAGCCGTCGGCATATCAGAATATTCTCGACGGAAGGGTTCATATCACCAGGTCGAGTTCTGGTGGATTGACTGAAGGTGACAACAATCAACCGGAGATGGGCGTACGTATAGGTGACATTTCAGGCCTCTGCCGTCGACATACCAGAGTATTCCCGACGGAACGACTCATACCAACTGACTGGGGGTCCAACCCACTCCAACTCACATTAGGTCTAGTACGGGCGGATTGACACCGAAGGCGACACTAACCAGCCGGAGATTGGCCGACATGCAGTGTCAGAGGGCATATGGGGCCTCTGCCGTCGGCATACCAAAGCAAGCCCGACGGAACGGCTCATACCAACCGACTTGGGGCCGACCCCCAACAGGTCAAATTCGGGCAGATTGACTCTGAAGAGACAAAAACCAGCCGGATATTGGCCAATATACAGTGTCAGTGGCATACCAAAGCATTCCCGACGGAAGGACTTCTACCACTCAATAGGGAGTCCGACCCACTCGAGTTAATGCGGATTGACTCATAAGGCGAAACTTACCAGCCGTATCTGGGACCACAGACAGTGTCCAAGTTTGTTCCTCGGCCATCAGCATACCGGAGTGTTCTTGACGGAAGAATTCATACCACCCAACGTGGGGTCCGACTCACTCCACGTACACCAGGTCGAGTCCGGACGGATTGACTCTCTGAAGGTCACAAAACCCAGCCGGAGACTGGCCCACATACAGCGTCGGGGGCAATTCGGGTCCCTGCCTTCGGCATACCGAAGCATTCGCTATGGAACGACTCATACCACCCGACTAGGGGTCCGACCCACTCCATCCTCCACCAGGTCAAGTCTCTTAATGCGACAAAAACTAGCCGGAGATGGGTGTTATGGGCTATTTTGGAGTTTGGACCTCTGCTGTCTGCATTGCCGACGGAATGACTCATATCATTCGATGGGGTCCGACCCACTCCAACCCCTCCAGGTTGAGTACGTGCGGATTGACTTTGAAAGTGACAGAAAACCATTCGGAGATGAGCATGTTGTCTGAACACTGATCTGTTCAGGCCCGGTCGGAAAACGATGCGCGATACGCGATAGTACGAGGACGATGGTAAGATGGCGATGCGCGATAACGCGATGTTTTTTCCATCGTCATCTTACCATCGCGCATCGCCATCTTACTATCGCGTATCGCGCATCACCTTACTATCGCGCATCGCCTTTACTCTAAGATGACGATGCTCGATAGTTAGATGACGATGCACGGTGGTAAGATGGCGATGCGCGATGGTAAGATGGCGATGATAAGATGGTGATGCGCGATTTTTCCATCTTGCCATCGCGCATCGTCATCATACCATTGCATATAGTCATCTTATTATCGCACTATCGCCATCTTACCATCGCGTTATCGTGCATTGCCATCTTACCATCGCCTTTCAGAGAGACCGCTATGAGCCTAACGGAACACCGTTATATGCAGTGAAAAAGACTCCTCTTATTTTGAAGACTCTGGTGCTACGGGGCGTGGACAGTGTTGCAGTGCCCAGTACTATCCATGAACAGACTCAATCAAACCTAGTCTGCAACTTTCGCTATTTGTAAGTACTACTACTTCTTCGAAAGCAGCAGCAGCAGTAGCAGCAGCAGCAGCAGCAACAACAACAACAACGACAACAACAACAACAACAACAACAACAACAAGTATTAGCAATAATAACACTTGTAGTAGTTAATATTCAGTTAGTGATCGACTAGATGGGGGTCAATATTTTATAGATATCATCAAGGGGGTCATTATTTCTTAACGGGGGTCAGTATTTTATAGAAAAGGGGTCACTTTTTCTAAAGAATAATGACCGGGGGGTCGTTATTCTATGGGGAATAATGAACGGGAGTCGTTATTCTATGGGGGTCACTTTACTTCGTTACACCGGCTTTAAATAAAATTTACTTGACTTAACACACACACGCACGCACGCACACACACATAGAGTAATATAAACTATTTACATTAGGGTAACAGTCTCGAGCGCTGTCTGTTTGTCATAATAACACATGACAACGGAAAATAGTACGTCATCTTCCGTCAACATTCAATCAAAATGATATGCCATTTTGTAATGTCATTGTTTAGATGTTTGAGTATAATAATCGAAGTAAGATTCCAAAGAACTGCCAAGTTTTGATTCAAGTATGGCTGGCATGACCTTACACTAGACTTCTAAAAGCTTAATATTTAAATTTGGGATTTTGTTTCAAATGCAGTCATCCATGATATTTTATATCCATGAGGGTTTGTTTCTTTCAGTTAGACATACTAATTATAAAGGATATTTAATTAGATTTATGTTATTTGTTTGTTTGAATGATGTTTTATGTCATTTTAGCACATGTTAGGCTATATATGATGGTCGATGTTTGTGGTAGAGGCAGACCATCCTATTATTTTCTGGGTAAAACCAGTACCCTTTCATAAGAATCGACACTTTCGCAAAGACTAGGAATTGCCTAACGCTTTAATATTGTACACCAATACTTTACGATTTTAGAACATTCTCACCAAATAGTGCGGGGTGTTTTCTGGTATTATTTACTTCGATGTACTTCGAAAACTTTGATTAAGTACTAAAATGGCTTATTTAATTTAGAAATGATGTCTAGTGTGCTGTAGACGGGTAAATGGACTTTTCTTTGGACCAATTTATATCAGGCAAAAGAATTTTAAATACAATTTTACAAATCTTTTCGGATATAAAGGCGCAATTTCTGCAATATAAGTGTTCCTTCTATTATTATATTTACATCAAAAGTGTTGAATTACTGTCATGTACTATACGGTTGGCATTGATCATGTCTAAAATATGCATTTTTAAGAAAAAATCACTTGACGATACTCCATCCATTTTTTATCTTTATTTTTAAAGATTTAAAATGGCTTATGGTTTAGCATATAGCATATATGTTTGTACAAATTGTATTTGATAAATGACCTGCCACTTCTGCTGGATTAAGACGCCGTGTATACAAGCCAATAACATGGCTCCATATATATATATCTATATTGGCTCCAGAAAGATTTATTTGCTAGTTAAGAGAAATCGTCCATGAAAATTAACGAACTCAAATACAGTAACCATAATGTTGTGACAACCGTTGACATAATCGTCAGAAGTTATCGTTTATGGTTATTGTTTCATAGTATACCTTCAAATAGGTAACATCGGTGTATATGTACGATATGACTTGATATGTCTTCTAATGAATTGCAAAAATGTTATAACAGCATAATTCAGTTCGCCTGTTATACCAACATTTACTAATCAGCAAAGGATATCATATACTTACTCACTACGACAATCGATTTACTTGGCTATAATGATACAAAAACGATTTTATTTACACGTTTATTTGTGAGTCATCTTGTGTATAGATAGACACATATCAACATAACGAAACGTTCAGTATCCAGACCAGTGTTTAGGAAAGGCAAAACCACCTATTAAAAGCAGTTATAGTAGAAGTATTGGTAATAACAATAAAAAAGTTACGCTCTCTTACGTATATACATGATAGTTAATACAGCAAAAAATACAACATAACAATATTATCAGCATGCACAGCAGCAGTAGAAGTATAGGTATATTAAGTATGACCCTAGGGAAACTAATGTTGACTAGAGAATCTGGCACCAAAATCAATACATAAATAACAGTTCATTTGAATGTCTTACGTTTAGGCAAACATGAATTAAGGCTTCCTCTGTTTGGCAATCGATTACTAATATGAAGCCGCGTCCATATGATTTGTGCTGATAATCACTGCCCTCCAGACGATACAGATATCGTATTGGTATTCTTACGTAAATACTGATATTAAGAATATGACAGATGTAAATTAGTGTACGTTTTCATAAATTTCATTTCCACTGAATTTCTGTATGATCTGCAGGCAGGGCGCCTACTAAACAAACACATAGCTGAGTTAATATACATTGATTATTTACCTAACTGTGAATTATGAGTCTGTTTGGGTGTTATTCTAATAGATATCAAACACAAGTGGTATCATCGCAGATGAATATCCAGAATTTTTTTTAAAAATTAGATATAAAAGTCGAACATGAAAGGTGGCATTCAAGGACCACAGTCAACCAAAATCAAGCACAGAAACAAGCAATAATTACAAATATGAAAAAATCACAAACAACTTGATAATAGGGCTATCGCCTTTAAGCGATCAGTGGAAAAAAGGCCCAAACCTCAATCTGACCATATTGTCATCCTAATAAAACGGGACAATGTAAAAGATATCGCCGCCAGGTTATATTATCTAACAAACAAGGCAGCCTTAATAGGCAATATAAATATAATAATACTGAAAAGTGATCGCTTGGAAGCAACAAACGCAAACAAGGGAGAAAAGCAGCAGGCTTGGTTTTATTGAGTCTGTTCATGAGAGGTAATTATAAGATGCAACACCTGTCACGCCTCCTAGCACCGGCAAGAGCAATATTCTACTTTTAAGCAACACAGCATGGGCTTGATGATCCCAAAAAAACAGTAAATAATAACACTACTTATTTGTAGTCAGGGCGACCTTTTACGGCCGCCACACAGCACTAAACAAACGCTAGTGTGAATGTTAATAAATACTAAAAAGGTGATCACTTGGAAGCAACACATAGGTGAAGTGTAAATAAATAAGTCCCGTCAGGTTATATTCTCGTATAAACATGTCAGCATTATTAAGCAATATAAATATAACACATACATGATCATGTATATATTATGACTATAAAAACGTCTAGAAATCCCCAAAGCAAGTAGTAAATGACTTGACAAAAGCCAGAGCAGCAAGAGAACAACCCGTTAAGGGTACGACAAGCAAGACAATAATCAAACAATACCGTCCTTTGAGGATTTAGGTAGCCGTCATCATAGCGTCCACAATCTGTCCGGTCGTTGGGCGATCAAAGAGGAAAGCAAAGTGGCGAATTGTAAATTGGTCGACCACTAAACATGCAGTGTGTTGCAAAATGATAGAGTCATAAACGTTTTATCAAATTTAATAAATATTGTTTAAAAGTGATTATGACCATGGATCTTACGACGTTTGTCAATCAAATCATCATAGAAGGTAAGTTGAGATAGTTTTTGTCGCAGACGAGTTTATTATATTTTAAAAGTATGTTAGGGTTACTATAATAAACATTTCAAAATGTTTTTCGAAGTTGATGGTAACGGTAGACCTGCTGTGGTAGCTTCTTAGCTAAACAGATATTACGAATATTAAAGTCCTTAACACGACACTAAGCTCTAGAGAAACGAGTAAAAAAATGAGATCACAGCAATAAGTCGAGAAACATAGACCCAAAGTAGCTCGGGGAACATCCAAGTGGGGGATAATTAACAATATCCAAATTAAAATCATCTCCCTTGTCATAGATTTTACTAATTTTCAATAGAGAGATATAAATAAAGAAAAGAGGCGACTGTACCAGCAATGTCAGTTTTGTTGAGTTGAATAGATAGCATTAATCATAATAAAAAGGAAAGGGTTGTCAGTGTTCAATATGTCATCCAGATGCCGAGAGGTGTCATTAAAGGCTTCAATTACTCCTGCCGAAGTATCTGGCGAGAGACTCACCATGAAATCCCTTTAATAGCAATACAAGTACAAATCTATGAGAAGAGGTGCACAGTTCGTACCCATAGGGATACCAACAATGTGTCCATTAACAGTTTCATACCTGACGAAAATATTACCTTATAGAAAAATGAGTGCTCCACAAACGTTTTGGTCACATAGAGTAATTGCCTAAATGCCGTTAGAAAACAAAAACGCTTCAATAATGTTACAGGCCAAAAATATAGCTTTTTCTTTAACGATTTTGTTTTAATGTGTTTGTCTTTGATGATTTGGTAAGGTTGTATATAGTGTTAAAAAGGCTTAGGCACTTATAGATGAAACTTGACGTTTATTGCAAATTATATAAAGAACCTGAAAATTTAAGTAGCCAAAATAAATTAATCCCAGAGTTATAAGCTTTAGCGCAATATTGATTAACGTTATCTGTAACGGCAGTAATACAAGACATTAAACGTTTGGAGATGTTTATGTAATTTTGAAATCCAGTACGTAGTTGGAAGTTAGTTTCGTCTACCCAAGCATTGAAAGTGGTGCACCGAGTGATATGCATGTAAACAACATCATCCGTAGTAGATTGAACTGGAGTATATGAATTAGTGCTCCTGAGTTCAAAAGATAAATGCTGATAAATAAAATGCAAGGGATGTATAATCTATATTTCAAGGAGGTTGAACATAACTTCGAAATTATATTTAACTATAGGCAAGTATGGTATAACTATCTATAATCACTTTCCTCACCATATGTATCTGTATATCATTTTCCTCACCATATCTATCTATATGCCACTTTCATTGTAATTGCTAACGCATCTTTATTGAAATTCCACGGCATTCAATCAGATAGCATCTTGGGTATCATTATGTTTTATCGCATCCCAGACTGGATGTATTGCATATTGATGAACTCGGCACAAATTTATCGTGATACACTAGTCGCACGGGAATTTTACCCAGAAGTAAATACCGACAGTAAACAGCACTAATCGTATATAGCCTATTCTCATATTTTTTTTTATCAGAACAGGATAGTAAATACATATACCTATAGGTTTCAGTAAGAATGAAAACCTGAACACACACATTACGTGGTCCCGCCTTAATTCCATTAGGCGATTGGAAAGCTTATATTAGCAGGATTTTATGAAGGATATTTCGCCAAAAAACACGTTTAAAAACATTTTTGTACTGAAAATGCGCTAATACAGTCAAGTGTCCATGCAACCTTACACTCAAGTCATTGTTAAAGGGACAAGTGTTTCAGTCTTATTTATTCACGAATGCTTTACCGGGATAATCCATGTATAGTTGTTTAACAGTTTCAGCCTTGTAAAGTGATAAACATTTTGAATTAATATAAATATTACATTTATCTTACATTCTTGTGATCTTTTGCACTAAACATCAATGAAAGTGTAGCCTCTCAGTGTTTCGTTTTGAATATAAATTTTGAGATCCATTGTTACAGACCAAGTTTGAATTTCTTACTGTATTATGTCTTCTTTAGACATGGCTGAATATGTCATATCTTTTTATATTATAAACTTTCCAGTGAAATAGTGGATTTTATGATTAAAATAAAACCTAATATTTTCATTGTTTATATTTCACACGTGAAAATATGTTTTCACTCAAAATGACGTCATGCAACTGTTGACGTTGTTTACTATGTTGACGTTATTGACGTCATTGTTTTGGCGCATTATATTTTTTCTGCATACATTTCTAGGTTGTGAGTATATAATAAATAGTAAAGATGTTGGTTTGTCGTGAATATAGGATTTTATTTTCATCTCGAAGAGAGAAAACTCAAATATTTTCACTCGTACTAAAGCACTCGTGAAAATATAAGTTTCTCACTTCTCGATGAAAATAAATCCAATATTCACTCAAAACAAACAAATATCCTCTATATATTTGTTTTCTCCTTACCAACGTTGCTAAATAGTAAAACAGACCACGTGTCTTATATAGAGTTTAATGTTATTTCTCGAGGAAGATGAACTGATAAATCTCCATGTCCACCGCCATATGCATGCCATCTTCGGGATGGTTAAAATTTTGTACTATTGATTTTATTAATATTGAGTTCTGCTCAACCCGGGGCTAGAGGGCGTGAGCGGTAGCTAGCATATTTTACTACCGCTCATGAACAGTCTCAATCAAACCGAGACTGCAATATTTCGTATGTGTCGTTTTCGGCCGTTTCCAAAGGTCCATTATCATACGCTTTCTGATAAACAATGGAATTCGGAGCATGGGGTTGTTTATCAGCAGGAAATAAATCTCGTATTTCGAAAAGAAAGTTCAACCAATTTTATATTAGAACTGTTTAAATAAATGTTTAAAACCGTATTTGAACTAGAGCTGTTTTTAATCGAGCGTTATGAAATATCGTTGCGAATACATCTCAAATCACCTGCCTTATTGCCAATTAAGAATGACAATTAGTGAATTGAAGTTTTAAGAATGCATCAAATGGCGAAATCTCTTGAATGTTAAATATATAATGTTCATGATAATTTATAATCAATTTCCGTTCGTTTACAATCATAGGGAAACATGAACTACCATGTTTATCATCGAAACAAATCAGGCAAATGAATTTAACATGACACAACATGGTACGTCATTCGCTTATTTGCGTTATTTTCTCACGTTGCCTGACGCCCTGTGGGCTTGTTGGGGAAACAATACCCAAGGGCATTCTTATCCAGTGGGTCTCTAAATTATCACTTTTCCGTCTTAATAAATCACGATAAATCCCTCCAAACTAATATATATCTGTCACATTTGCCTCAACCGATGGCAAAATTTAAAGGATACGATAACAGTATAAAACGCATTCATTATGTCAGGAATTGGAAATTCCGCTCCGTGAAATCTAATTCATGTTCAAGAAAAGGCCTGAGGCACTCTGCGATGATTCAGATGAAGTAGTAAAGTGGTAGTATAATGCGATTTGAGTCAGAGATGGTGTAAGAAAATCAAATAATCCATCGCTTTATAGATCAGTTGTCGTGTAACTTATGAGAACTTACCTCCCAATGCAGGTTAAGAACCGCACCTGTACTTTATGCAATGTTGTAACTGCAAAGGTGAAGATTTGTTTTATTTGCGTGTTTTTAGTTGACTGCTCTATGAATGAGACATTTCATTTTCGACTTGATCTTGTCAACTCGAGCGCTGGAGATATGATAATAGGGAGGTGTGCAATTGCGTGTTTTTAGTTGACTGCTCTATAAATGAGACATTTCATTGTCGACTTTATTTTGTCAACTCGAGCGCTGGAGATATAATAATAGGGAGGTGTGTACACTTAAATCGATGTTAAGGTAACAAATGGACCGTATTGCCCACTGACCGTTCCAAATCGGTAACCCTGTCTACACCACTCTTGTGTTGTGTTTGTCCTTTTCATTGATAGTTAATTTGCTCTTCGTTTGTGGTATAGTGCGAATCTACGGTGACATTGCGTTCGGGTGCTATTATTTCTACAGGACCATTCTTCTCATTTTGTATACATTTTTTTGGCAGTATGTCGATCCTTCCAGTGTAAACACACACATACACGCACGCACGCACGCACGCACGCACGCACACACCCACACATGCAAAGTCGGCTAAAGGAAGCACCGCTGGAAGCATGTTCATGCTGGGTAGATAACTATAAAAATAAATCCCCCGAATCCTTTAATGTGTGAATGAGACTCCTCCCACAAGCCGCTGATCGTTTCAAAATTGCTTCCTTTCATGCTTGACACATGGTTTTAAAATTAATATTACAGTTAATATAGTCGACGAATTAAATCTGGTATAGCTATAGATAAATATCATGAACTCATGGTGATGTAAATTGTGAATGTGCAGTACATTCACTATATGCAAATGTAGGTTTATCTATTTCTTGCATATCGGATAAGGTTATCCGAGCTTTACATGGCTGCTGGAACAAGCAACTGGCAACGTTAACGCACAAAATGTCAATGATATGCAAGCAAAAAAGGAATCAATCATGGGTATCCGGCTCAGATGGAGAATTCCAACCCTCGGTATAATTGTTTTAATCTGAACCTCGGCAGAGCCTCGGTTTCTATGACAACATTTATACCTCGTGTTGGAATTCCTTATCTTTACAGGATACTCATGAACGATTCTTATAACTCCTTCGACACAGAATAACCATAAACAAGTTTTATATACCAACTTCGTGATAATCAGTTTTTTCTACTAAAACAATTGCTATTTTAACTGTGTTTACCATACTATTTGGAAACAGAACTAGACATAGATGGAGGCCACAAGACCAAACTCACTATCTAGTGAGATTAGAGGATTCGCATTGTGAGTTTCTTTTACATAACACGTCACAATTTTTAGATGACCTTGAACGTGACTGAGCAAATATTTAGGTATATATAGAATTGTCTAAAAACAAATGGTTTTAGAGGAAGGGATATATGGGTTGATGTTTTAGTTACGTTTCAATATTTAAACAAACAAAAAATATATAAAAACAAATAATAAAATAAAAAAATATATATGAGCCGAAACACGCGCAAATGACCCTTCAGACAAAATTGGGACATTTTATGTTTTTGATGTTTATGAATCTCGGTGATTTTCTCTTTAAAATACTCTTTATTTCATGTTGATATCTTAATTAAAAATGATTTTATCTCAATTTGAAAATTAAATATTGTACTAGCCATTACTTTTGACGTTGACGTCAGCGTCTTGGAAGACGTCGTTGATTAAATAATACCAAAAAATATAAACAATTACCATTTTCTATAGCATCAACTATTTATATTAAGAAAACATATTCCATTTGATATAATAACTCGGTAAAACATGGAACTGACGAGAAATTTGATTAGTAAGTAACTGATTACCGGCCGACGTCATAAATTGTTACTTTATGACGTTGTCGTCTGAACGTCCGAAGGAACGTTTTCGTGTGTTGCGGCTCATATATAAAAAAAAATTGGAAAGGATCTCTATAAGCATTTTGCTTTCGTTCCAGTCCATTTATTATTGTATGTAACATTTGTATAGAATATTATCATTGAAATAAAATATGTTTAAACCAAATCTTTCTTCCGATTTTACTGACTAATCAAACTTAGGAAATGTGTTTCCTTGCAATTGTTGGAATGTTGTTTTTTAAACGTGTTTCAATAAACCCTGTTCTGTTTAATTTTTTAGGTTCATCATATATACCATGGCTATTACTTATGAATGTATTCACATCTTTAGACGTGTATGCGGTTTTAACGCTGATAAATAAATGCCATTCAATAAAGCGCGATATAGTGTAAAACAACAATTACTGACAGTGTATTTTCAAATGGTAGAGTATCTTTTTTCTATTGAGACACATTGAATGCGTGCGAAAAATCTTCCGAATCGCCTTATTGAAAAAACAAGTTATGTTACCCGAGCAACTTCTTATGGGGTCTATGTGTCTCAACTTGCTGGAGCTTGTACTCGAGTTGAGGATTTTAATATTCGCAATCTTTATACAACTAAAAAGCTACTCCATCAGGGCTACCCTTAGAATAAACTTCGTAAAACCTTGATCATCTTTTCAAATATAAAAGTAATTTAAAAACTCTTCTGCGGCAAAGACCATCACAACCTGACTTTTATTGTGATGTGATTTACAAACTTAGTAAGATCCTTGGTCATGATCACTTTCATACTACCTTTGTTAAACTTGTTAAAAGGATTATCAAAAGAGGTTATGACCCTATCATTTTGCAACGCACTGAATGCTTGGTGGTGGACCCATTTACAGTTCGCCACTATGCCTTCCTCTTTAATTATGCAATGACCGGACAGTCTGTAGACCCTATGATGACGTCTACCTAATGCCCAAAAGTACGGTGATGTTTGATGGTTGTCTGCAATCTTGTCTTGCGGTGCCCTCAATAGTTTATTCTCTTGTTGCTCTGGCTTCTGCCAAGTCATTGAGTGCCTTCTTTGTGGCTTTCTATGCTATTTTTTTGGTATTTACATATACACGAGCATCTTTGTGTTTTGCTTATATTGCCTAATATTACTGCCTTGTTGGTTAGAGAATATATTTCTTTATTTACACTGTCACGTTTTATTGGGATGACAGTAGGGTAAATGTGAGGTTTGATGCACACTAGAACCAGGTTTAAACCCCCAGCGGCCTTTTTTCCACTGATCGTTCCAATGCTGTAGCCCTATTGTCAGCCCGTTTTGTGTTTGTGACGTCATATTCCTTTATTCTTTGTTAACATTACCATTCATGTTTGTTCTTTTGCATGTTTTTGGGTTTACTGTGTTCTGTGGAAGCTGCATTTCCTTTTCGACTTTTATACTATTTATATTTGAAATGAAACGGTGCTTTTTTAACAGAAAATATCAATGTAAATATTACAAGTTTAATGCCCTTTAGGATAGCGTTATGTACCTTTTATTCTTATGTATACACTGCAATTTGACTTCTGTATTAAGGCTAGGAGGTTTGATGTCAGGTTCGTTGGCATGCCTGATGGCAATATATTACTTCATTTCAATTCCAACTAGTGTGCATGTTGCAAACATTTGTTTTATTGTAACTTGAAGGGTATCGTCTTTTGTTTTAAATCCGCCTAATATGTTTTGATCTATGAAGGGATAGTAGCTACCATTAAAACATATAGAAAACAATTACAAAACTAAAATGCAAAATTAGGAAACCCAATTTTACCTTCGAATATTAATACATACGGATAAGGGTGATCCTTTGGAAGCAACACACATAACCAATAGAATAAAGTAGCAGACTCGGTTTTATTGAGTCTGTTCATGAGTGAGAAGTATTGTCAGAAACATCACCTCTCACGCCTATACCACCGGGTTAAGCGATATTCTACTTTAACGCCACGTATATTGGACTCGTTGGTCCCAAAGGAACAGTAAAAATAACACTACTGATTCGTAGCACGAGGATACTTTCTACAACCGCCACTCTGCACTAAACGAACGCTAGTGGATGTTAATAAGTACCGATAAGCATCCCTAGCACTGGCATATCATCAAAAACACGAACGGTTGAACTGATATATATTTTATTCTCAACAGAAAAATCAAATGGGAACATATTTACGATGTTTTTACACAAACAAAATAACCATCGGCTTCTTTCTACACAACATTATCTACATAGATAAAAAACAAAACAGAAAACCGTTTTGTCACTTCTGCCACAAAGACGAAACTATAGTCCATATATGTTTTGCACCTTTTTAAAACCGATAAAAAATCTCTTTTTAAAACATAAATCTGAAGGATTGATTTTTAACACAAGTAAAGAACAATCAACCGTAAAGTTACACATTATTTACATGTAAGAAATGAAATATATATTTACCTCGAAACGA
This sequence comes from Cyrtodaria siliqua, assembly GCA_037043455.1. NCBI lineage: Eukaryota > Metazoa > Mollusca > Bivalvia > Adapedonta > Hiatellidae > Cyrtodaria > Cyrtodaria siliqua. The sequence goes on from JAWPHD010000366.1 coordinate 30,913, forward strand.
CTAAAATACCGCTCTACCTTACCCCAATGATATACAGACTTACAAACTACGGTATATAAAACACAGAGATAAATCGTCATTAGAAAGAGTCAAGTAAAATACTTGAATATACATGGAGCAATTATAAAACCATTGTACATTAATCTGGACTCCTATCCTTCTGGTACAATCGTATGGCGAACCAAGACAATGAAAACTGGTAAATCAATTATATCAAAACTAAATATTAAATACTTACATGCACACTATTTATAAGCAGATGGGCCGTTGGACAAAAATACACGTGTAGGTAAATGAGTGGTTTTTTTGTTGTTGTTTTTTGCTTCAACTGATTATTTTTTCTCTATAAAATCATATGTTCCCTGCCTCGACCGTACAATACAATGTATATTTCTGTAATTAGTTTTATTATGATAAACTATTGCATCATATGCATATTATGTGAAGATTGTGTAAGGTGTGGTATGGGATGGTCCTCCCCGACCCTTGATCCACCTCAGGACGGGGATATTAATCAGGTCATCAAAAGACGGCTGAAACAAAACGAGTAAAACAATGTCTGCATTCTGTGAAATTAAGAAAATCTTGATTAATATATGTAAGCTGTTGGCATGACAATCAACACCGAATGATTAAAGATATTATATGGCATAAGCTACTTTAAATAGATACATGGCAACCTGTGTACTTAAAACACTCTCTGCGTCACACCTGTCCACACACTTTGAATATTATACTTGCACATTTCTAAAACTGTTGAGTATACATACTGAACCATAAGTTTATTTAGTAAACGAATAAACAAACATTGCTACACGAATACCTACACGTTTTATTTTTCCGACTGTTATTTATTCACGAAATGCTTTAAAGTGTAACAGGAAAAGTAGCATTCACAGAACACAGTCATCATCAAACATGCATTAAAACCATTACAAACATTAATAAAAGCAAAGTGTGCGACACCACAAGCATAACAATGGTCGACAATAGGGATACCGTACCGCCTTGGAACGGTCATTGGCAAATGACATTTGAATCAGGTTTTAGGGTGCACCAAAATCACACTCTTTCCCTATTGTCTTCCCAATAAAACGAAAATCGCATTGATTAAATAAATCCAAATAGAAAATACAAGGCTCGATAAAACTTTCAATGTCATCGTGTTTCTAATAACAAACCTAAGAGATTGGTCACTCCTTCTGAAGAATTACCTGATATGTTTTTGGCTCTTTAGATTAAAGTTGTTAATGGTTGATGCATTTAGAACAAAGATCTACTGCGCGAAGACAGAGAATATGTAATGGAAAAAGGACTTGTTTTTGGCATAAAAGGTATAATTGTGTCAGTGTGTATGTAAATAGTATGATACCGAATTTCAACAAATACAACTCGGAGGGTTTGATTATCATACGGAAAAGACACATATTCTCTTATTGAATAATTTGAATGCTCGCAACAATTTTTCACTAACCCATTTGGCAGGAATATTATATTAAACGTTTGTTTACTTGTAGGGTGTTTTACGTCATTTTCAACACATATAAGGTTATATATGACGGTCGATTTTTGTAGTGGAGGCAGACCACGCATTTTTCCCTGGGTCAAGTCGAGCTCCCAGTGGGATTCGAACCCGCAACGGTGAGAGGCGAAGGTTTACAACGCAATGTCGTTAACCATTCGGCCACGGAGCCGAATGTATTTATGATGGCTATAATTCTCTACTTATTGACAGAATGGTTCGTTATAAGGAATTATGTATGGAATATAAATAATAATCAACGCCATATGCTCTTATTATCGATGATCTTATAGTCACATCTACACTATATCTGTCAGGGACAGATTATTATAATTATTTTTAAATAACATAGATATCTGTCAGTGTATTTAACTATTGTTGTCTGTTTATTTTAATTTACCATTCAGACTGTTTTATGTATTAATAATCGTATTGCATCTATTGCAAATTATTTAAATACATATACCAACTAACATTAATAGAAACAACAAAATCCTATTTCCTGCATAGTCATATCTAACGATACCACTTGTGTTTGATATTTATTAAAATAACACCGAAACACACTCATAATTCACAGCTAGGTAAACAATCAATGTAAATTGACTGAACTATGTGTTTGTACAGAGGTTCCCTGTCTGTAAATCATGCCGAAGTTCAGCAGGAAGAAGATTTATGAAAACCAACACTAATTTACTTCTGTCATAGTGTTAATATCAGTATTTACGTAAGAAGACCAATATGATATCTGTATCGTCTGGAGGGCAATGATTAATTCAGCACAAATCATATGGACACGGCTTCAGATTAGAAATCGATTTTAGCCATCCTATGCTGTATCCTAAGACATTCATAGTATTTATGTTATTTGATTATTTATTTAGGTGCCATTTGTTCCAGTCAAAATGTCCTCGAGTCACACTTTAGTTGCTTTTATTGATAATGTTGCTGTTGCTGCTTTTAATAGTATTGCTGTTGTTGTTCTTGTTGTATTACCTACCATGTATACACATAACAGAGCCTATTGCTATTACCAATACTGCTAATATAACTTTTTAATACGTGAGTTTGCCTTTCCTCCACAATGGCCTGGATACCCTACATAGGACTGAACGTTTGTTTTACGTTGATGTGTGTCTAAACACAAACATACCAATAACGAATCATTTAAAATGGAAACCTTTTTGAATCATAATTTAAAGGTGGAATTGTCAAAGACAGCCGAGGGTGGCGAAGGCACTTGACTTTTTGATCGGTTTCACTGCAAAAAAGTGTAAACAAAAGCTCGATTCCGGTAGGTTTTTACTTCATAACTTTCTTAAAATGTATCGAATTTTATTCAAATAATCTGCACATACACCTCCAAAGTGAGCTCTATCCTATACCGCAAAACATAATTCGATTTATCTAGCGCTTTCTGAGATAAGCCTCCCCATAGTCTTGGAAACGAATGAAATCTATGACCGTGTACATTTCTTATACACACTCCAAACCTTGTTATAATCCCCAATTTGATTATCTGATTGTCATGCAACTCGGTGTTAGTCAGTATTTAATATCACGGAGACTAACCCATTACATAAACCTACAAATCGAATTTGATACCTAAATTTGTCATTGATAGGTATATATTGAGAAGAAACACTTATAATAAAAATGCTCGATATTTTATTAACTATATATATGTGTTACACGGTTATTATGATGTTTTTTTTTTATAAAATGTTACAAAGAAATCAAACAACAACCCCCACCCCTACAAAACGAAATCCTGTATTTTGACTTTCTTGTTCAAGATATGAACCAACCATCATCAGTATGTTTCGTTGTATCACTGTGACCTACGTCAAGTCAAGTATTCAGTAAACATCAACCATCATCAGTATGTTTCGTTGTATCACTGTGACCTACGTCAAGTCAGGTATTCAGTAAACATCAACCATCATCAGTATGTTTCGTTGTATCACTGTGACCTACGTCAAGTCAGGTATTCAGTAAACATCAACCATCATCAGTATGTTTCGTTGTATCACTGTGACCTACGTCAAGTCAGGTATTCAGTAAACATCAACCATCATCAGTATGTTTCGTTGTATCACTGTGACCTACGTCAAGTCAGGTATTCAGTAAACATCAACCATCATCAGTATGTTTCGTTGTATCACTGTGACCTACGTCAAGTCAGGTATTCAGTAAACATCAACCATCATCAGTATGTTTCGTTGTATCACTGTGACCTACGTCAAGTCAGGTATTCAGTAAACATCAACCATCATCAGTATGTTTCGTTGTATCACTGTGACCTACGTCAAGTCAGGTATTCAGTAAACATCAACCATCATCAGTATGTTTCGTTGTATCACTGTGACCTACGTCAAGTCAGGTATTCAGTAAACATCAACCATCATCAGTATGTTTCGTTGTATCACTGTGACCTACGTCAAGTCAGGTATTCAGTAAACATCAACCATCATCAGTATGTTTCGTTGTATCACTGTGACCTACGTCAAGTCAGGTATTCAGTAAACATCAACCATCATCAGTATGTTTCGTTGTATCACTGTGACCTACGTCAAGTCAGGTATTCAGTAAACATCAACCATCATCAGTATGTTTCGTTGTATCACTGTGACCTACGTCAAGTCAGGTATTCAGTAAACATCAACCATCATCAGTATGTTTCGTTGTATCACTGTGACCTACGTCAAGTCAGGTATTCAGTAAACATCAACCATCATCAGTATGTTTCGTTGTATCACTGTGACCTACGTCAAGTCAGGTATTCAGTAAACATCAACCATCATCAGTATGTTTCGTTGTATCACTGTGACCTACGTCAAGTCAGGTATTCAGTAAACATCAACCATCATCAGTATGTTTCGTTGTATCACTGTGACCTACGTCAAGTCAGGTATTCAGTAAACATCAACCATCATCAGTATGTTTCGTTGTATCACTGTGACCTACGTCAAGTCAGGTATTCAGTAAACATCAACCATCATCAGTATGTTTCGTTGTATCACTGTGACCTACGTCAAGTCAGGTATTCAGTAAACATCAACCATCATCAGTATGTTTCGTTGTATCACTGTGACCTACGTCAAGTCAGGTATTCAGTAAACATCAACCATCATCAGTATGTTTCGTTGTATCACTGTGACCTACGTCAAGTCAGGTATTCAGTAAACATCAACCATCATCAGTATGTTTCGTTGTATCACTGTGACCTACGTCAAGTCAGGTATTCAGTAAACATCAACCATCATCAGTATGTTTCGTTGTATCACTGTGACCTACGTCAAGTCAGGTATTCAGTAAACATCAACCATCATCAGTATGTTTCGTTGTATCACTGTGACCTACGTCAAGTCAGGTATTCAGTAAACATCAACCATCATCAGTATGTTTCGTTGTATCACTGTGACCTACGTCAAGTCAGGTATTCAGTAAACATCAACCATCATCAGTATGTTTCGTTGTATCACTGTGACCTACGTCAAGTCAGGTATTCAGTAAACATCAACCATCATCAGTATGTTTCGTTGTATCACTGTGACCTACGTCAAGTCAGGTATTCAGTAAACATCAACCATCATCAGTATGTTTCGTTGTATCACTGTGACCTACGTCAAGTCAGGTATTCAGTAAACATCAACCATCATCAGTATGTTTCGTTGTATCACTGTGACCTACGTCAAGTCAGGTATTCAGTAAACATCAACCATCATCAGTATGTTTCGTTGTATCACTGTGACCTACGTCAAGTCAGGTATTCAGTAAACATCAACCATCATCAGTATGTTTCGTTGTATCACTGTGACCTACGTCAAGTCAGGTATTCAGTAAACATCAACCATCATCAGTATGTTTCGTTGTATCACTGTGACCTACGTCAAGTCATGTATTCAGTAAACATCAACCATCATCAGTATGTTTCGTTGTATCACTGTGACCTACGTCAAGTCAGGTATTCAGTAAACATCAACCATCATCAGTATGTTTCGTTGTATCACTGTGACCTACGTCAAGTCAGGTATTCAGTAAACATCAACCATCATCAGTATGTCTCGTTGTATCACTGTGACCTACGTCAAGTCAGGTATTCAGTAAACATCAACCATCATCAGTATGTTTCGTTGTATCACTGTGACCTACGTCAAGTCAGGTATTCAGTACACATCAACCATCATCAGTATGTTTCGTTGTATCACTGTGACCTACGTCAAGTCAGGTATTCAGTAAACATCAACCATCATCAGTATGTTTCGTTGTATCACTGTGACCTACGTCAAGTCAAGTATTCAGTAAACATCAACCATCATCAGTATGTTTCGTTGTATCACTGTGACCTACGTCAGGTCAAGTATTCAGTAAACATCAACCATCATCAGTATGTTTCGTTGTATCACTGTGACCTACGTCAAGTCAGGTATTCAGTAAACATCAACCATCATCAGTATGTTTCGTTGTATCACTGTGACCTACGTCAAGTCAAGTATTCAGTAAACATCAACCATCATCAGTATGTTTCGTTGTATCACTGTGACCTACGTCAGGTCAAGTATTCAGTACCAACCATCATCAGTATGTTTCGTTGTATCACTGTGACCTACGTCAAGTCAGGTATTCAGTACCAACCATCATCAGTATGTTTCGTTGTATCACTGTGACCTACGTCAAGTCAGGTATTCAGTACCAACCATCATCAGTATGTTTCGTTGTATCACTGTGACCTACGTCAAGTCAGGTATTCAGTACCAACCATCATCAGTATGTTTCGTTGTATCACTGTGACCTACGTCAAGTCAGGTATTCAGTACCAACCATCATCAGTATGTTTCGTTGTATCACTGTGACCTACGTCAAGTCAGGTATTCAGTACCAACCATCATCAGTATGTTTCGTTGTATCACTGTGACCAACGTCAAGTCAGGTATTCAGTACCAACCATCATCAGTATGTTTCGTTGTATCACTGTGACCTACGTCAAGTCAGGTATTCAGTACCAACCATCATCAGTATGTTTCGTTGTATCACTGTGACCTACGTCAAGTCAGGTATTCAGTACCAACCATCATCAGTATGTTTCGTTGTATCACTGTGACCTACGTCAAGTCAGGTATTCAGTACCAACCATCATCAGTATGTTTCGTTGTATCACTGTGACCTACGTCAAGTCAGGTATTCAGTACCAACCATCATCAGTATGTTTCGTTGTATCACTGTGACCTACGTCAAGTCAGGTATCAGTATGTTTCGTTGTATCACTGTGACCTACGTCAAGTCAGGTATCAGTATGTTTCGTTGTATCACTGTGACCTACGTCAAGTCAGGTATCAGTATGTTTCGTTGTATCACTGTGACCTACGTCAAGTCAGGTATCAGTATGTTTCGTTGTATCACTGTGACCTACGTCAAGTCAGGTATCAGTATGTTTCGTTGTATCACTGTGACCTACGTCAAGTCAGGTATCAGTATGTTTCGTTGTATCACTGTGACCTACGTCAAGTCAGGTATCAGTATGTTTCGTTGTATCACTGTGACCTACGTCAAGTCAGGTATTCAGTGAACATCCTATAGATATGAGCCAACCATCATCAGTATGTTTCGTTGTATCACTGTGACCTACGTCAGGTCAGGTATTCAGTACCATCATCAGTATGTTTCGTTGTATCACTGTGACCTACGTCAAGTCAGGTATTCAGTACCATCATCAGTATGTTTCGTTGTATCACTGTGACCTACGTCAAGTCAGGTATCAGTATGTTTCGTTGTATCACTGTGACCTACGTCAAGTCAGGTATCAGTATGTTTCGTTGTATCACTGTGACCTACGTCAAGTCAGGTATTCAGTGAACATCCTATAGATATGAGCCAACCATCATCAGTATGTTTCGTTGTATCACTGTGACCTACGTCAGGTCAGGTATTCAGTACCATCATCAGTATGTTTCGTTGTATCACTGTGACCTACGTCAAGTCAGGTATTCAGTACCATCATCAGTATGTTTCGTTGTATCACTGTGACCTACGTCAAGTCAGGTATTCAGTATACATCCTATATCAGTATGTTTCGTTGTATCACTGTGACCTACGTCAAGTCAAGTATTCAGTAAACCTCCTATATTATTATGTTTCAGTAGTTTATAGAATGTCTCGTTACATTTTTATGTTTGATATAATTCAAACGTCGTCAACGTGTTTTTATCATCCACATTTCTTGCTACATGTATGCACGCGCTTTTGATGCTGTAAATATTTTCTCCAAAATATAGGTAAGGTACAACTATTGCATTTTACTTTAACTACTCTTACGAATATCTACGTTTTGTCGAAGAATGGTCTCGCCTGGTTTCTAGAATAACTCGGCGCTGGACAGGCTAGCATGATGGCAGATGTCTTCCACATATATTTCATATTCAATATTGATATAAAAGATACAAAAAGAAATTGTGGCATTCACAGATCACAGTCAGCCAAACAAAACAACACGCATTCCAAACAAACAAACAAATTACATGGAAAAATAAAAGCAAGTATGCTCCACCATAAATCCAAACATGTTGACAATAGGGTTACCGCCTTGAAACTGTCAGTGGCAAAAAAAAACTCATCTTATCCTAATATCATCCCAATTAAGCGGAACAGTGTATATAAAGAAATCGCCTCCAGATTATATATAGTTTTGCAAACTCGGCAGCAATGTAAGCATAATACAAAGATGTTCGTGTATAAATATAACAATGCCACAAGGAAAATATTCATTGGCCTGAAAGAAATCAGAGCAAAAGAAGGATAAACCAGTATGGGTACGACAAGACTATATTAGAGACAAATATCAAATTTAACAATGTACAAATTCTTTTTATTTTGTTTACTGTTTTGCTGTAAAGGCATTTTTTAATTTGAAAATTTCCAAAAGTACGTTAAATAAATCCTTCAATGTAGGATGTCTTAATGCAGAACGCAATATAGAACATGAAATAAAATGTATATTTAATTTTGGATCTGTTGATAAAACGAACATTACTGATGATTAAAACGAACATTAATGATGATAAAACGAAGATTTACGTATGCTTCTGCATTGCTCAATTTTTTCCCATTAGAAATACTTAAAATAAAATAGTTTGTATTTGAGAGTGTTAATTTGCATGGATGTTTTCTCTTGAATAGCAAATCTTTCTGGAGCCAGTGTAGGATAACATCCATCTTATTAGCTCGTATCCAAGGCGTCTAAGTCATACATATCCACCATCAGATGTGGCAGGTCATTTGTCAAAAACAATGTGTACAAACATATATGATACGAAGAAGAGATTAAACACGTTTAATCAAAATGTTTGTGTCTTTGACAAATGATGGCTTTGTTTTAGTGATATGTGCATGTGTATAAAAATATTGAGTCTGTTCATGAAAAGTAGTATAAGGTGCAAAGCTCTTACGTCACTTAGCACCGGCTTAAGAGATACTCTACTTTAAAGCTACAAAGATTGGGATTGGTGATCCCAAAGAACCAGTAAATAATAACTCTACTGATTTGTAGTCGGGGCGACTTTTTACAGAGGACACACAGCACTAAACAAACGCTAGTGTGAATGTCAAAACATACTGAACATGAAAAGTCATAGTATGCAATCTATATTATGACAATAAGAATGCATAGTGTAGTATATATTTATTTTAATTGATGTATTTTTTTGTGTGTGTAAAAAATATAATTGGTGTAGCATAGGCAGAGAACAAATGGTAAAGTGAAATTCAAGTGTATTGCTATAAACAACAAAGCACTATTTTCGCAATTTGTATATTAAGCAAGGACTTAAAGAGCTGGATGATGAACTGAAAAAAACTTCGCTAAAACCGACAATGCGCTATAGCCGAGTTCCGCCTATATGTATTCCTTAAAAATCTGGTTTTTGACAGTAAATAATGATTCAATGCACAATTAAATAAAAAAAAACTCTGTATATGTATGAATAATTACAAGTGACATACCGTAATAATATGATCAAATGTATATATTTTTAAGTTCAAGTTGTTCAAAGACAACATTGTTGATGGGCAAAAATAAAAATTGTATGTACAACTCTGTAAGTGTTTTAGGTCCCTGCCAAGACTTGAACATGGATCTCTTTTCTCGAAAGAAAAACGTTTTTCTTACACTACAGAGATCGCCCAGACATCACAAAAAAGTGTACAAAACTAGGCAAAATTAATAAACATTTAGATTAAAACTTTTCCAAACTAAAACAATCACTGAAGGTCATTAATACCCCTGCAAACGCATACCCCGCGATTATATGCGCATCTGCACTTCATACTAATGCTTCTCACAACTTTTGGGGGAAATCCATATAGGAGTTATGGACAAATAGCATACACAATAATGTGTCTAAGAAAAATATTCAAGGGGCCAGAACACACACCAAACACCAATGAACCATAACCCCACTATGACATGGGTATCTCCATATTTTGAAACCCCATCAGGTGGTTATAGAGAAATAGTGCATGCACGATATTTTTTGCTTGAAAATATTTAAACGGCCATAGCTCGGTCAGAAATTATCGAACCGAAATGGAGGAATGTGCATCTTCATTTCATACTGATGCAGTTTTCACAAACTTTTGTAAAAATCCATCAGGGGCTTTCGGAAATGATGTATGTGTGAATACAAGTCAAAGGGACATAACTCTTCCACAAATCATCGAGCCGGAGCGAGACGAATGTTATACGTATCTCCACTTCATACTGACACTTCTCACACAGTTTGGTGAAATGCATTAAGGGGTTAATGAGACATAGTGCGGACATGATTTTTGTGCGAAAATATTCAAAGGGTTATAACTCGTCAAAATCCTCGAACCGTAACAAAATGATGTTATGCACATTTCCACTTCAAACTGATGCTTCTCATAAAGTATCGTGAAAATCCAGCAAGACATTATGCAGAAATATTGTGTCAAAAATAATTGAACCGGAACTAGACGATGTTATGCACGTCTCCACTTCATATTGTCTGATGTTTCTCATATAGTTTCGTGAAAGTCCATCATGGAGTTATGGAGGAATAGCGTGGACAAGCTTTGTGTGTGAATATAATAAACCGTCAAAATCATTGAACCGGAACTTGTCACGCTTACCAAGTTATGAACGTCTCCACTTCATACTGATGCTTCTTATAAAGTGTGTGAACTTCCATCAAGGGGTTACGGAGAAATAGCACGGACACGATTCTGAACAGACCGACCGCTCTCCCGAACGATAGTCTAGATAATCTGTGACGCTTGCTTGTTTTCAAAACAAATGTCTAGAACTGTTCTTCTAAAAAGGTTTGACGTGGCAGCCATTTTACCGAGATTCTGGTATCGTTTCTGATAGGCTGATACAGATATCGAAGATAAACAGAATGGCAGAGAGACACTGACTTAATAAATATACAAAGAGGGAATCTTTATCATTATATTGCCGAACTAAATGTGGATGGTGAAAAATACTTTCATACATTTTTTAAATATATTTTACAGACACGTGTTTCGGGTTTAATGTTTTTCTGCACAAAGTGTCAAGACGTTTGTATTTACAATCAAGCGTCGAAGATGATCAAGACTACCCGAATGACATAGTGACTCCGTCCTTCGTTTTCAAGGGTTTACATAATAACCCTCCATTCTTGGCGTTGGATTCAGCTCTAAAAGCATGGATTCCTCTGCCATACACTTTCATAAACACTTACAAATTTATACACAGAAGGCATACTCATTTTTTCTAAGCATAGAAGGAGCCATAAATATGTTTACAAAAAGGCATGATTGTATATTGTAAATAAGGATTTTACTTTCCTTTTTTTAACCTTCATTTTTTTTATTTCGGTTTAACTTTTTAACCCAATCATTTTTCTTTTCAATATGTTTACTCTTCATTTGTTAACATTTGCTTTTTTTTCTTCAATTATGTGTAACTCAGAAGAAACATCTTCATTCATGGAAAAATCACTCGTAATCTTACGTTGTGATTGATTGATGTTTATACTTTTTTCCGTCCCAAAACGCTTTAACCTGACAATATGCTTTTCGTATTGTTTACTTGAAAAAAAAAGGATATAATTACAGACTAGATGACAATTCCATATGTAACGTACATATACACTAAACTAGGCCCGATAAAATAATCAATTATTGTTATTGAAAAGTTCAATAACAAACCTCAGAACTCAAAACTAGCATACTCTATGTATTTAAAGAAGCTGAACCTAAGCACTTTTCTAGGACCCAATACATTTTGCTTTATCAGGCTGTGGTGGATAAAGTAAAACTTAAGATTCAGGTTTAATTTTTTTTCCAAAGGAAAATTCTTTTAAATATATGAATCAAATTAAAATGACGTGGATAGCCATAGGCATGGATTAAGAGTCTGTGGCTACGCGTGTGAATTGCTGCTAGTTATTTAGCATTACTAGAAACAGTGTATTACACACGGCTTTTTTATCTACATGTAAACATATGCCTGTTATTAGCCCCTTCCCAACTGAAAACCTTGTAATGGGCCACTCTCCAATTGCAAAATTGACCCTATAAATAAAGGTTTCTAAAGATATTGAGCAATGGCTGCATAAACAACCGCCGTATTTCAATAGATTATACCTTAACTTACATGCACGCTTCACACTCACCAAAGAAAAGAATACCTGGTCAATCTGCATACGACTCCATGTTTCGACGGCAGACATATTTATCTTGAATGTTTGCCTTTCGAAATATTGGTGTGCTGTTTCGTATTTGGAAACTTAAACACCCAACCTAAACACACTGACACATGACAAACGCAACAACGTCAACCAAACGAGTCAGGTGTGTGAGCAGGATAGGTTTTTTTCTTTCTAATGATACTGGGACACAATCAATTTTGATTATCACGCAGCCTCGTTTCCAAGGAAAAGTTTACGGGTTTGACTCTGAGATGAAAATAGTTTTATAATTCATATAGGGCCTCTGGTTTTCTATCACTGATTAACACAGACGTTCAGAGAGATCTTTTACAGGGCATAGCTCTCCCTGGACCGACTACTTACCTATATTTACCACAGTACCATGCCCTAGTAAGATACTGCGGGAGGTGTGTGTTTGAAAGATCCGGGACGTGACCCCACTGGGGAATAAACCCGTGACTTCTGGGGCGCGAGTCAAGTATGCTTGGCGAACGCAGGGTTTAGTTTCCAAAATTATACCGAGCGAAAAAGCACCAGATATTTCGAAAGATAAACATTCAAGGAAAATAGGTCCGGACATATGCAAACGACAACTAGAAACGTCAGGGAATGTTTGTGCACACACAACCTTCCAATTTTTCACCCGAATGTTTAAACATGCAAAATGAATAACAAATAAGTTATCATTTTATGTGGTCTAGATCATCTGCGACGCTTGCTTATTTATCATCAAGCGTAGAAGATGATCAGGACTAATTGTATGTAGGTCAATCTTTGACAACACACACAATAAACAAACCATTCCTAAACTGATAATGTGTGCTACATTTATTGACACGTATGACAGTCGAGAGTGTAAATTTTCTGCACATCTTCTACTTACGATAAATTGTTTACGCCTCACTGCACAACGTCAACATCACTCTCCAGCACACAAGCAAACAAAATGGAAGAATGGCCGCATCAAAACGGAAATGGAATACTATGACGTCAAGCTCTTCCACTAATACATTACTTTGATGAAACTCCTCCCGATCATTAACGTTTTGAACAGTGAGGTCTAAATCAGCTTTATGCACATTATAAAAAAACTCATACATTCATACAAAATTGCCTTGGAATTTTATTAGAACATTTCATATCGATTCAAAAACGTATACCGAATATGCAATTCACCATTTACTTCATACACGAGGGAAAGAGCAAATTTACGCTTCACTGTGCACTATATATACTGTATATGGAATCCCGAATTAGGTCAACCATCATCACAGTATTAGAGTGTTCTAATGATTTCCATCAATAGTTATTTGAATTTATATATTCGTGAATAATAACGCTCTGTGAAAAGGGATCCCTTGGAAGCAGCAAATAAAAACATAAAAAAGTAGCAGACTAGGTTTGTATTGAATCATCAAGTTCGTTCGTATAAGCTATGAAACGAACATGCTATTGTCCAGACTAATTTGACATGACATATGTATTTGTTTGAATCTTTATGGATGTGTAACAACATTGATACTCACAGATATGGATGTGTAACAACATTGACACTGACAGATGTGTATATTTATTAGGACAGGGATGGGCTCATATATTTCACGAATGAATGTTTGATTGACAGACAGACAGACAGACAGACAGACAAACATGTTTATTTCAGTATAAAAATAACATAGCATGGTATAAAATCACATATATATAAGTCCACGGCATGCTAAGGATAACACAAAAAAGAGAATTAAATTCTCTTATTTTCATTGTAGTCCTTGTTATTTGATGGCATGCCATAGTAAGGCACAACTATATTAATGAGCAAGTATTTGGTAATGCATTTAGACTAGAAACCTACCATATATTAAAAAATATCTTCAAAAAACATAAATGTAATCACACATTGACAAATACTTATTAAAACAGACTAAAACGGTCTCTAAGAAGTAACTTTTAACTGCACTCTTGAATTTATTTCTCACAGATATATTCTTAATATGAGAAGGCAACTTGTTCCAGAGACAGCAGCCAATGAGGATAGGATAAGTTGGTCAACACTTTTTCCCACGGGGAATCAACCAAGAGAGGTTGTGATCTCTGGTCCAATATGAATCATCTCGTCAAAATTTAAAAGAAACCTTATGATTTTATTTTTTGTGACCGGGAACTTGTTTTTCAGCCCTTGGGTTAATCTATCGCTGTACATGCCAAATATATCATCATTATGGCGCATGTATACATAGCAAAAATTCAATTGATTTTACTTCATACTCATTCTAAAGCTAATCTGCCAAGTTCTAAATCACTAAAATGTTTATCATTTGAACTATAGACAATTCCCTAGGTCTATAACCGCTTACGTAGCTCCGATCCTGTGGTAATACCAACAATATTTGGTATTTCCAACTATTCAAAATTTGATTGAGGGTTTCATGTTTCCAAGTGCTCAACACAAACACAAAAGTTTGTTAATCGCACATGCAAAATCCAACGTTACTATAAAATTACGATTCGTTACTATTTTCTTCAAACGTTAGCTCTACATATGGTAAAACATGTCGAATATTATACATGTGTAATAGGTTTAATTCCTGAGTTTTGTTTAAAATCAAGTCCATTGTATCTGATGAATTGTGTGCTTATTAACTGAGGAGTCTAAAATCATCAATACTTATCGCCAATTAATAAGCTTTCAGACGAGATTATAATTGCAACAACCGACTACATATAGTTTACGATAAAATAACAATTGAGTTATCATCGTTGATAAAATCTATAGTTTCAAAGTTAAAGGGTGAACAGAAGTTACTATAATACCATTATTCTGATAGAATGTATGCATAATTGTTAACATATTTGTGTCATGTTACCTTGATATTGGCTAAAGGAACCTGTCAGTTGAACGCGATTTGTCGTCATGACGCGATAAGCATTTATTTAACTGATAAGAACTGTTTTCAAAAACAGTTTCTCTTTGTTCTAGTAAACACATACTACTAATAAAGGGGTTTTATTTCACAAGAATTTGTTTAAATCAATCCCGTTTTCACTGAGACCTCCGGCAAATTAAATCGATAAAACACATCGGGCATCCGTAAACAATTTAATAATACAAGGAAACACGGACAATTATTTGTTTAGAATGTTCCTTAAAATGACATAATATTGGTGTAAAATATAAACAAAGGTTACTTAATACCTCTGTTAGATTATATTATAACGCAATAGTAAACTCGTATGTTTGTTCTCTCATTCACTAAACCTCATTCATAAACACCCAAAACCTGGTTTAATATAAACGAAATCTGACGATGAAATCGGTACAAACGTTCCACAGCGTACCTACAATGAATTATTAACATATATACATAGATATATATACATAGATATGTAAGGCAGATATACCTATGTTTAAATCGCCTAAATGTTGGCATTGACGGCGTTTATGAGTCATGTGCTATATAATATACATTTATTTCATTACGAACTCATATCCTCATATCCAACTAATGTAATGTTGACGAAGTTCTCTTTGAAGATGCTCATACTGTTAAACAGTATACTCGCATGTAAAACAAGATATAAAAATCGTACAGGAAATATAGCATTCAAGGACCACCATCAACCAAAATTCACGCATAGAAACATTTTTAATGTAATACATGGTTCCTCTTCGAAAAACTACTTTGATTTTCATATTATCTCTAATGTGAAAAGCCCCACGGCAAGTCAACTAATAGAACTCTGTTTCAAACTTGCATTCATCTTTAAATTAATAGACCATGTTCAGCTGTGTTAAGTCAATATCGGAAAACTCCCACAATGTCTCACAAATAACCTAGAGACGACATACCACTGCTGAAGTCACATTTGAATATTGGCTTATCTGAGACGGCATCAGTAGAGCAATTGTATATTTATTTCTTGAGGTTTTATATTTATGCCAGCAACAGATGGAAACAAGTACCAAGTTATTTTAAACTACAGAAACGTATGTGTTTTATTTAGACAGCTAACAGCCAACAAGTTTGAAGAAACTGTGAAATTAATCAGTAAGTTATTAAGTTGTATATTTGGATAAACAATACCTGACGGATAACTATTATGCTTTTATTAACGCTAAATCCGCGTCATCGAAAAACATAGCAGCGACTGAGGTGTTATTTTTCAGCATCGCAATGGCTGAAACAAGAAATGAACTTGAAAAGGTATTTGAAATTTGAAAAAACATTAGTAGTTTTTGATAGAATAGAAACTCTGAGGTTGGCAAATGAAGGTTCAAAAACTAGACATTTATTCGCTAGAAATGGCGTATTTCATGATTTAGATACTCAGTAACAATAAAATGGGCTTAAAATATAACATATGTTTTTATTAATTTACGATGCCAATGTCCCATGTCTAAAGGTTTTATATTACCGCACGCATTATTGCATCGAATGACGTCATGGAATGTTCACCGATCCGGTAACGGCTAGATGCTCCTTAATCAAAAATGATCATACGATATTTAAATATCGTTTAAGGATGTTAACTGGGCCAGTTTTTTACATTTTCAAGTCTAAGAATTTGTTATTTTTTAAATAATTGTTTTATTGGAAAGTATAAATGTTTAATATTTTTGCTTTCTAGTTTGAATGGTGTTTTAGCGAATTGTTTTCTTCATACTTTTATAAATATGCACACGTTTTTGTTCAGTACTTATATTCATAACTTAGTGTAGATTGTATATATTTTTGTTTTTTAATTCAAGTGTTTCTACTTTCTGAGAAGTACGGACATTCAATAATATAATGAAATTCACCATTAACTGTTTTATTGCAAAGGATACATTTACGCATTTCTAATTCGATTCTGTTTTAAAAACCGGTTTCTAGTTCCGTGTCCTCACTCTTAGAATAAACAGATTGTTTGGCGTATTGGTTAAATGTCGTTCAAATTGAAATGTATCCTTAAACAATCTGTACTTTATACATTTACTGGAATTTTCAACACTTGAATATTAGTTATTTAGAAATAAATCTGACAGATTTTGCTGGATGGTAGCGGAAAACCATTTATGATTTGGAAAATCTTGATTATCCCATATATTGTTTACTCCACATTTAACCAATATAGTTTTGACACATTTAACCTACAGGAAATTGCCGTTTCTTAATGGATCTATTGGCGTATGTAATGGATGTTTTCTTTATTTTTTGGAAAAATAGGTAATACTATACACGTTGGCGTCGATTTATATTCCTGTCTTTACCTTGACGTCAATTGTGTTTCTACTTAATGGGACATATGGAAATCTTAAAGTATTTATCAAGCATTATAAGTAGTCTCCCTATTTATTAATCCAAGATCATTTTGACTTTAAATCTGCTTGCATATCTTTAAATACGTTTTAAGTTTTCAACTTTTTTTTACTATTCTACCATAGGTTTGAATATATTATTGGCGCAATGTAATCAACAGTTAGTAATATGCAAATCAGTTTGTGTTATACTATTCTTATAATTAATATTAATGATTAAACAAATGCAATTTATGTAGAAAAACTAAAGGGACGCCGCGAATGTTTAAAAAATCAAGATTGCCATATAATTGTCCCTTTAATATATTAAATTTTGATATTTGTTAGAATAGTTGAAAACAAATTGTGTTGGTGTATTATTAACTATTAAGTATAATGAAACATGAGAAAAATAATCTTATTACTTCAGTGACAATATATATACAGTGCATGGTGTTCGTATGTATAATTAGGTTCTACTTGGCAGTGTTGTTCCATAAAAAGAGCGTTTTGTTATTTTTCAGATGCGTTATCGATCTACGAAAGTCTTCTAGGATTATTAATATCGCACTGAATGTCAACATGTGTCACAATAAAGAAAATACGTAATAAATGTGTACACAGTCTGGAGTTAGCTACATTGCTACTGGATGAGATAGCATCATGGCTGCTAGTTTCGTAAAACACAACAGTTGGATATTAGGTGTTTCAGCATTTATTTTCATACACCAAACATCAGTATGTGTCAATGTAAATATGACTGCCGATGATGTTTTTAATATTACTCACCAAACATGCAATCAGAGTGTAGCAGTAGACTTAGATATATCCACGAACTATTCCATAGATATATCCGGATGTGGGCTACATTCATACACGTATATCCATCAATTTTGTGGACAGATTGGAACTACTGTTATTAATGTATCACGGAACAACATACACAATATTGATGGATTACTGTGCAACTGGCCCAGCATTCAACTGATTGACTTTTCCTATAATGAAATTGCTGCGCTCAAGAAAAACTCATTCGCAGGAGGCAAAATGGTATTACAACTGTATTTGGCCGAAAATGACATTGATCAAATTGATACAGAAGCTTTCAATGATCTCAGCAACTTAAAATTACTCGATTTGGCCGGGAACAATCTCAAGGGCATCAATCGGAACTTTTTTAATGGCGTCATTAATTTGGTGTCTTTAAACCTATCAAGGAACAATATTCGCTTCATTACAGCAGAAACATTTTCAATACTCCGAAGTCTGATGAGTTTGGACTTGTCATACAATCGTATTTTTGAACTTAATTCATTGGCATTTGAAGGATTAAGCGAATTGGACGTACTTCTGCTGCAAGGAAACATTTTGAAAAGATATACATTAGATTTTCTGGGTGTGTTTAAACATATTACACTAGTCAATTTGAGTAGAAATGAGTTTTCACACTTTAGGCGAAACACGTTTTGCAGGTACAATGTTTCAAAACTGGTCATAGCAAGGTGTCCACATCTTGCAGCCATATCGTCTTTTGCTTTTGAAGACTCTTCATTCCTTAAAGAAATAGACCTAAGTGAAAATGACAATCTGTATTATATTCAAGAAAGATCATTTGTAAATTTAGATAACTTACATCTTGTAAATTTAAGTTGTAGTTCGAAGTTACATTTTGTTCCATCGGTACCAAATGAAGCGCTGGTAGACATCTCCGATATGGGTTTGTTTTGCGACTGCTATGAGAACCTGTCGCATCATATAAGTGGGAATACAACAGTAACTTACGGAACATATTGCGATGTTGCAAATGAAACTACACGTACTCTCACAAGCAAAACGACGAACGAGTGTGGGCCTTTTATTGTATCCAATATTCAACAACAGTACTCGTTGTATATCGGTGAAAGTGTCAACATTGACTGTCTTGCCGTGGGACATCCATGGCCATACGTGCGTTGGGAGAGATACAGATGGAACGGAAGTGACGTACTTTATGATTTAATGTCCTGGAATGTGACGTCATTTAATTTAAAAGCAAACTTTCTAAGCGATAACGGAAAGTACAGATGTGTGGCTTCTAATATCAAGCTCAAAGAAGTTTTCATAACGTTTGAAGTAAGTTTACAATTAATTGATATTGGTGTGAAGATCTTGTCATGCGGTTTTAATTATATTGACATTGCATGGAATAGAACACATGACGTTGCACGACACGTGATACTGTATCGTGCGTATGAAAAAACAACCAGCTATCACGTGCAGGAGATAAATGAGTACTGGAAGTTATTTAGAATCAACGGGTTGCATCCTATTACAGCATACGAGATCTGTATTGCATCAAAATCGGATGAAACTGATAGAAATTGCGTCAGGACTAAGACAATCAGAGAACAGACACAGACGATGGGCATTCATAAGGATTCGGGTGTTATAACCGTGCTATGCATATCGGGATTTATATTTGGAGTCTTTGTTCTAGCAACGTTATATCGATGTATGCACAAGTTGCGCGTGATCGCTAAACAGCACGTGTTTATTGTGAGTTCTGAGTCACGTGAATATTTTGGTGACGTCACGGAGGCAACTTTTACGTATGAAAACCAACATTCAGATTTTGTTTTAGAAGGCGAAGACAAAACGGAGTTATAAATGCTGACTCATAAAACTTAGATTCACGTTTGAACGTGTTTTTTTGCTCGTGTCATTGCAGTTCAAACCTGTCATTTTGTTTGAGACGTACGAGATCGTTCTCTGAATCGTATGTTTGTTTACTGTTCTTCATCTTATAAAGGATCGAAATACCAATTTTCATTGTCCACGTACTTTTACCGATGTGTTCGCGGTCACTGTATCCTCTCGACAAAACATGAAATCAGCTTAAACACAATTTAAATGAACTTAACTCAGCTTGGTGCATTTGAATTGTGCACTGTATGCATTAACATTAGACCTTTGTTTTTATGCGAAGTTTTTATTGGATTTACTTTGTTCAATTTAAAGATATATTTTTATATACGCAACCATTTACACGGGAATATATATGTCGGTTAATTGGGAAGTACATTTTGTATTGTAGAATGTCTTTGATTCACAAATAATAAAGGTATACTAGTAACCTCATTTTTAAGCTGCCCGAACATCGACCAATGCAATGGATTATTTGTGTACACACTCAACGCATATATCAACCAGCAGCTACAAAGGACATTCAAGTTTGCCTTCTACCCCCGAACCATTAGGGATTGGAACCTGCTGCCAACTATGGTCACAGACTCACCGACGATGAAGTGTTCCGAGCCAGGCTTAACACACTGCCGACTCCCCTCTTCTCCACCTACTAGAGTTTTCCTTCCCAGTAAATAATAGTATTGTATATTGTATGGAATGACTGTTTTTACCGGCATAGCGCTAGTTTGTATACATTATTTGAAGGACCAGTCCTTTAATTGGAAGAAAAGAAGCAGAATAGTTAGAAGAAGACTGTTTTGTTGACGCATTTTATAAAGTATATTATTGTTCATTTGTTAAGTACATCACGTGATACACAGGCATTGACACAATTACACACATTAGTCAATGTATAGGTTATAATAGCGTAAATGAGTCTCCAGTGCCCTTTCATAGTAGAGTTAGAATGTTGACAACCTGTTAAAAACTCAAACCTGATTAGAATTCAGGGAAACTTACTTTATCATGCAAAAAAACATGTCTGCTATTAAACATCACAAGGAAATAGGGGGTGTAATACCTTCTAAGAAACATTTCTTCAGTTTGTATACTAACACCGGGTCAAAGGTCAAAGCTTTTTTTACCCCTTGCAATTTCGCACCCTGTCTAATTTCACTTCTGAAATTTATATCAAAACCTGTTAAAAACATGATGAGCTCCCTTTTCAAATATCAACAACATGTCCAGAATACAGTTACAGCCAACAAATAACAGGAAATTGCACTAAAAAAAGGTTTTAAAGAAAAAATAGATTGCACTCTTTAATACAGAACTACTTTCGACTGCACCAGGCAAGCACATCCGGCTGATTTAGAGGAATTAAACATAAAGGAACACTAGCAAAAATAATGTTCCATCTTGGATAGCACATTTATTCAATTAAACAATCCTTTGTAATCATAACTATCGCATTTCACATATTTTTCATTTCACAAAAGCATACTATCTATTACCAATCTGACAGAAATTATCACGTTGCTTACATTTCAAATTTACTTGGCCAATTATGACCTAATGTCATTACATGTTCAAAACTAGTACCGTGCCTCGTTATTAGAACACCATGCATATCACAATACCTGATATCACTAACATTTCACTAATAAAGTTAAAACACAATAACACCTGTAACAAAGCTGTGTTACTAAAAGGAACATATGCTTTAATTAAGGTTACATAAACCATGACTTTTGACCATATGCCATGGAAAGTAAATCTTCTTTACCCTGGAAGAATACACTGTTACGGTTTAGTTCCTATATAACTCTATGTAAAACTGTGATCCCCAGGACCGGTTCAAATTTGATCTTGTGGTCACCATCATTTGTAAACAACTGGTAATCATACGCTAATATTACATGCAAAATATAAGACAACAAGCTATTGTCATTTCAAGGAAGAATTTTTGAAGATTTTCCTGTATGGCTCCAGGATCACCATTTTAACAGACTTGGTAGCGGGCCATAATATTGTGCTATATTTTAAATATTATACCTCTAGCTCTTACAGTTTTAGAGAAGACGTTTTTTTAAAAAGGATTTCCAACATAACTCTATGTAACTCTATGTAAAACTTTTACCCCACCCCACCCCGGGCTAGTCCCTATTTGAACCCACGGTCAGCATTTGAAAAATATTTAGTAGAGGCCCCTAACATTATGATACATGCAAAGTATTAGATCTTTAGCTCTTGCAGTTTTAAAGAAGAACATTTTTATTTAAAAGGCGGAGGTAGCTCTACTAACAGGATATAGCTACTGTGTTGGTGCTATCATGGAGTTGTTGTTCATGGTGCATGGCGTATATTTTGAACGTCAAGCAAAGGACCTACTAGTACCATTTGTATTAAAAGTAGAAAATGTAGCATTCACAAAACTCAAAAGACACACATTCAAACAAAAAATACAAGGATAAATAGATGGCGACATCACAGACATTCAAGTTTAGACAACCGGTATACCGCACTGGAACAGTCAATGGCACAAATAACGTTGGTCCTCCAGCACAAACATTCAAGTTTCGACAACCGGTATACCGCACTGGAACAGTCAATGGCACAAATAACGTTGGTCATCCAGCACAAACATTCAAGTTTCGACAACCGGTATACCGCACTGGAACAGTCAATGGCACGAATAACGTTGGTCCTCCAGCACAAACATTCAAGTTTCGACAACCGGTATACCGCACTGGAACAGTCAATGGCACGAAAAACGTTGGTCCTCCAGCACAAACATTCAAGTTTCGGCAACCGGTATACCGCACTGGAACAGTCAATGGCGCGAATAACGTTAGTCCCCCAGCACAAACATTCAAGATTCGACAACCGGTATACCGTACTGGAACAGTCAATGGCACAAATAATGTTGGTCCTCCAGCACAAACATTCAAGTTTCGACAACCGGTATACCGCAGTAGAACAGTCAATGGCAAAAATACCGTTGGTCCTCCAGCACAAACATACAAGTTTCGACAACCGGTATACCGCACTGGAACAGTCAACGGCAAAAACAACGTTGGTCCTCCAGCTCAAGCGTACAAGTTTCGACAACCGGTATACCGCACTGGAATAGTCCACGGCAAAAAAAACGTTGGTCCTTCAGCACAAACATACAAGTTTCGACAACAGGTATACCGCACTGGAATAGTCCACTGCAAAAATAACGTTGGTCCTCCAGCACAAACATACACGTTTCGACAACCGGTATACCGCACTGGAACAGTCAACGGCACAAATAACGTTGGTCCTCCAGCACAAACATACAAGTTTCGACAACCGGTATACCGTACTGGAACAGTCAACGGCACAAATAACGTTGGGCCTCTCGCACAAACATACCAGTTACAACAACCGGTATACCGCACTGGAACAGTCAACAGCAAAATAACGTTGGTATATCAACCGGAGATCGAACACACATCCAGCATGAGCGATGGATTTTACACTAATACTGGTTGTGTACCAGTTATCGTCATTCACCAGATTTCGTCATTATCAATAAAACGCTCGATATTGTGATTATTTTTCAACCCCATTTTACAAATCACTACACATTATATTCAGACAATTGGAGAGGAAAAATAGTTTAGAAATGTTAACATACACTCTAAAACCAACCCAGGTTATTCCATGTTTACATACACTCTCAAACCAACCCGTTTACTGATATAATTACTGTTATAAAAAAACACAAACGGCGGAATCACGCGCTAGTAAAATTTCCTTTTAAAATATCTAACTCTTTGAATCAATTTGACATGCCCAAAAAAAACTAAAAATTTTCAGAAAAGGGAGAGAACGAGTCAATCAATTTAAATTTGCGGACTGTTATTTCCCTTTAAATTATAATTTGTTTTTCTCTATTTTCAACACACGCAAGGTTATATATGACGGTCGATTTTTTGTGGTGGAGGCAGAACACCCACTTTTCCTGTGTCGAAGTGAAGTAAATTACATCCGATGGTACAGTTGAAAATAATTTTAAATTGTAGATATAAATTGTTTCTAAATACTGTTTTGTCTGTGTTAAGACCAATGGTATAATTATATTTCAATTAATAGATACACATCCCAAACATGTGTTTTTCGGTATTAAACTGAAGATGACGATAACTACTACATTCAGCTCAAACGACCGGCCCATTTCAGTCTATATTTAGTAACGTTCATTATGACATTTGTTACTGAAAATAGTAACAATGTAAACGCAGAATATTTATGGCAAAGGGGTAAGCTTCTCTACTGGTTATTTATGAGATGACTAGTTTTATATTAAAGAACCAACATAAAAATGTAGATATCTGGTATACAGCCAGTACACAACTTCGAAAACACTAGGAAAATAAAATCAGGTTCGGTGAAAATATTCATCTGCTAATGTTTCGATAAATTTAAATAACCATATCATGCAATTACGCTTTATTTTCATTCAGTTAATCTTAAAATGTATACTAAACTAAGTTACCTACTCGGTGGGTATTAATAGCAATCCATTTTTACCAATTGCTATGAGATAGATTTCATGTCAACTAATACCCCAGATACTCAGGAATAACTACAAAGCTACTCCATAAGGGTCGCCTTAACCATAAACTTTGAATAACATTTGCACAATGCATAAAATTTACCTTGATCGGCTTTTAAAATATAAAAGTAATTTAAGAACTCTTCTGCGAAAAATACTATTACAACCTGACTCCTTTGGAACTGTTATGGATAAACTTCGTGAGTATATTTCACTATCGTTCATGAGCAGTCTCAATCAAATCGAGACTGCACTATTTCGTATTTACCGTGTTCGGCCGTTTCCAAAGGTCCATTCTCATACTCTTCGTCAGATGCTTGGTCTTGATCACTTGTATACATTTGTTGACCCTTCATTTAGCAAAGCCTGTCTGTCTAGTGGTTGACCCATTTACAGTTCGCCACTATGATATCTTCTTTGATTTTGTTATGACTAAATCCTATGAGGACTTTTAAGTTTGTCTTGTCATTCCTTAATGGTTTATTATCGTGTTGCTTTGCTTTGTGGCTTCTAGATTTTCATGTTTTATATGTATATATACCTGAAGTCATTGAGTACTTGCTTTGTTGCTTCTAGGTTTTCATGTTTTAAAGTTATGGATACCTGATCATCTTTGTGTTATTTCTATGCTGCCTAGTTTGTTAGAGGGTATAGCCTGGCGGGGATTTCTCTATTTGCACTATCCCGTTAGATTGGGATTAAATAAGGTAAGTGTGTGGTTTGGTGCGTTTTAAAATCTGGTTTAACCCCACTCCCCCTAGCCAAAGCGGTCATTTGTTTGCCACTGACCATTCCAAGGCGGTAGCTGTATTGTCAACCTTTTTATTTTTGAATAAACGAATTTATTCTTGAATGAATGAATGATGTTTTACGGCATATCAACACATAAATAGGTCATATTGTGCGCAAAAAACGTTATTAAAAATTAATTTAAAACATATATTGCTAAAACTGTTTACAAATAAGGGATGATATTGTAGAAGTATTAACTCTATGTGTAGATCAACAAATGCCCAACAATATATTAGAAAAGTCTCCAAGTATATGCGTGTAATCAAGTAAATGCAAATATCAACATATTGCAATGCATTTTACAGTCTGATTTTGTTTTAAGAAATCTTAAGCAACTGAAGACAGAAATCAATTATATCAAATAACTCTTTCTTACTATTAACGTGGTAATCTATCTGTCGCATAGGGTCAAAGTCTGCAGAATCTAACAGGATATATATGACGTTAACGGTGCAAAGCAGGGTATACATTATGGTAATTGCTCACCTTATAATAAATATGAATGAGTATAATATGTATGCCCTATTCTGCATCGGGCTAAAATAACTTCTTCTCGTCGAACGGTTCTACTAGAAGGACGTCACTCTCTAAGTAACGGTTTTATTGAATGAAGTTTAGCGAAGAAGCGGATTGCCAGGAGTTACCAATATATGTGTTAATACAAGATTTAAAATCAGTGTACTGTAATTTAGTATTAGATATATGTAAATCCAATGCTGCCTTAGCAGCACTATCGGCTTTATCATTTCCACGCATTCCTCCAGGCTTGGAAGCCAGCAGAAAATAATAACATTATCAGTTATAAGATAAGTGTATTTCTCTGAAAGTTGAAGTACAAGTGGGTTATCATGTTTCATATTACCCAGGGCCTTATGAGATAATGGGAATCAGAAAATATTACGAAATGGTCGTGAAGAGATTTTTTTTTCAGATTACATTGTTGATAAACTTAATCAAATATTGGTATGTGTTTCAGTGATTTCCAGTTTTTAGTATTCGTCTTATTTTCAAAAACCTGGGTGACCGATTATAAAAGTTGAGTAGTGTACACTAAGTGCGAAATGCAGTTTATTCCGAATGCATGGACGTGGTCTAATACTTGTACATTAATACGCGCGTCAGATAATAAGGACTTTACTTTTGCCGAAAAGTAGATCTAAATAATATAGCCAAATGTATTATGAGCACTATATTGTGTATTATGTACATGTAGAGATCGAAACAACAGACCAAACAGATCAAATTTACCATAATGTAAAAAATATAACTTGTAAGGCTCTTATTTTACTTATTGCATGAGCTAAGAGCCGTTATTGTTTTGCCATAAAACATTACTGAACTAATATTATAGCTAGTAACATTATCAATTATCTGTCTTGAATTTTGTCATATTTGTTTTTAATCCAGAGACCGATATATGTAGACGGACAGCGATATATAAATAGATATAGATCTATAACACTATTGGCAGAAGAGGGTATATAGTTAAAAAATAAATAAACCTACAAAATATATATTGAAACAAAGACAGTGTTTCTTTCACCGGATTGATTTAAATTTATATGCTGAACCTATTTTAGCAATCTTTTGAAAACGACGGCTACATTATATTAGCGCCTTCAGCTCTTGACTGATTCACGTAAAGACGCATGCTTCTAATTCAACAGCTAAACAATCACGGTGTATATAAAGATATAAGACAATATACCTTTCTACAATTTACACGATGAAGTGCTAAGATAATAGAACAAAAATGTTTATGTTACTTCATTTATTAATTTACTCCTCAACGCCGGTTGAATCGGCGAATAAAACTTGCTCGGAGACGGCGGGATAAGGCACTTCTCGTTTTTGTAATATTGTTGGTACCGCTGAATTTTTTTAATCGGCATGACCGTCTGTTCTCCAAATTCAACGAAAAAGAAACCAAAGGATGGACTTCCCACGAATCCAACTCAAAATGTTACTACAAACTCGCGCGTCTTTCGAAGATTTCCATTTTTTGACGAGACGGGCGATTTTCGTCGACAGCGGTCCACCCACACTTCGAATCTTAATCATTAACCTGATTTAGAACAAGAAAGAAACTGATATTATTATATTGTCCTTTTGTATGCACACGTTTGCACCCAGCAACAGCACACTGCATTTTTAACACGTACCATAAAACGTAATCCTACATAGACAATGCAGAGCAGACTTAATGCGGAGTCGCTAATTGCTTAGTACCAATGACGTCACATGTCTCGTGACACTTACCTGACTTCAAAAAGGGCGAAACTCGGAGCGTGTGCGCTATGAGGTATAAGTGGCTACTGTGACAAAAATGGGACAGCCAATAAGTGTAAAATTTGAACAGATTGTATATTATATACATATATTTCAGAATATATGCTCAAAAGACACGCTATATTTCACCTTTAAGCGTTAAAATTAGCACCTCGCTTCATTTATTCTATATAATTTTGTCTTTAAACCCACTTGCATATAATTAAATATTGAGGTAATAAAAATTGGAGTTTAACATGTACTTCGTTATTCTTCCTTAACTTTAAATATTAATAGTACTGATGTAATAGTACTGATGTAATAGTACTGATGTAATGGTACTGATGTAATAGTACTGATGTAATAGTACTGATGTAATAGTACTGATGTAATGGTACTATGTAATAGTACTGATGTAATAGTACTGATGTAATAGTACTGATGTAATGGTACTATGTAATAGTACTGATGTAATAGTACTGATGTAATAGTTCTGATGTAATGGTACTATGTAATAGTACTGATGTAATAGTACTGATGTAATGGTACTATGTAATAGTACTGATGTAATAGTACTGATGTAATAGTACTGATGTAATGGTACTATGTAATAGTACTGATGTAATAGTACTGATGTAATAGTACTGTGTAATAGTACTGATGTAATAGTACTGATGTATAGTACTATGTAATAGTATTGATGTAATAGTCCGATGTAATAGTACTGATGTAATAGTACTGATGTAATATTATTGATGTAATAGTAATAGTACTATGTAATAGTACTGATGTAATAGTACTGATGTAATAGTACTATGTAATAGTACTGATGTAATAGTATTGATGCAATAGTACTATGAAATAGTACTGATGTAATAGTACTGATGTAACAGTACTGATGTATAGTTCTTTGTAATAGTACTGATGTAATAGTACTGATATAATAGTACTGATGTTATAGTACTGATGAAATAGTACTGATGTAATAATACTGATGTAATAGTACTGATGTAATAGTACTGATTTAATAGTAATGATGTATAGTACTATGTAATAGTACTGATGCAATAGTACTATGTAATAGTACTGATGTAATTGTACTGATGTACTGATGTAATAGTGCTATGTAATAGTGCTGATGTAATATTTCTATGTAATAGTACTGATGTAATAGTACTGATGTACTGATGTAATAGTACTGATGAATAGTTCTATGTAATAGTGCTGATGTAATATTTCTATGTAATAGTACTGATGTAATAGTACTGATGTACTGATGTAATAGTACTGATAATAGTGTTGATGTAATAGTACTATGTAATAGTACATAATAGTACTATGTAATAGTACTATGTAATAGTGCTGATGTAATAGTACTATGTAATAGTACTGATGTAATAGTACTATGTAATAGTACTGATGTAATAGTACTGATGTAATAGTATGTATGTAAGAGTACTGATGTAATAGTACTGATGTAAGAGTACTGATGTGTTTAGTACTGATGTAATAGTACTGTGTAATAGTACTGATGTAATAGTACTATGTAATAGTGCTGATGTAATATTTCTATGTAATAGTACTGATGTAATAGTACTGATGTACTGATGTTATAGTACTGATAATAGTGTTGATGTAATAGTACATAATAGTACTATGTAATAGTACTATGTAATAGTGCTGATGTAATAGTACTATGTAATAGTACTGATGTAATAGTACTATGTAATAGTACTGATGTAATAGTACTGATGTAATAGTATGTATGT
Organism: Cyrtodaria siliqua; assembly: GCA_037043455.1. Classification (NCBI taxonomy): domain Eukaryota; kingdom Metazoa; phylum Mollusca; class Bivalvia; order Adapedonta; family Hiatellidae; genus Cyrtodaria; species Cyrtodaria siliqua. The sequence continues at coordinate 60,500 of JAWPHD010000366.1, forward strand.
AAGAGTACTGATGTAATAGTACTGATGTAAGAGTACTGATGTAATAGTACTATGTAATAGTACTGATGTAATAATACTGATGTAATAGTACTGATGTGTTTAGTACTGATGTAATAGTACTGTGTAATAGTACTGATGTAATAGTACTGATGTAATAGTATTGATGTAACAGTACTGATGTATAGTACTGATGTAATAGTACTGATGTCATAGTACTGATGTGTTTAGTACTAATGTAATAGTACTGTGTAATAGTACTGATGTAATAGTACTGATGTAATAATATTATGTAATTGTACTGATGTAAGAGTACTGATGTAATAGTACTATGTAATAGTACTGATGAGTACTATGTAATAGTACTGATGTAATAGTACTGATGTAATAGTAGTAATAGTACTGATGTAAGAGTTCTGATATAATAGTACTACGTAATAGAACTGATGTAATAATACTGATGTAACAGTACTGATGTAAGAGTACTGATGTAATAGTACTGATGTAATAGTATTGATGTAATAGTAGTGATGTAATAGTACTGATGTAATAGTACTGATGAAATACTATTATGTAATAGTACTGATGTAATAGTACTATGTAATAGTACTGATGTAATAGTATGGATGTAAGAGTACTGATGTTAGAGTACTGATGTAATAGTACTGATGTAAGAGTACTGATGTAATAGTACTATGTAATAGTACTGATGTAATAATACTGATGTAATAGTACTGATGTAAGAGTACTGATGTAATAGTAATGATGTAATAGTTTTGATGTAATAGTACTGATGTAATAGTACTGATGTAAGAGTACTGATGTAATAGTACTATGTAATAGTACTGATGTAATAATACTGATGTAATAGTATTATGTAAGAGTACTGATGTAATAGTACTGATGTAATAGTACTGATGTAATAGTTCTGATGTAATAGTACTGATGTCATAGTACTGATGTAATAGTTCTGATGTAATAGTTCTGATGTAAAAGTAATATGTAATATTACTGATGTAATAGTTCTGATGTAATAGTAATATGTAATAGTACTGATGTAATAGTACTATGTAATAGTACTGATGTAATAGTACTGATGTAATAGTATTGATGTAATAGTACTGATGTAATAGTACTGATGTAATAGTACTGATGTAATAGTACTATGTAATAGTATTGATGTAATAGTACTGATGTAATAGTACTGATGTAATAGTACTGATGTAATAGTACTATGTAATAGTACTGATGTAATAATACTGATGTAATAGTATTATGTAAGAGTACTGATGTAATAGTACTGATGTAATAGTACTGATGTAATAGTTCTGATGTAATAGTACTGATGTCATAGTACTGATGTAATAGTTCTGATGTAATAGTTCTGATGTAATAGTAATATGTAAAAGTACTGATGTAATAGTACTATGTAATAGTACTGATGTAATAGTACTGATGTAATAATACTGATGTAATAGTACTGATGTAATAGTATTGATGTAATAGTACTGATGTAATAATACTGATGTAATAGTACTGATGTAATAGTACTGATGTCATAGTACTGATGTCATTGTACTGATGTAATTGTACTGATGTAATAGTACTGATGTAATAGTACTGATGTAATAGTCAACAATATGAAATACTATTACACGACAACACTATCCTTTGAACCATTCAAACTATTATAAACAGTTATTCGCACACTGAGTATGCAAGTTATAAAGAAAAAAAAACGAGACGCCACGAAGATTGACGTCTTTAGATGCTTAATTTTCTCGTCGGCACGGACACTTCCACTTAGAGGCGGCAAAACAAGGGCAGTCGCCATTCTACATGTATGTTTCATATATCTATAGTCATCATTTACTACAATTGCTAGTCGGTTTTGAATCTGTGGAAAAATAATTAGAATAATAAATAATAAGAATAATAAATAATAAGAATAATGATAATAATAATAATGATAATAATAATAATAAAAACAATAATAATAATAATAATAAAATTAATAAAATAATAAAAATAATAATAAATAATAATAATAATAATGATAATAATAATAATGATAATAATAATAAAGATAACAATAATACAAATCATAATTATGATAGGTAGGTTTAAGCATATTTTATTCCATTTGTTGTTTTCACCACGTACAGCATTAGAAATTCCCGACAATAAAAATAAATATATCGAGGATATTTGTAGTTTTGAAGTGAATAACAGATTTTATTTCATTGAGATGTGAAAACCTAAACCTTGTATTACTTTGAAATGTAATAAATATGTTATTCACGACAAAATAACATATATTCCTTTTATTATATGGCTTTTAAAAGTTGTATTTTAACTCTAATTAGCCTTAACTTTTAAATTACAGAGTTCAGTAAACTACTCATTATCTTAGTATCCAATCCAAAGATAACACTTTATATTAACTTGGTCTATATACATATGATTGGTGACATGTTTTGAAGTGGTTGGTCTATATAATTATGGTAGGTGACCTGTTTTGAGTTGGTTGGTCTATATAATTATTGCCGGTGACCTGTTTGGAAGCGGTCGTATATATAAGTACGGCAGGTGACCTGTGTTGAAGGGGTTGGTCTATATAATTATGGTAGGTGACATGTTTTGAAGTGGTTGGCCTATACAATTCTGGTAGGTGACATGTTTTGAAGTGGTTGGTCTATAACCTTATGATGGGTGACATGTTTTGAAGTGGTTGGTCTATATACTTATGATGGGTGACCTGTTTTGATGTCGTTGGTCTATAAAATTATGATGGGTGACATGTTTTGAAGTAGTTTGTCTATCTATATAGATATGACATGTTTTGAAGTGGTTGGTCTATATAATTATTGCAGGTGACCTGTTTTGAAGTGGTTGGTCTATATAATTATGGCATGTGACCTGTTTTGAAGTGGTTGGTCTATATAATTATGTTAGGTGACACGTTTTGAAGTGGTTGGCCTTTACAATTTTGGTAGGTGACATGTTTTGAAGTGATTGGTCTATATAATTACTGTAGGTGACATATTTTGAAGTGGTTGGTCTAAAAACATATGATGAGTGACATGTTTTGAAGTGGTTGATCTCTATAATTCCGGTAGGTGACCTGTTTCGAAGTTGTTGGTCCATATACATATGATGGGTGACATGTTTTGAAGTGGTTTGTCTATATGCATATGATGGGTGACATGTTTTGAAGTGATTGGCCTATATAATTCTGCTAGGTGACCTGTTTTGAAGTGGTTGGTCTATATAATTATTTTAGGTGACCTGTTTTGAAGTCGTTGGCTTATACAATTATGGTAGATGACATGTTTCGAATTGTTGGTTTATATACATATACATATGGTAGGTGACATGTTTTCAAGTGGTTAGTCTATATATATATGATGGATGACATGTTTTGAAGAAGTTTGTCTGTATACCTATAATGGGTGACATATTTTAAAATGGTTGGTCTATATAATTATGCAGGTGACCTCTTTAAGAGTGGTTGGTCTATTAATTCTGGTAGGTGACATGTTTTGAAGTTGTTGATCTATAAAATTATGGTAGGTGACCTGTTTTGAAGTGGTTGGTCAATAAACATATGATGGGTGGCATGTTTTGAAGCGGTTGGTCTATTACATTATGGTAGGTGACCATTTTTGAAGTTGTTGGTCTATATAATTATAGCAGGTGACATGTTTTGACGTGGTTGGTCTATATAATTCGGCAGGTGGCCTGTTTTGAAGTGGTTGGTCTATATAATTATGGCAGGTGACCTGTTTTGAAGTGGTTGGTCTATATCATTCTGGTAGGTGACATGTTTTGAAGTGGTTGGCCTATACAGTTCTGGTAGGTGACATGTTTTGAAATGATTAGTCTATATAATTATTGTAGGTGACATGGTTTGAAGTGGTTGGTCTATCTATATAGATATGATTGGTGACATGTTTTGAAGTGGTTGGTGTATATAATTATGGCAGGTGACCTGTTTTGAAGTGGTTGATCTATATAATTCTGGCAGTTGACCTGTTTTGAAGTGGTTGGTCTATATAATTCTGGTAGGTGGCATGTTTTAAAGTGGCTGGTCTATACAAATCTGGTAGGTGACCTGTTTTGAAGTGTTTGGACTATAAAAGTATGGTAGGTGACCAGTTTTGAAGTGGTTGGTCTATATAATTATGGCAGGTGACCGGTTTTAAAGTAGTTGGTGTATATAATTCTGGTAGGAGACATGTATTGAAGTGGTTGACCTATACACTTCTGGTAGGTGACATGTTTTGAAGTGATTGGTCTATATACATATGATGGGTGGCCTGTATTGAAGTGGTTGGTCTATACAATTATGGTAGGTGTCCTGTTTTCAAGTAGTTGGTCTATATTCTTCAGGTAGATGACATGTTTTGAAGTGGTCGGTCTATATACAAATGTTGGGTGATATGTTTTGAAGTTGTTGATCTATATAATTCTGGTAGGTGACATGTTTAATTCTGGTAGGTGACATGTTTTGAAGTGATTGGTCTATATAATTATGGCAGGTGGCCTGTTTCGATGTGGTTAGTCTATATAATTGTGGTAGGTAAAATGTTTGGAAGTGGTCGGTATATATACATATGATGGGTGACATGTTTAGAAGTAGTTTGTCTATATATATATGATTGGTGACATGTTTTGAAGTGGTTTGTCTATAAAAGTATGGTAGATGACCTGTTTTGAAGTGTTTGGTCTATATAATTCTGGTAGGTGACCTGTTTTGAAGTGGTTGGTCTATAACATTATGATAGATAACCTGTTCTGAAGTGTTTGGTCTATACAATTATGGCAGGTGACCTGTTTTGAAATGGTTGGTCTACATAATTCCGGCAAGTGACCTGTTTTGAAATGGTTGGTCTATATAATTCTGGTAGGTGACATGTTTTGAAGTGGTTGGTCTATATAATTCTCAGGTGACCTGTTTTGAAGTGGTTGGTCTATAAAATTCTTGTAAATGACCTGTTTTGAAGCGGTTGGTCATTACAATTATGGTAGGTGACCTGTTTTGAAGTGGTTGGTCTATACAATTATGGTAAGTGACCTGTTTTGAAGTGGTTGGTCTAAAAATTCTGATAGGTGACATGTTTTGAAGTGGTTGGCCTATACAATTCTGGTAGGTGATCTGTTTTGTAGTGGTTGGTCTATATAATTCTGGTAGGTGACATGCAGTCATGTTGCCCAAGCGTCGCTTCTACTTCTTTTGTCTACCTTCCTTCCCATCCAACTTATCAATATGGAAGCATTGAAAGCATGAGGATTCCAGGCATTTATCATATGAAATTTCATTAACGCGTTAGCTGTCTCTACCTGTGTACAAAATGCAACTTAACATACTCTTTGAAGAATGAACATTGCCATAGTACTTACTCTACCTGATGAGTATTTTACGAAACACTCAAGATACTGTGAATAAAACTCGGGACCTTGGGCAGGGAGCAGGGAATTTAAAAGGTTTTCCATGAAATAAGTTGTTAATAAGGAACACAATATAAATTATGTGAAATATTACAAAATATGGCTACATGTGAAATGATATGAACAAGTGAGCATTTCACTTATGGAATACAAACGCCATTTAACATCCAGGCCCACCCCATGGCTAATTAGGATCTCAAATGACTGTCGGCTGATTTGTCGGAACATGGCTGATTTGTACCAGATGTTAACGTAGAAGGAAACTGAATACTATTGTTACATAATTTCATACCGTATAATGCAATGATTATTTGATTTACGAATTTTCGTGAAGATGTATCAAAAATGTATGTTAAACCTTACAAAAAAAGATCCATCTCACATTTGTGGCCTATAGGTCTTATTCTGAATAGATTATAACTCTTGTATTACTATACATACTTTACGAGAGAGAGAGAGAGAGAGAGAGAGAGAGAGAGAGAGATAGAGAACAGGCCAAAATATAAAAAAATATAATAAAATATGTCTGTGTTCTAATTAAGAATTAGCATTGTTTGGAACATAAATAGTAAGCTCTCAATTAATACAATAGTATGTATTAATACAGAAATCAGGAAAGTATAATGCAGTCCTTATCGATCACGGTCCGAATCAGCCAGGTACCGAACGAGTGGCCTAGTTTCAATGTAAATTGGCTAATTTGTAAAATACTACTATCTGTATTACATTGTACCACATTCTACAAATTAATTCACTATATGATCATGGAAAACAACTCTATCGAGTCTACTTCTAGAATTAATCGTGAATACCAGACCGAATTGCTCCCATTTGCAGTCTATTGTGTGTTCGATTGCGCAATGCGACAATGTGTATACAAAATGACGTCATAATTTTCTGTGTACTCCATATGGCTGGTAACTAGCCTCTCCCCCAATGGAAATACTGATGTAGTTTTCTTCTTTTCATTCTTCCAGGCAAGAATTTATAACTTTATAACTATATATTTTGGTATTTTGAAAACCGACTGTGTTTTAATTCCTAAAGCATAGAATATTGTATTCGAATGTGAAATGATTTAACCTTCCTTGTTATGTAGAGTGATATGCATTATCTGTTTCGACATATTGATTATTTTCACATTTATCAGGCAATGACTTAAAATAGGTTGTGTTGTATGCAACTTCTAAACAAGTGCTGCACCTGAATACTATACTCAAACTAATTTATGGACGACAAAATAGAACGGTAATAATTACTTAATCTTCAATATTATGGATTTCATATTCATGTAAAAGTTAATACATGTGTGTAATGAAACATTTGTAAAGGAATACAACTTAACTAAACAAAACTGCAAATAGACGGTAAATTGTTCAGTTACAGCACTTTTAAAAATAACGAATTTAATCATCATGATCATTTTGAGGAGTATATAAATGAGTTGTACGGACTGCCTGCATTCAATAAACTATTTATTATGAGATCAGTTCGTGTTCTTGTTAATATGTAATGTGCAAGTTTTAATTTGCGTGTATTTTTAGCAACCGCAACGGGTCGATAATACAAAGGTGTGTACTTCAAACGATACGACGTATTAAAGCCCTCCGTAGTTTATTGTTAATATCTGGATATTACTGTAACCAACGTGTGACGGGAAGTATTTCTCCCGTATGTATGTGTTTAACATTTGTCAAGATGTACTTTAAATAATTTTGGATTTAACTTATTTAACCTGTGTGAAAATTAATAATATTAATAATTGGACATTTGAAACATTGCTCAAGGTGAGGAAATATTTTACCACTAGTATTATTTCAGTTAAACATACATAATTGATCACTACAGGCATAATCTGTGTCAACACTGCACATATTACAACCTTCATCTAGCAGGTAGTAGTCTTTGATTATGATTACGTTCGAAAACGAAAGGTTAACTGTAATATATTTCACAACCTTCTCTAGAGCTAAATAAACAATATCATCCACAAAACTTCGGAAATGTCCATATATAAGGACGAACATTCAGTCCAAAATGTGCGTATATAGTGTTTTCCATCTAACTTTGATTCTTAACACGCAAACACAGACATTTTAAAACAAACATATGCATGATTGGAACTGTTTCAGAAAATCGTTTATGTGTATATAAACACACACACGCAATCCCCACCACCCCCAACCCAACCCCCGCCCCCACCCACCCAGGCACACATACTCCGTTAATGACATAATACTAATTAAAATGATGCCAGTTGTCTATCATTTATCTATTTCAATCAATTAAACCGATGATACCTCATTACCCATTGTTAATACACTCCTACATCAACACTAGCGCTTAAATATCTAAATAATGGCGTTATGTTAATTGACAGTATGCTATCTTAATCGTTAGCTGCGTGTCGTCTTTGCTTGCACCTTTATTCTTCTGTCCTCGCTTTCAAACATGTAGGAGTGGGTTGGGGCATCCGTGGCCGAGTGGATAGAGTCTTTGACTTGAAATCACTTGCCCTTTACCGCTGTAGGTTCGATCCCTCAGGGGCCTAGGAACCTTTATGTGAGGAAGCTATCCAGCTGGCATGCGGAACGTCGGTGATTCTACCCAGGTGTCCGCCCGTACACGGAAATTGCCCGGAGGGGCACCTGGGGTCTTCCTCCACCATTGGAAGCTGGAAAGTCGCCATATGAACTTAGCTGTTGGTGCGACTATAACATTCAATTCAATTCAATTCACTCATGAACCAACAGTGAGGAATGCGAGTAATAGGAACTGCCTCAACCATTTTCTTCTAGCGGGGTTGCACGATTGCTAGAAATTGGTAGTTGTATTCAATTAGCAATAACTGACTGTGTAAAACGAATGATTGATCATTCATCTTCATCATCAGTGCAGTATCATCAAATCCATTAATTTAAATCTAAATCTACGATTCTGATATACTCAGTTGCAAAAGAAAGTGTACACTGAGTTTTGTTTAGATTTAATTGTATAAAGTTGTTTTAGAATTAAATTGACAAGTTCCAAAATGAATATGCCATCTTTGGTACCAAAGTTTTTACCATTCCATTGCCAATATCATGTTGTCATTTGTTTTTCAATTGGTTGAATCATTAAGGGACTGTCTCTTGATAAAGGGATATGATGTAAAGTAAAATGTTCAAAGTGTACACTTTCTTTTGCAACTGAATATAGTTTGTTTCCTGAGTGATAAAATCATCTCTCTGAATAATGTCTTCACCGTTCCAAGTCGGTAATCCATCCTTTCATCGCTCTGTGTGTTGTGTATTGTCCACTTCATTGTATATTTAATTTGCTCTTTGTAGTATAGTGCAGACCTACGTACGTTGCCATCGCGTTTGGGTGCCGTGCTTTCAGTAGGATCATTTTCTTCTCATTTTTCTATTAATATTATAAAACGAATTGATTTTTGTACCTTTCAATGTATAGCTATTCGATTACTAAATTTGTCTCAATAATTGAACGAGAAATCAATAACATATATCTACATATCAATGGGGGTTTGTATGCAAAGTAAATATATTTGTTATCACCACAATACTTTGTGGTTATGCGAGTCCGGAATAATAAAGTGAGCTTTACTTTATTCGTGTAAACAAATATAAGTTTTATTGACCGTGTATATTTAATATTCCAGACAATGTCATTGTGTTGAGATTGTTATATATTCCTCATCTTCTTGGGGAACAGTCGTTAAACGTAGTTCACATCGTAATCGCCTCCAGCATATTGTTTTAGAATCATATAAATTGTTGTAAACGTTTAGGAAAGTATAGTTTGTGGGGTTGTTAAACATAATGTTGTATACGTGCGCGCATCATACAAGTAGATATTATAAAATTATTGCCTTTTAATGAGGTCGATATGTGTATTTATCGACCTGAGAAAAGTGATATCGACCTCGGCGATAATACACATATCGACCGAACCTAAAAGGCAAGAATTATTTTATTATTAAATCAAATTATTCATGGAATTTTGAATTTTGTGAAATTTTAAATTTTGAAATTTTGAAATTTTTGAATTTTGATTTTGAATTTTGAGAAATTTTGAATTTTGAATTTTATGAATTTTGAAATTTTGAATTTTGAATTTTGAATTTTTGAAGTTTTGAAATTTTGGAATTTTGAATTTTGAATATTCATGAAAATTGAATTTTTCATACTTATTTTTCACAGGTCAATATACAAAAGTCAATATACGTTTTCAGGTCAATATACCTTTTTATTTTTAATCATGTGATAAACTTTTAAACAATTGTATTCATTGAATAATTTGATTTAATAATAAAAAATGTAGAATTCAATGACCAGAATCCACCAAAAATACGCATGGAAACAAACAACAATTACAAAGAATAAAAGGCAATATATGACATCACAGACACAAACGAGTTGACAATAGAGCCACCGCCTAAACCCCAAATGTGTAACCTATGTATGACGGATTACACGGGGAGTGCGACATTTCTACTGTCAGTCATCGTTGGATTTAATATAAGATTATTCCAAAAAATACAACATAATTCACTAAACACCATGTAGAAAATCATTTTGTTTCGGACACACAAACCCCTGTGCGCTAATTAAAAGCCAGGTTGTTATACAACTTTGAGATCACCCCCACAACATTTTCTTGACCCAGGTTGTTAAACAACTTTGAGATCACCCCTCCCCCCCCCACACTTTGAGATCACCCCCACAACATTTTCTTGACCAAGGTTGTTATACAACTTTGAGATCACACCTCCCTCACCCCCCAACATTTTCTTGACCCAGGTTGTTAAACAACTTTGAGATCACCCCCATAACATTTTCTTGACCCAGGTTGTTATACAACTTTGAGATCACACCGCCCCTCGCACCCCCCCACCCCCCCCCCCCGCCCCAACATTTTCTTCATCCAGGTTGTTATACAACTTTGAGATCAACACTTTGAGATCACTCCCCACTCCCCAAACATTTTCTTGACCCAGGTTGTTATACAATTTTAAGATCACCCCCATAATATTTTCTTGCGCTGAGTATTAAATCCTAGTCGTTATCGTAGTTAGTTGTACAGGTCTATTATAAATAGCGTGTTTAACTTGTATACAAATATCGTGTTTGCGTTATCTTAGCAATCTATCGATCTGCTCTTTGCAGTGTTTTGTTTAACGGACAGAAAGCCAAAGAAATGCAATATAACTTGACAATTTGGATTAAATTATCAAGTTACGATAAAGGTTTACACATTTGATGGATTAAAGGGACACACGGCACTCTTGAACTGTTTGAAATGGGTGTCTCGACTTATATATCCAGGATCATGTTTACTTTTAACCTGGTTACATTTAAATAAATAATATTTTAAGTATCACTTGTTCGTCTTATTTTACTTTAAGTTTTAATACATTATTGGTGCAATAATATCAAAATTGAATAATATGCAAATACAATTTGCTTATTACTATTCTTATAATAAATATTATTGATTGAACAAACGGAAGTTATCCAGAAAAACTCACGGGACACTGTGAGTTTTAAAAAAATCAAGATTGCCGTGTGTCCCTTTAAAACTACACTATCATAGTTATCAGAATACATCCATATATCAAGTGTAAACGACAATTTACAAACTTATTTTTAAAATTTGTATTGAAGTTATTTTTGCTTAAATGCATCATTCTCTACGCTTTTTCAAAACTACGGATGTAGCGCAAATAGGAGACACATAATAGTATATGTCATAACGTTTTATATCGAAGGAATCATTAGACTTGACATTAAAATAAACATATTCTCGAGAATGTCAAGATAGTTGATTCAGTTAAAAAATGTTACGTTATAAACACCTCTTGTATAACCAATATAAGCGGTTACAGCCGAGAAATATATGTATTATACCTCACGTTTACACTACTGTATAAATTGCCCATACCCACAGCGTGAAGCAATTTTTATTGTCAACCTTCGGAAAAATAATGTCAACCTCGTCTTCGCCTCGGTTGACATTATCCATTGTCACCCTCACTGGGATGCAATATTTATATAATATGTCCATCTCATAACGTAAACAAGTGGAATATGAATGTTTTTCCTATTTGTTGTTTTTCACAATTTCCGCGAAAATTAACACGAAATTCGACTTTGCAAATGATTAAATCTATGAAATCTTTTGACCTAAGGTTAACTGCTATGGCGCGTAGCCTGTCCATCCGTCCGAAGACGACCATCCGTTAACTTTTTGTTAGCAATCTAACACCTTCATTTTGCAAATGATCGAAACCAAACTTTGTCAGGGTCTTTTATCAATAATAGTTCAGACAAATTCAAAATTCAATAGCCACCACTATCACATATTAAACTTTAGAGTTATGGTCCTTGACATAATAAAAAAAATACCACCAACATGTTGCCTTGTTAGTAACTGGGACGTTCGCCGCTGGTCATGTAATGGTATGAAAATACCACATTAAAAGTAGATATGAAATTCGAACAGGAAAAGTAACATCCAAGGACGACAGTCAACCACAAACACTGTTCACCGTTTTCGGGATGGCTCAAATTTTCGCACGATTGACATTTTAAATATCGAGTTCTGCTATAGGACGTAAACGGGCACTTCACTCTGGCCACTTCTTATTTATATTGAGCTTTAACCGAACCTTGTAAAGTCTTTATAACAACAAGAACTCGGACAATTTCGGAAACCGACAATAACGAACACAGAATAGGGTTGTGGCCCTTGTTTTTATTAAATATACTGTAGTTACTTTGTCAAATCTTTATCAAACGTATTCACGATATTTATATTAAGACAAGCTTGAAAAAAAAGGAGACGAGAAAGAATGAGGTTAAGGTGTTACTCATTTAATAAATTCTATAGTTACCATTGTGAACAATCTAGAGCCTAAACATTTCATCCAATGTTCACTAGCATAGTCAATCTGTTTGCATTTATAATAGCTCAGTCAAGTGTGAAAGCCAGTTATACCCAATTGGAATATCCTTGAAAATGCTATATTTTGTCATGTGAATACTTTAGAGCTTTCATCGGTAAACATTTCGGCCAAAAGTTTATAAAAAAAGCACTGTTATGTTATACAACATAGACTTGATAGTTATGGTATTCATGTGACCCGGTTATGTTCAATGTCTAATCAATCAGTTATATTGTAATTTGTAATCATTTGGTAGTTTGTGCTTATATATTTAAATATTGTAATCAGAAAAAAATAGCGAAGTAAAGATCTCAACGACATAAAATTATGCTTCTCTGAAAGAATACACATTTTGCGTACTCGCCTGATGAATCACTACATGCGTTGTACATCGGTCGCATCTGTGCGTTTCCTGTATTATTCGGACATATCAGAACTATGCTAAAATGCTATTGTTTGTATTTCAAATTTCAACTAGAACTATCATTGAAGGTGATGAATACCCCTGCTATTTTATATAGCCGATAGGAATGGGCAAAATTAATAATAATGTTTTTTTAATGTGAAAAAGACTCTAAGTGAAACACAGGTCTATATTTCTGTAAACAAGATTGTAAAATCGAAAACCCTTGATGCAGAGACACATCGTATCATTACGTGTGAACAGTGTGTCAAGTGTAATAAAAGTCCTTGGAAACTTTGAAAGCCACATGAAGTTCATTATAAAGTGGAAAATTATGAGTCAAACAAAGGGCACAATACTATAATAAATTAGGCATCAACAATGAGTGATGTAGATAGATAGACATAAAGTCATTAGTTGTTATGTGTATATGAAGTTTGGGAACATTCAAATCGAAAATATTTGAGAAAAAATGTGTTACAGGACATTATACAATATTAGAGTGAAACATATTCTAAGTGAAACAAAGGGCCATACTTCTGTAATGAATTAGTCAATGAATAATGAGTGATGTAGCGGAACATAAGGTCATCAGCTGTTATGAGTATATGAAGTTTGGGAACAACCCATTCAAAACTGTTTGAGATAAGCAAGTATTAAAAATGTGTTACGGGACACGATGGGACGGGATATGACGGGACAAAAATGTCATGTAGAGGGACATAAAGTCATCAGTTGTTATGAGTTTATGAAGTTTGGGAACAACACCTTCAAACATGACGGGACGCGACGGACAATATGATTCCTAAATAGCCCCCACTTCACTTTCTGAATGCGGGAGTATTAGAAGGTTACTGATAATGCGCGTATTTGTTACACTATTAAAATGGAACAATTCCATTATTTAAACCTGCTACATCTTGAATGAGCTCGACTCAAGAATGGGTCTAAAATTAATCATTCTCCGAATTTTCTAAAATTGTATGGTAAAATAAAAGAGGCAACGTGCAAAACATGCAGAGAAATGAAAACATTGCTCGTGTAGAAACCACTGCACCAAAATGCAAACGCATCGTAGGTCTGCACTGTGCCACAGACTAAATCAAATGAACAGGACAATACACAACATAAAGCGTGATCAAAAAAAAAGGGAAGATATAAAAATCGGACAGGGAAAGCAGCATTTAATGACGACAGTCAACCACAAAACACAAAAACAAACACGCAAACAGACAAACGAGAAGGCAAAAATAATAAAAATGTAAACGACATCACAAACACAAAAGGGTTGACAATAGGGCTTCCGCCTTGGAACGGTCAGTGGCCAAAAAGGCCACTGGGGTTTAAACCAGGTTCTATGGTGCACCAAACCTCACACTTACCCTATTGTCATCCCAATTAAACGGGACAGTGTAAATAAAGAAATCCCCGCCTTGAAATATTCTCTAACCAACAAGGCAGCATTAAAAGGCAATATAAGGTCATATACCACTATTGCATTTCCCATAGGCCTCTATAGCCTTTTGGCCTACAACCCCTATTCCTATATCCGAATGGATGATAAAAGCTAACTTTTTTTAAAGAACTATCTTAGAGACACTCAAAAATGACCAGCAAATTTGGGATAATATGATGCTTTCAGCCTCTAATAGTTCACTGAAGGTGGCCACCCCCAGAATGGCAGTAAAGAAATTTTACTTTTTGCAAATATACTCTCAGTAAAATTGTATCCATACAAATGAAAATTTCAGTCAAAATATCCTAAATCAACATGTTTTATGATGGAAGCATAATATTTTGATGTTTTATGGGGATTTGTTATGATTTGGGTAATTTAATCCAATCAGAATCTACCTTACAATCTGACTATATGCCCTAATAGACCCTATACTGTTTTCAACCAATCAGAAGCCCCAAATCAATAGAGGTATCCGACCATAAGTTAAACACCTAGATGCTCGTGTATATATAAATAAAAAAATAAAAAAAGCCTAGATAGCCAAAAGATAAGTTACCGATACTCATTACTGGTTGGCTTAAATCGATATTTAAAGCTATAGTCATAACGAAACGTAAATATTTTCAAAAGCAAATGCCGTAAAAAATACCAAAACAAATGTTTTCAAAAGCAATCAAGTATTATGAATGCATTTTATATAGTGTAAACTACGTGACTGGTTCAACCAACAATTTACGATAAGTTTCGTTGATTTTCGTGTTATGGTTACATTAATAAAACGAACTTGATTTTTTATCATTTTATTGAATATATAGATTGAATTAAACAGCATATGGCACTTTTATTTGGCATATATATTCTCCCTATGTCAAACACCTAGTCAAAGTCATAGAGTTTAATTAACATTGTTGAAGTGATACGGGAAATAATTCCCGAGTGAGAAAGATTCTTGCGATATAGAAACGAGTGCGTTTTCGCACGAGTTTCTATATCGCAAGAATATTTCTCACGAGTGAATTATTTTCCATATCACGACAAAAATGTTAATTAAACTATATAATATATATTATGTGATGAATTTCTTTCCAATCGTCCTTTGACACAAGTATTCATTCTTCTGCCACTCCTTTGGCGACAGCGAGGAGTAATATCATGACGTCAATTCGTGACGTAATATCGTGACGTCTGTCGTTTAGTTCATAACATTTGGCAACTGTGCTATCTTGCACACTAGGCGAGATATCACAGTAGAGGAAGGGATATGTTATAGATTTTCTCAAACTGGGAAATTTCTATAATTCATCACAGCATATATAATATAAATAGTTAATCCGATTAAATATAGAGGCAAATCTGTTTAGGAACGCTTCTTAACTTGAGAAGTACGTCCCAGCATATTGTCCCATGTGTTTAGTCTGTTCTCTTAGACGTTTAGAAATTAACATATTCGTTTAAAGGTTGTAACCATATACTAACGAGAACCGTAGTCATTGATAATAGTAACAATACTTCGTTTAATTTTAAGTATACTATCAGGTCATGATTAATCCAGTGTTGATCATTTCTATGATAAATGACAAGTTCAGTTTTAGAGATCATATTTAGTTTTTATTTCAAATCACCTTAAATTTTATGTATGCCTTCATTAAAACCTGAAACATTATGCGTGTTTAAAGTCTATACACATTTCGGGTCATGAATTTATAAAGTGAACTAAACTTTAAGTTCTGCTAAACCCGGAGCTAGAAGGCCTGAACGGTAGCAAACACCTTTCACTACCGTTCATGAACAAGAACCGTCTCAGTCAAACCGAGACTGCAATATTGTTTATATTTATCGGCGATTTTCAAATCTCCACTTTCATACTGTTTTTATATATCAGAATAGCGTTGCTTGTGCAGTGTGGCGGCGGTAAGACGTCTCCCCGTGCTTGCAATTAGAACTGTATCATTCCGAACTTTGGAGATCGCTGAGCCTAATATTTATTTCCATATATCGGTGGTATTTCCTCAAATACTTTTGTTTTCGTACTTTAATTTCGAATGGGTTGTTCTACTACTCCAGGCTTTAACGATTTTGAGTATTGTTTAATCACTCTTATGTTATGTTGCCTGCTTTTTAATTTAGTCTGTTGACTGTTACTTGTAATACGCAGGTTTCATAACCTCTGCTCGCAACTTAATTCCATTTTTTATTTCGGCCATTATTTTCCCGTTTAGGGCAAAGCATTTTGATAGAAAATGGGACAATACGCCGCTGGCTATGGAATGGTATGAACATATCTCATTGAAGGTTCCATGTTCACCGTCACATGCCTACCATCTTCGGGATGGCTCAAATTTCTGTCCTATTTACTTTTAAATATTGAATTATGTTCAACCCGGTCAATGAAACCGAGACTGCAATATGTTTTATATTTATCGTGTTCGGCGATTTCCAAATTTCCCCTTTCATACTCTTTTTAATGTACTTATTAGAAATGTTTGGTTATGTATGTACATTTTTTCACTAAAACTGATTTCTTCTTCAGGTACAGGAGTGGACATATATATCATGGCTTCTAGACTGCAAGAACCGGGTTATAAGAATTGGATTAAATGCACGTTAGGCCTTATAGAAACGAAAGACGCTCTTCTAATACCTGTTAAAATCAGGTTCGAGAATTATCACAAGAAATTACTTATAGAATTTTGTGCAGATAAAGTACCATCTGAATGCTCAACAGTTAGATGGATTCCAAGACGAAACAAAAAAGATAAAAGAAAATGGGAAATCGCAACATGTTGCCAAACACATCATTCGATATTTGAGGACGTGTTAACACAATTTGTTGACCCTGGATCGGAGAAAATTTATTGGTCTAACAGTGAAACGTTTCTTAATATTTCTATCATTTCAAGCTGGGAAATTGCAAAGGTGTTCATGCCATTTGGAAACAAAAAAAGCACTGATCCAAAAGACGTCGACCCATCTGCCATTTTCACTAACATAAATATTTGCAACCTGTTCCCGAAATCGAATAAGGAGCACACTGATCTAGATGAGGTTAGTATGTCTTATGATTTCAATAAAACCAAGTCTGCTACTATTTTCTCTTATTTGTGTTTGTTGCTTCCAAGGGACTACCTTTTAAGTATTTATTGGCATTCACACTAGCGTTTGTTTAGTGCTGTGTGGCGGACGTAAAATGTCAGTAGTGTTATTATTTACTGGTCCTTTGGGTTCATCAAGCCCATTATGTGTTGCTTTAAAGTAGAATATCGCTTAAGCCGGTGCTAGGAGGCGTTAGACCCAATAAAACCGAGTCAATACTTTTCTCTTCTGTTTGTGACTGTTGCTTCCAAAGGATCACTTTTTCAGTATTTAAACATTCGAATGTGAACGAAAATAGTTTGCCACTTTGATTTTCCTACACGTTAAATAATTGCATTATTTACACATTACATCTATAAGATATTGTGATGTTTGAAATTTGATAAAATCTGTAACTGTGTACGTCCAATTATGCGGCGAGGTTTTATTGTGTATGAATTATTCTAAGTAACACGCTAATATTTAAAGAAACTAACCTGCCAAATAACGGCAAAATTACACTAAAACAACATGTATCACAACTCTGTCCATGTGTTTAGGTCATATAATAATGTGTATGTGTCGATTAACAGTAGAGGATTTTTCGTGGGTTCTTAAAATACCCGTGATTGAATATGCGTAAAATGAATTATGAGTTGGTAACTCTTAATTCAACGCTCTAGTAAATTGATCCAGTTTTTCTTAAACACGTGTGTTTCATATACCGTGTTGGTTCTTTTTTTTATGTAGGAGAGAGAGAGAGAGAGAGAGAAAGAGAAGAAAGAGAGAGAGAGAGAGAGGGGGGGAGAGAGAGAGGGAGAGAGAGAGAGGGGATCTTACATGATGAGTGAGTGTACACTATTTAGTTTAATACAATATTTGAATAAAATCATGTGATGCGTGTCTGTGCCGAACATCATATCAACGAGTCTAATAAATTAAATATTAAATAGGAACGACATAACTCCAAAAATGTCTCATAAGGAGCAATTCTTATTGTGACTGCCTATATATAACGTCGTCGTATGTCTGTATGATGATGTCGTATGTTGACTCGGTCTTCTCCGTACAAAACCGAACGGAACTACCTCGTCGATTTCCGTAATCCGATATTTTGAACGGTTACGGAAATCGATTAAACAATTCCGATGCAAACCGAGCTGAATGAAAAATATCAAACGATAATTAGGCCCTCATTTTCATAGTTAAATCACTGTCGATTATCGAAAATACTGAATGGTGTTATTCCACTCCCACACCGTAAAAATAGTATGAAATAAGCAAGTTAGAGATCGCTGTGCCCGATATTTATATACGGATATCGGTGGTACATTCTCAAAAACTTTTCTTAATTTCAAATAGATGGTTCCACTACTCCAGCTTGTTTAAGGTTCTGAGTATTGTTTAATATTTCCCTCATGAACAGACAAAATAAAACCGAGTCTGCTACTTTTCTCTCTTGTTTGTGTTTGTTTCTTCAAATGGATAATCTTTTCAGTATTTATTGACATTCACACTAGCGTTTGTTTAGTGCTGTGTGGCGGCCGTAATACAAATCAGCTGTGCTATTATTTACCGGTCCTTTGGGATCATCAAGCCCATTCTGTGTTGTTTAAAGCAGAATAGCGCTTACGCCGGTGCTAGTAGGCGTGACAGGTGTTGCATCTTATAATAACCTCACATGAACAATAAAAGCGAGTCTGCTTCTTTTCTCTTCTGTTTGTGCTTCCGAGGGATCACCTTTTCAGTATCTATCGGTTTCATTGAGACTGTTCACTGA
Organism: Cyrtodaria siliqua; assembly: GCA_037043455.1. Lineage (NCBI taxonomy): Eukaryota > Metazoa > Mollusca > Bivalvia > Adapedonta > Hiatellidae > Cyrtodaria > Cyrtodaria siliqua. Next base: position 79,608 of record JAWPHD010000366.1, read on the forward strand.
AAAATGGTAGTATGCATATGACGGTGAACGCGGAACCTTCAATGAGGTATTTTCGTTCAAATCCATGGCCGGTGGTGTATGATCCCCGTTTTAATACAAACACAAGGGCGAAATAAACAAAATAGAATTTAGTTGGGAGTAGAGATTATAAAGCCTGCGTATCACAGGTAATAGTCAAAAGACACATATGTTAAGGGTGATTAAACAATACTCAGAACCTTTAAAAAGCTGGAGTAGTGGAACCATCTATTTGAAATTAACAAAAGTTTTTGAGAATGTACCACCGATATCCGTGTATAAATATCGGACACAGCGATCTCTAAACATCGGAAGGAATAACAGTAAGTTAAGTGATAAATCAATTTAAATAGAGTTTTCTGATATTAACATTAATTATGAGATAAGAGTTTATAATTACTGTTCTCTATGCATTTTGACATGTTTCAGCTCATGAAGGGAAGGAACAAGCTCATGCACTCAAACGACAATAAAGTTTCTGACAAGGAAATGGAAGAATATCTCGATCATATGATCGATCTTCTGGAGTCAGATAACTTTAATGCTAAGTGTAAACATGCTGCAAATGACATAAGAGAAGTAAGTAAATTATTTTAAACTGTAATATATATTTAATATAAAGCTATGCATACTTATATAGCTCTATTTAACCAGTAAATAGGTAGACCAGCCATTCTAATATTCAAATAGTTTTACTCGACTCCGGACTGTGTTGTGTTAGTTGTTTGACCATGTCCTTACTGACTGCTTCAAAACATATTCAGGTTTCGGTTTATGATTTCATATAAATTGAAACCTTTAAGCACCTCTTAATAAATAATTGCCTCATACTATTTATGGTGGTTGAATGGGGTTAACACTTTAGAGAATAAATTGGCACGCCCGTCTTTTCATTCGCGTCTTATGTGATGTTTGTACAACAACTCACACGATGTTTGACTTATTGTTGACAGTTTTGCAATGCAACATATATAATAAATCGTAACGCTTGAAAGCAAATCTGGTTATCTTAATGTACAAAGTACAATACATTTCAGATAAAAGACGCAAAGTTCGTCATAACGTTTGATTTGGCACAAAAAGCAATGAACAGCCAGAAAACAGCTCTCTCTCATGACATAGAGGTAAAAGATGCTCAGGGTGAAGATGCATCTGAACTAAGAAATAAATTGCAACGGTGCAATAAAGAAATTCACCTTGGTTCTGGGGACATGGAGAAAGAAAATGAAGAACTAAAACAAAAACTCGAACAGATGAAACATGAGACCGACAAATCAACTATTTTGGTTGATCAATTGTAGCAGGAAAAAGAGGCATTATTGCTTCTGAAACACGATATCCAATCAATGTCCTGTGAACAAAAAGAGATGTCGAATGAGAGCAGAAGGAAATTAGAGGAGCTGGATTCGCTATATATGTTAGAACGCGAAGAAAATGAAAAAATGAAAGAGAACGCGAAAATATTGCAACGTGCAAATGAAGCCCTGCAGTGTGAAAACAAGCGTTTAGTTGATCACGTAAAGCAGGAAAGAGAGGGATTAGTGCTTCTGAAACAAGATGTCAAATCAATGGCATTCATACAGAAAGAACATTATGTTAATGTCAGTTGTGAATTAAATCAGTTGGAGACGCGTATCAAGGAACTCAAAGAACGCGAACAACTTGAACAAGAACGAATTATGTTACGGAGAATGATTTGTCAATTGAAAGAAGATTTGTTAGATGCAGAATGCTTTTGCCTGATCTTAGTCATAGTTGTGACTATGGGTGTGTCAGTCTTACTGAGAGTATTCAATCAGTAGACATTACATATGCAAATCGACACAACACTGAGGATATATACTAAAGGAAAAAAGGAAATGCAACTCGGGAATTTCCGCTATATAATGTATACACTGCACACTTAATTCTGCGTACTACTCCAGAGAAATCTCAGGATGTTTTGTAAAATAAGTTGCAGCGTTAGTTAGAGAAAAGACTTAGCTGTGATGCTGTAGACCTTTACACTTTGTAACACGAAATTCCTTACTGTTGAAGTTCCGCTTTGAAAATTTGATCTATTTCAGTACTGTACTTAATGTAAAGAGACTGCAACATTTTACATCCTAAGTTTGCTCACATCCTAAGTTTGCTCACCTGATTGAGCCAAACATTAAATAATGAAACTTTGAAGCGATACTATTTGGTATACTATGTGTTGTTTTAGTATTTTGTCCAAACGGAAAAGCCTAATGTAGCAATGTACCAATCGCTTAACTACAGTACATTATACATACAATGTATAGCGGAAAGTCCCAATTTGCGTTTCTTTTTTCCTTTAGTATATATCGCGTGTATCTTCGTTACGACACTCTATGGGTAGTTATCCACTCAATTCATTTCAGTATTTTTATTAGGCATAACATAATTACATGTATATTGCCTTATACAAGGCGGATTACAAAACAATAATACAAACAAATAAACAAATACAGAGAAGAGTATAAGCAAAATGTACTTAGTCAGTACGTTATTATATACTTTCAAATAGCATTTGCTTAGAATCATATAATTTTTTTACCTGTGTTAAAAATGGCTTTTTGATGAGTAGAATTAGTAACACAAGTGATATATGTCTCGTAAATATATATTTTTTAAATATTTCTATATGTTTCAAGCTTATGGGAATAAACATTTCCGGAGAACCAGCTTTGTAGGTACTGATCAATTATTGTCTCAATAACCCTAATATTCCATAAATAGCTAAAACCAAGGCTAGTTAGTAAATTATTAATTTGAGATGCCCAAGTGTTATTCTTTGGTATGTTTGTAACATGATCTATTTGAGAATATAACATTGTATACATTAACGTTTCTCTTTTTTCATTATTTTGAACCAATATTTTATTAGTCTTATATTTCTTATAACAAAGAACGGTAACCGCCCTAATTCACCACATATGGCATTATTATATGTTTGCATTCATACAACAAGAATTTGTTTTAAGAACTAGATATGAACACGCTCAATACTAGAAGCAGCATGAAAACCCCATACTTCACAGTCATAGTTTAAAATTGGTGCAACCACAGTATCAAACACTGTTAAGATTTTAAAGTTATTTTCTTTCTAATCTAATTAGAGACGTATTATGTCGTCGCATTGTCGATGCGTTTGTCCATCCGTACGTACGTCCGTCCGTCTGTCCGTTAATTTTACATGACAATTGACTGTGGCTAATAACTTTCAAAGTATAAGGTCTACAACAATGAAACTGGTACACATCTTCAACCCGATCCAAAACATACATCTGATAAATGTCCCTAACCCTCTGATTCATATATTTTGAGTTCTTCTCCTTTGAAATAAAATTTAACAAGGAACTTAACCTTGCATTTTACAAGAGATTGCGGCTAATAACTTTGAAAGTAATAGGTGTACAACAATGATTTTTGCACACATATTCAACATGATCCAAGGAATACATCCTCTGAAAGCCCATAACGCTCTGATAATTATTTTTGAATAATTTCCCTTTGAAAAAGGTTTAACCTGGAACTCAACCTCGCCAACGACAGGCGAATACGCCCCGCTAGGCTAACCAGAAACACTATTTTGTTTCATACATACTGCGCAAAACTCATACAAATTGAAGGTTCATGTGTCCATGAAAATGATGGTAGAAATAAGTGACACGTCCTTCCAAATCGTAAGTGTCGTAAGAACACACGGCATTAAAACTAATATACATCAATTCAGAACCGGGCGCTGGCTAATTGGTTGACCAACCGACTCACATGCGGAGGTCGTGGGTTCCATTCCCGGACAGTCGACGTTTAGCATGTAAAAGGTATACAAAGTGAACTCGTCGGCCCGTTGTCTGTATAATATGAATGGGTAAATTAACATGTCATGTGTTCAAGTGTGGCAGCAATAAAACTAACTGCTTCAAGTAGACACCATCGTGATATGATAGAAAGATTGTTGAACAACGTATTCTTCAATTAGGTAAACCGTATTTCTAGTATCATTTTCCGGCTATTGATGACTTTTACATCTCCCATGTTGGTATATGTACTTGGTGGCCTTTATGTGAAGTGGTATGTGTGTTTGTTTAGTTATTTGTTATTATTTTGCATACGCATCAGGCACACAGACGTTGACTATATTTTGCCAACGTTAGGTCGGAATCTACAGTTTTCTTTGAAATTCAGACTATTTTCAGACATGTACAATAATTACGTTAAATAACTTGAATTCTATTTGCAAAACTAACAAACCTTCCCTATTCCTGAAAGACCATATAATGTCCTCTCAAAATACAGCAAATACATGCTAGAAAGCAACAAAGTCAGTTTCTCTGCCTACATGGCTTTTAATCTCTTAGATTTCTGTTTTATAAGAAATTCCCCATGGACATTCATTCGAAACTAAGGAGTCTCCCCGTAATAGATCGCCGTCGATCAAGCAGCTTTGATTAGACGTTGTTTTTACGTTGTTGACATAGCGACATCATTTATTTCGACGTTGCAAAGATGTTATGATCCTGATGCGGAATTTGGATTGTGGAATGGTTAACATACCCATTGTGCTGCTGATCAAATTTATGTTTACAGACATTTATAATAATTATTATAACATTGATTTGTTTCGGATCTTTTAAACAAATTCATTCACTTTCTATAACATTGCACTAATTAGACCCGAAATGACATTTAATTGCAGCTACATAATTTGTTCTCTGAACAAAATGTCCTTGCTTTTAAACTAACATGAGTAAGCTTTGAAGTCATATTTTTTACTTAAAACCGTCTGTTTGAATATTCATTACGGCGAATATTTACACAATAGGAAGACAGTGTATACTTCTGTAAAAGGTGAATATACTGTTAATTTAAAGATAAACAGCTTTTAATACCGAATAGTACACATCAATGGAAATAACATGAAATCGCTCATGTCATGTTAGGATATTATCCAGATAATAATTAATTTGACACAATCATTGCCACTAATATTAACACTAGTATTGTTACTAGCATTGACCCAAGCATTGGCACTAGTATTGACACTATTAATGAGACTATTACTGAACCTAGCATTGATAAAAGCATTGACAACAGCATTGATCCTAGTAATAAAACCAGTATTGACACTAGCATTAGCAATATCATTGACACTAGCACTGACACTACCATTGTCACTAGTATTAACAATATCATTGACACTAGCCTTGACAATAGCAGTGTCACTATCATTGTCAGTAGTATTGACAATTGAATTGATACTAGCATTAACGCTAGTATTAACAGTATCATTGACACAAGCATTGACACTAGCATTGTCACTAGCATTAAAACTGGAATTGGCACTAATATTGATACTAACATTGTCACTAGCTTTAACATTATCATTGATTCTAGCATTGACACTAGCATTGTCACTTATATTGACACATATATTAACACTAGTATTAACACTATCATTGACACTATCATTGACTCTAGTATTGACACCATAATTCATACTAGTATTAACACTAGAATTGGCACTATATTAACACCATCATTGACACTAGCATTGACACTAGTATTGACACTATCATTAACACCATCATTGACACTAGCATTGACACTAGTATTGACACTATCATTAACACCATCATTGACACTAGCATTGACACTAGTATTGACACTAGAATTCACACTATCACTAACACTAGTATTGACACTATCAGTAACACTAATATTGACACTATCATTGACACTAGCATTGTCACTAGTATTGACACCAGTATTGACACTAGAATTCACACTATCATTAACCCTAGTATTAACACTATCATTGACACTTGCATTGACACTAGTATTGACACTAGAATTCATACTATCATTAACATTAGTATTAACACTATCATTGGCACTAGCATTGACACTATCATCTACATTAGTATTAACACTATCATTGATACTAGCATTCACACTATCATTAACACTAGTATTAGCACTATAATTGACACTATAATTCACACTATTATTAACACTAGTATTAACACTATCATTGACACTAGTATTGACATAATCATTAACACTAGTATTGACACTTCCATTGACCCTAGCATTGTCACTAATATTGACACTAGAATTCACACTAGCATTTACACTAGTATAAACACTATCATTGACACAAGCATTGACACTAGCATTGTCACAAGCATTAACACTAGCATTACCATTAGCTTTTACACGAGTTTTGTCACTAGCATTGACACTAGCATTGACACTAGCATTGACACTAGCATTGACACCATTACTGACACTAACATTGTCACTAGTATTAACATTATCATTGACACTAGCATTGACACTAGCACTGTCACTAGCATAAACATGGACACTAGCATTGACACTATCATGCTTTGTCACTAGTAATGCTTCTAACTCTGAAACTAGCATTAATACTAGCTTTGTCACTAGCAATGCCACTAGCACTTGCACTAGCATTGACACTATCCTTGACACTAGCATTGACACTAGCACTGACAGTGGCCTTGGCAGTAGTATTGTTTCTAGCATTGACTCTAGCTTTATCACTAGCAATGACACTAGGACTGACACTAACATTGACACTAGCATTGTCACTAGCATTGTCACTAATATTGACACTATCCTTGCCACTAGCATTGACACTAGCACTGACAGTGGCCTTGGCAGTAGTATTGTTTCTAGCATTGACTCTAGCTTTATCACTAGCAATGACACTAGGACTGACACTAACATTGACACTAGCATTGTCACTAGCATTGTCACTAATATTGACACTAGTATTGATACTAGTATTGACACTAACATTGACATTAATATTGACTATAATATTTACTAGTATTAACCTTATCATTGACACTATCATTGTCACTCTCATTGACACTAGCATTGGCACTATCATTGTCACTAGCATTATCACTAGCCTTGATACTAGCATTGTCTCTATGATTAATGGCACTAGCATTGATATTTTTGTTGATATTCTTATTGACACATGCCTTCACCTATCAATTACACTAGCACTAACGCAAGCATCGGCACTCATGTTGTTACTAGCATTGCCACTAACAAAGTCACTAGCACTGACACTAGCATATACACTAGCATTGATAATAGCATTGTCACTATCATGGTCACTAGCATTGTCACTAACATGGTTACTATTATAGACACTAGCATTGGTACTAGCATTGTCACTATCATATTCACTAGCACTGCAACTAGCATTGTCACAATCATTTATACTAGCATTGGCACTAGATTTATCACTATCATGGTCACTAGCATTGTCAATAGCACTGCAACTAGCATTGACACTAGCATTGAGACTAGCATTTTCACTAGCGTTATCACTAGCATGGTGACTAGCATTGACGCTAGAATTTTCACTAGCACTGCTGATACTAGCATTGACACTAGCATTATCACTATCATGGTCACTAGCATTGAAACTAGCACTGATACTAGCATTGTCACTAGCATTGTCATTAGCATTGGTACTAGTATTGTTACTAATTTTATCTCTATCATTGACACTAGCATTGTAGCATTGTCACTATCATGGTCACTAGGATTGACACTAGAATTGTAGCATTGTCACTATCATGGTCACTAGGATTGACACTGACATTGTCACTAGTATTGAAACTAGCATTGATACTAGCATTGACACTAGCATTGCCAATAGCATTGCCACTAGCTTTAGCACTATCATTGTCACAAGCATTGAGACTAGCATTGTAGCTTTGCCACTATCATGGTCACTAGGATTGACACTAGCATTGTAGCATTGTCACTATCATCGTCACTAGGACTGACACTGACATTGCCACTAATATTGACACTAGCATTGATACAAGCATTGACACTATCATTGCCAATAGCATTGCCACTAGCCTTATCACTATCATGGTCACTTGGATTGACACTAGCATTGCCACTAGCATTGTCACCAGCAATGACACTATCATGGTCACTAGTATTGTCACCAGCATTGCCACTTACAATGATAATAGCATTGACACTAGCATTGACACTAGCTTTGTCCTTAGTATTAACACTAGTAATGACGCTAGATTGACACTAGCATTGTCACTATCATGGACGCTATCATAAACAATAGCATTGTCATTATCTAGCATTGCCACTAGCATTGCCACTAGCATTGATACTAGCATTGTCACTAGCTTTATCACTAGCATTGTCGCTAGCATTGTTACTGACTGTGTCAGTAGTATTGTCACTAGCAGTTTCACTAGCACTGACACTAACAGTGTTACTATCATTGACTAGTACTGGCACTAGCATTGGCACTAATGGTGTAATTATTATCGACACAAGCATTGACCTGTTGAAAGAGATTCTTAACATGGTCGTAATTCATAGCCACGAAAAATTAAGTTCTATGCTTTTAATACCGTGAGAAAACAGCCTGGAATAAATAATTAAAGTCTTATTAAGTAACAAGTAATGATAACATATGCTGCTAAGTAATTTCAAATGTCGAAAGATGCGCATTATCAAATTCACATTTCACAAAACAATATAAATATTAAACAAATATCTTACCAGGCAATGGCAGTTTAAAAGTTACGGTTGATACATCAATATCATCTGTCTTAGTCTGTATTTGCAAAGTAAATATTACAAACGACTAACAAAATATCGTAAAGTAGAGCTATTACTCCTTTGACATCTTCTAGAAGAGTGGCTAAGTAAATGTGGTAGAACAGAAAGGCGGGAAGGAAATATGTTTTAATAGAAAGAAAATGACCATTAACGCACACAACTGGACAAATAAATTCCTCACACCCCATTTATCAATATACACTCAAGTGATATGAAAACGCAACACGGGAATTTCCGCTATATATTGTATGTACAATAAGCTGCTTTTAATCGAATGGTACATGGCTACGTAAGACCTTTCCTTTTGGAAAAAATACTAAAACAACAAATAATACAGCAAATAGTATTCCTGCAATGTTTCATTATTCACAGAGTACGCGTTTGGCTTAATCATGTGAGCAAACTTAGGATGCAAAATTTTGCAAACTATTTACGTTAAATACAGTACTGAACTAGCTCAATTTTTCGAAGAGCAACTTCAACATTGATGAAGTTCTTGTTACAAAGTGTAGTGTGATTAAAACGTCTACAACATCACAGTTGTGTCCTTTCTCTAGTTAACTGCAACTTTTTTTTAAAAAAACATCTTGGGATTTCTTTGGAATATTATGTGCAATTAAGTGTGCAGTATATACAATATATAGCGGAAATTCCCGTTTTGCGTTTTCATATCACTAATGAGTTGTGTTCATACACAGGAGAAATAATCCATAACATACTGGCTACTATATACACTGTACTGTATACTATTATGATACAAGGGGAATAACTCCTACTACAATATAACACTAAAAACCAAATAGATTTATAAAGCCTGTATTAATATCGGGCGCAGCAATCTCTAAAGATCGGAATGAATAACAGTAAGTTATGTGATAAATCAATTTAAATAGTGTTTTCTGATATTAACATTATTTATCTGAGGTAAGAGTTTACAATAACTGTTCTCTATGCATTTTGACAGGTTTCAGCTCATGAATGTAAGGAACAACCTCATGCACTCAAGCGACAATAAAGTTTCTGACAAGGAAATGGAAGAATATCTCGATCATATGATCGATCTTCTGGAGTCAGATACCTTTAATGATAAGTGTAAACATGCTGCAAATGACATAAGAGAAATAAGTAAACTATTTTAAACTATAATATATATATATATATATGTATAAATAAAATAGTTTGATAAGCTATATTTTATAAGTTACCCGCAATAAGCTTATATACAGTCAGGACGCAAGTGGTTATTTCCTTGCATCTCCACTCACTTGACAACTGTATAGCAACGTTAAAAAACAGTTCCCCACCGAGTACATTGAAAAAAAATTAATCTGAAAATCCGCCATTTGTTGGCTTGAAATGACCGAAAAAAATGAAGAAAAATTGAATTATTTTATACGCAGACATTATTGCCACTACATCCTCAATTTGAAATTATTTTTACCAGTGAAAAGAATGTCGTAAGTCTAAGAAAACATCAAAATATGTATTGAGTGCTTTTAAATCGAGCATCAAGCATGCAAAAACACAGCGATTTTTTCGAAAGACAAGCATGTTAATATCTGAATGTAATGTTATATATTCTGTTAACATGCTATTTCAACAACTTATCTTGTGTCCGAATCCAATCTTTAAAACGGCTAGAAAGGCTATATAATCAACATAGTTTGTATTTTCCGTAGCTAACTCGGCGCAAACACGTTATAGGGGTATTCTCAACATTATTATTACAGATGATGATGACGTAATACCTAAGGGAAGTAACCCTGTTTAACAAATTGAAGTGCGGATCCAGGGTCGGGGATGGGGGATTTTTAAGGAAGGTACGATGTAAGAAGTTTGGAATATGGTATAACACCGCAAACATGAATGGAAATCCAGGATACCCTTCATTTATATGCAGAATGGGTCTATAATCTGCAAAACAGTGTCTGCAGCACATTCTATTGACGAAATTTAAACTTGGGTCACGATACCTTAATTGTGTGTGATATGCGTAGTCCGACTGATGTGCGTAGTCCGACAACCCCTCCCCCCCCCCCACCCCCAACCACCCCACCAAAAAGAATTTAGAAAAACAAGTTTATTGTAACAAATGGCCTAAGAATGTTTCGACTTTAAAAAAATAAATAAATAGCTCTTCCTATGCAACCCACTGATGATTTAAAGGGAATGTAGCGACACAGCCAAACAAGCTCTAATATTCAGAATTCTGAAAACTTGGAAAAAGGTGAAGGAATTATCAAAATCGGATGATAAACAAAAAATATATGATCATTTAAAGGTTATTCCAAAACGGACATGGGAGCAGCCATTTTATAACCTCGACGTCATAGTTCCATATTACCATATATTGAATATTGATAAATATCGTTTGAAATGAAGAAAATCATTGCATATTACATATATGTTATACAATTGCTGTCATGTTTTGCCTATAGATCATTAATTTTTCATATTTATAAATATTCCATATATGGATATTCCATATATGGTCATTTAGAACCGTGGTGTCATAGCTCTCAAAATGGCCGCTTCAATATCCGTTTCAACAGAAACTTCAAATGATCTTATCTTCTTTGTTTATCATCCGATTTTGATCATTCTTTCACCCTTATTCAAGTTATTCAGAACTCTCAATAATAAAGATGGTTTGGCTGTGTCGCTACATACCCTTTAAATCCCGCTGTCCTATATGAACTGCCTCCCTCTCTCTCTCTACCTCAGCAGACCGGCCTTTTTTATCTTTTCCTTTTTTACATCAAGTCATGTTGACGTAAGCCTTTAAAATTCGACATGGCCTGCGAATATTATGAAAGAAAATATTAAGAACACCTCACCATCTCCATACATCCGCCGCAAACCCGTACCGTACTTTTTTTTCTTTTTTTTTACTATTTTTTTTTGGAGTGTGTGTTTGTGCCGGTGGGTGGGGTCGGTGGGGGTGGGGGAAGGCTACCACGTGCTTAAAAAAGTGCTGACCCCCATCGTGTTATTGCTTTTATCCCCACCTCATCCTCTATTTTGAAATCATGATTTCCGATCTCATAGTGTGCCCTTACAACTATAAGGTATACTTTAATACTATCTGAAACCCTAGACTCGCCCATGGGTCTCCATTATACGTATATACATAAAATACTACTACTTTATATTTTAGATGTACTTTCATCATGCTCAGTTCCAGATGAGGATACAAGGTTGGAGATCGAACGACCCATAACATCTCAGAACCAGTTAACTTCATAATTTATACATGCATTCCAAACTAAACCAGATATACAAGAAGACCAAAACCCGCACAAAAAAAAGTTTCGTGACCTCGTAAAAAAAACTCATCAGGCTAAGATCATTGTTTTTGCTCGTCAATCATTTATTTCAAAAGTTACATGCCACCTAATCACGACACCTCGATCCGCCTTTTGCTTCTATTCCGTATTTATATTGAAGTAATTATAATGTTTTTAAACTGTACCGGTCGTGACGTCAACGTCAAGACGTCAAATTGCGCGAACGTCCCAATGACGAGTCGGTCGGGAAAGGGCAAACATTAAATTATTAGTTATTCGGTTTGTTACTGACCCCCCACAGAAATATGTGGAGTCAGTAAGATGTTATAGGGTGCGAGGCAATAGCCTAGTCCCCCTATAAATCTGACTGACCTCAAAATGCTGTAGGGGATCAGTAACAAACCCAATAACTGATTTATTGCATCGATCACCTTTTTATAAGGCAAACACCGATATTTAACCTATTTTTGCGGAGCTTCAACGTCATTGAGACGTTCGCGCAATTTGAGGTTTTGACGTTGATGTCACGACCGGTACAGTTTAAAAACATTATTATTACTTTAATATAAATAGGAGTGATGTAATCATCGGAAAAATGTTTTAAGAAAATATTCTCTGGTCTATGGTTATGATAAAAATTGGTTTCAAATTAAGGGTACCCATTAAGAAAAGAAAATCAGTGTAGTACTGAGTACTACAGAGTAGTTTACACAATAAAGTTGGCGATCAGTTTGGCATTTGTTGTCTGGTCATTTTACACATTTTTTAATTAATGTGAAACATTACAACTGCATAGCTTTCTGGAAAATGAATATCTTTTACAGACAAAAGCTATTGTTCTATCTACATCAAACACATTTACTGTTTTAAAAAGGAAACAAACACAGTGTAAACAAGTTTATACCTAGTAAAATAGTTATTCCACCAAGTCATTCGATCTATGTATTAAAAGCGTTATCAAATTTGAGATGCCTTACATAGACATATATAGGAAATAACTTAAAAATCGTCATTTCTGAAATCACAAATCACAGTCTCTCATATATTTGCATTTAGCATAACCTTATGGTCCTGTACCAGTTTTGTTCAAATGGTTACGCCCCGGTTATTGCAGATTTTATATAAGAGTACGATCTTTGGAGATCGCTCAGCCCGATACTTATATTTAATTATCAGTGGTACTTTGTCATTATTTTTGTTTTCTTACTTAATTTTCGATTCAGTGGTTCCACTACTCCAGCCGATTAAAGACTCTGGGTATTGTTTAACCACTTATAGGATATGTTGTCTGCTTTTTAATTTAGTCTGTTGACTGTTACTTGTAATATGCAGGCTTCATAACCGCTGCTCCCAACTAAATTCCATTATGTTTATTTCGCTCTTCGGGGCATATATTTTTATAAGATACTGGGACCATACGCCGTACGACATGGGGGAGATTAATCTCCATGTCCACCGCCATATGCATGCCATCTTCGGGATGGTTACAATTGTCAATTACTATTGATTTTATTAATATTGAGTTCTGCTCAATCCGGGGTTAGAGGGCGTGAGTGGTAGCTAGCATATTTTACTACCGCTCATGAACAGTCTCAATCAAACCGAGACTGCAATATTTCGTATGTGTCGTTTTCGGCCGTTTCCAAAGGTCCATTATCATACTCTTTTTTTAAAGCACAGTGGCCTTGCTTGTGCAGTGTGGCGGCAGTAAAACTTCTCCCCGCGCTTGCAATCAGTACTGTTATTCATTCGATCTTTGGAGATCGCTGAGCCCGATACTTATATTTAATTATCGGTGTTACTTTTTCCTTCTTTTTATTTTCCTCTACTCCGGCCGATTAGAGGCTCTGGGTATTGTTGAACCACTTATAGGATATGTTGTCTGCTTTTTAATTTAGTCTTTTGACTGTTACTTGTGATATGCAGGCTTCACAACCGCTGCTCCCAAATAAATTCCATTATGTTTATTTCGCTCTTCGGGGCAAAGACTTTTATTAGATACTGGGACCATACGCCGTACGACATGGGGGAGATTAATCTCCATGTCCACCGCCATATGCATGCCATCTTCGGGATGGTTACATTTTTGTACTATTGATTTTATTAATATTGAGTTCTGCTCAACCCGGGGCTAGAGGGCGTGAGCGGTAGCTAGCATATTTCACTACCGCTCATGAACAGTCTCAATCAAACCGAGACTGCAATATTTCGTATGTGTCGTTCTCGGCCGTTTCCAAAGGTCCATTATCATACTCTTTTTTTATATAGGACTATATTAAAAAGATCTTCTCGGAAACTACAAGTCAGAGCTGGAGGTCTAATATTTAGCATGTACCATGCATACTTAAAACTTCAAATATCTTCTCTGAAACCACAAGGCGTAGGACTCTAATATATCGCATTTAACATTAGCGTATGTCCTGTAATAAGTTTATTCAAATGGCGACCCTGGGTTCAAATCTGGGCGGCCCTGGGGTCATAGTTTTACACAGAGTTATATAGGAAAATAAAATCTTTAACAAAACTTCCTTTCTGAAACTACAAAAGATAGAGGCCTAGTATTTTGCATTGTCATAGCTCTACTCTCCTCTCTATTGAGAATTCAACCATACAGAGAATGTTTATACAATATTACGTAAATCACTGCTAAATAACCTAAACTCCTGAATTAGATCCATATTTTTTTTAAATAATATTACCTTTTGCTAAGGGGTACATGTATATTGAGAACAATTCAATATTTTTAAATCTTTTAAATTAATTAGTTCTGTATAAAAGAATACATTGGAAGACATCTTCTCAGTTTGCAAGAATAGATATACATTTCACAGATGAGCACTAAAATATATAAAACATTGTCAATGTCTGTTAAGCATTTAGTGCCTAGTATGATATCCTCCGGTTTGATTTCTACCAAAATATTGCATTCTTCCTTCACATGATCCAAAATCTCTCTAAGAATATTTCTGGAAAAGTTTCAGTAATAAAATAAATGTACAATAGTTTCTTTTGGATTATTACATAAAAGTACATAGTTCGGTTTCAGACATTCCTCATATATGTAATCTTGCATTGGTAAAAATAATTCTATGTAAAATTTTGAAATGCAAAGATTGGAGATATGCATCGTCTACTGAACTAAATGAGTGTTTATAGAATGTATTACTGTCCTCGATACTAAAGGCTCTGTCCAAATCTTTCTCCCATTCGTCTTGGGAAGTACTAGATGATTCGACGGCTGACTTCAAAAACTTAGGATAAAACATCTTTTACCTTTTTGGCCATTTTAACTTTTAAAACATTATTATTTACTGGGTGTTCGATCTTAGTTTGATTTCTTATACATCTTTTCCAATCACCCGGGATTGCACTAACCACTCCCATATATTTGATAAACGGAACATGCATATTATACTTTGTACTTAAATTATCTAAAGACAAAACTGAACTCTTATCGTCCACAAAGCCGTTTATGAAAAAACATTCCCTTTTTACATATATCATAATAAACATTTTCCCGTATTTTAAAAAAACGAAATATGTTTTAGTGAACCAAAATGTCCTGCATGTTTGTGCCTAATATGCGTGCAACAGGAAATATATGTTGCATCATTTATGATGTGTGAAGCTTTTGCCTGTGCTTCCACGTGATACGTCTTTCGTTTGGCAGAGCTCTTGAAAAAGAATTCTCATCTTTGTTATAGTTCTGTTCCTTCCTTCGCGTCAACATTGTTTAGCTCTTTTTTAGCATGCACCTTTCATAAACGCTTGACCCAGAAAGGATGTTAAATGTTACAGTTAGTTGGTAAAAAAATTATAAGTTTACTGAGCTCTAAAATACAAAAATAAAATCCTAATTTGCTAACTACAATTGAGTTTCAGCTTTTGGCGTCTTCAGAAATACAAAGACATTTAACATTTAACATTTAAAAAAGTATGAAAGAAGAAATTTGGAAATGCAAAAAATATTGCAATCTCGGTTGATTGAGACTGTTCATGAACGGTAGTGAAAAGTGCTTGCTACCATTATAGCCCTCTAGCCCCGAGCGGAGCAGAACTCAGAATTAATCATGTCAATAGTACAAAAATTTAAGCAATCCCGAAGATGGCATGCATATGACGACGAACATGGAACCTTCAATGCGGTATTTTCACACCATTCAATGGCCAGCGGCCTATGGTCCCAGTTTCTAACAAAACGCTTTGCCCTAAACGAGAAAACAATGGGCGAAATAAACGAAACTGAAATTAGTTGGGAGCAAAGGTTATGAATATAGATATAAAAATCGAACAGGAAAAGCAGCATTCAAGGACGACATTCAACCACAAACACAGACAGAAACAAAGAACAAATTTACAGGTGAATAAAATGCCAGATAAGACATCACAAACACAAAAGGGTTGACAATAGGGCTACCGCCTTAAAACGGTCAGTGGCAAGAAAGGCCGTTGGGGTTTAAACCAGTTTCAAGGGTGCACCAAACCTCACACTCTACTGTCAACCCAATAAAACGGTACAGTGTAAATAAAGAAATCCCCGCCATGAACTATTTTCTAACCAACAAGGCAGCATAAATAGGCAATATAAGTAAAACACAAAGATGCTCGTGTATATATAAATACAAATATAGCCTAGAAAGCCACAAAGAAGGTACTCAATGACTTGGTTGAAGCCAGAGCAACAAGAGAATAAACCATTGAGGGCACGATAAGACAAGACTGCAGACAACCATCAAACTTAACCTGTTGGGCTTTAGGTAGACGTCATCATAGGGTCCACAGCCTGTCCGGTCATCGCACAATCAACGAGGAAAGCATAGTGGTGAACTGTAAATGGGTCCACCACCAAGCACCAAGCATGCAGTACGTTGCAAAATGATAGGGTCATAACCTCTTTTGATAAAACTTTTAACAAGTTTAACAAAGAAAGTGATCATGACCAAGGATCTTACGAAGAAATATAAAAATATTGGATAGGGAAAGTAGCATTCAAGGAGGACACAACTACAAAACACAGAAACAAACACGCAAACAGACAAACAAGAAGGCAAAAGTAATAATAAATGCAAACGACATCACAAACACAAAAGGGTTGACAATAGGACTACCGCCTTGGTAACGGTCAGTGGCAAAGTAGGCCTTTGTAAATCACGTCACCACAGAAGTCAGATTGTGATAGTCCTTGTCACAGAAGAGTTCTTAAATTACTTTTATATTTGGAAAGAAGATCAAAGTTACGATATTAAAATCTTGCAAAGGTTTTACGAAGTTTATGGTAACGGTAACCCTGATGGAGTAGCTTTTTAGTTATACAAAGATTACGAATATTTAAATATCCTCAACTTGAGTACAATATCTAGAAAAACGAACAAATTGAGACACATAGACCCCATAAGAAGTTGCTCGTGGAACATCCCCATCTCAATGGGGATAATCAACAATAAGCTTGTCTTTTATAAGGTGATGTGGTAAGGTTGTATGTAGTGTAGAGACGTCATAAGTCCTAATGGATGAAACTTGACGTTTATTGCAAATGTTATCAAGAACGTCTCCTGCGTATCACAGGTAACTGTCAAAATACTACATTAAAAGGAAGGCAACACATCCTAAGAGTGGTTAAACAATACGCAGAGCCTTTCGAGGCTGGAGTAATGAAACTACCCATTCGAAAGTAAGAAAACAAAAGTATTTGAGAATGTACCATCGATATCTGTAAATATCTCCAAAGATCGGGATGAATAACAGTTCTGATTGCAAGCACGCGCAGACGTTGTATCGTCGCCACACTACACAGGTAATGCTAAAACACGTTGAAATACGTGTAACTCTGTAAACACACCAAACAGACTAAAAGTAGACATAAAATTCGAACAAGAAATGTAACTTTCACAGAACACAGAAACAGGCATTACAACAAACAACAGAAATACAATTAAACTGAGAAAGGGTCCAAATTACAATTATAAACAATGTACGGACGGATATGATGCAGTAGAGAAAATCATACCTTAAACACAATACCTTTCACAAACATTGGTTCCAAAACGGATGCTAAACGAAGCAGAGTAACTATGTTAAAATACAATAAGTGACATAAAAACAAAAACATTCCAACTAGCTAAACTGCTACTCGAGCGCTTTCGGCTTTGCGCCTTCTTCAGAGTACGAAGACATCCATAATTCTAACAGAAAACAAGCCTGACCTATGTACCGGAATATACAAACTGTTAAATTTTTATATTCAGGTATTACTAACTACAAGTCTGTCCCGTTTTATATAGGATTATTTCCGTTTCTATTTCATACATATATGTTTTTTTCTAAATGCTCTTACAAACTAAGTAACACAACTAAGTAAGCAATTTCTTTAAATTAGGGCTGTGATTACCGAAACCGTGGAATAATAGGGAATTTCCGATGACAGGCTGAAGATTTAAACGACTGATGTCTTTCTTTGCAATCTGCCTGTTCGGGTGCTGCGATCCGTAGTCAACAAGAGGATCTTATAACAGGTAAGGAGGTCGAGATGAGGTGTAAGATATGGCTGGTTTTAAAAAAATTCTGAGCTTCATTCAGATCTTTGGATACCGCTAAGCCAGATATTTATACAGTATACATATATCGTTGGTGCATTCCTTATAAATACTCTAGCCTTTAAAGGTTCTGAGTACTGTTTATTCACCCTTAGGATACTTTGTCTGCTTTTTAATTTAGTCTTTTGACAGGTAGGATTCATAACCTCTACTCTCCCCCCCCCCCCCACCACCCGCCCCGCCCCCCACAAAAGAAACATTTGTTTTTTCGCCCAATAGTTTCTCGTTTAAGGCAAAGCATTTTGTTAGAAACTGGGAGCATATGCCGCTGGTCATGAAATATTATGTAAATACTACACTGAAGGTTCCATGGGGATGACTAACATTTTCGTATTATTTTCATTTAAAACCTGGAGCTAGAGGGCGTTTTTCACTACCGTTCATAAACAGTCTCAACCAAACCGAAATTGCAGTATATTTTGTACTTATCGTGTTCGGCGATTTCAAAATTATATTGAAATAAGCTTTCTGTAAAGATGAAAAACTAAAGATCTAAAGTGTAAATACAGCAAAGCATAGCTTTTAGTTCAATCAAAGGCCACAACTCTGATGTTTATGCTCAAGTTTGACTGCCCCCCAGTCGGTGGTGGGGTGATAAGAATCAACCGACTGCTCGTTACTTAGCAGAGCGGTAGGATCCCCCGAAATGTAACCCACCTGTTGACCGTGGGTGGCGACCCGTGTCGTTGGAGAAGGGAGTCCTGGTGGTTGAGTGGCGTGGAGATCTACTACTGGTAGTTATCTCCACGTTGCAACACATCACTTTGGTCCGGACTTCAACTAGACGGGCGGTCAGATTAGGCCCGATCTGATCAATCGGTTTGTCACGCCAGCTATAAGAGATCCGACCTTATTATTCAGACAGTACCAGTACACTGTATCTTACTTACTTTTTATATTGTTCTACTTTAAACATTATATAGATAGGGTCTTTTATGGCGGTGGCGCACGGGCTAATCATGTATTTCAAAACGCTATATGGCTATACTCGTGCCACTTTTTAAGCGGAACATAAGTGCGGTTCTTTGACTTTTTAGTTAAGGGGTTATGTCCACTGGGTGGTATTGGGGGTCTGATGCGTTAGCTTTATATGAGTATACCTTCTACGTATTCTTGGCATTTTGACTGTTGGATATCCACAGCCAAAATGTCCCCTTGTTGGACTCCGAGGTGGGTGAGAAGCGTGGAAGATGAATTCTTAACGCCCATCATGGCATCACAAAACGCACAAACTACCAACAAACGCAAAAAAACAGAACATGAATCTGATACTGAGGAACCAGTGATCAACCAGTCCTTTCCTCGTTTTCTCATCATCGAATCGGAAGACGGGGAAATGCCTGTCACAGATATGTCACCTTTTGTCACCCATAAAACTATTCAATCCATCGCTGGACATGTCAAACAAATCAAAAAATTAAAAAACAAAACTCTACTTATTGAAACTGAAAAGAAATCTCACTCTGACAATTTATTAGCAATTAAACAAATTTTAAACACCAAAGTCAAATGTAACGCTCACACCTCTATGAATATCTCCAAAGGCGTCATTAGGTGCCCGGATCTCTCCGGAATACCTGAAAACGAAATTATTCACGAGCTTGCGCCACAGTTGGTAACTGCAGCTCGCCGAATAACCATAAAGAGGAATGATAACATTATTAATACAAATACTATCATACTCACATTTGCAACACCCGTCTTACCAAAAACAATAAAGGTGGCATATCTGCAATTGCATGTTGACGCCTACATCCAAAACCCGTTACGTTGCTACAACTGCCAAGCATTTGGGCACCACAACTCCAGGTGTACTAAAGAAGAACGTTGTGGTAAATGTGGCGAGTCTGCATTCAAGCATAACGAATCAGATTGTCCTAACGACCTCAAATGTACCAACTGCGGTCTAGGACATCACGCAAATTCAAAATCATGTGAAAAAAAAGAAAAAGAAATCATAAAAGTTAAATATACACAAAACATTCCCTTTCCAGAAGCAAGAAAATTGATTGAAGAAAAATATAAAATTTCAAGTCCGACCTCTTACGCATCTATTCTCAAAACAACAGCAAAGCACACAGAATGCAGGGATGCAAGTATGCAATACGAACCACAGCCAGAAATTCAAAATACAAAGAATACTTCCTCAGTATCAAATCCAAACAAAAGTCAACAAACACAACTTAACAAACCAAAATTTATCTAATCAAACTTTTTCATTTAAATCAAACACAAAATCGGCAAGCTCTGGCAATGTCAAGAGCATGTCAATTTCTCAGAATTGGAAAGGGGGTTCTTCTAAGACTGTGAAGTCTAGTAGTTCCCCAGTCGTGAGGCCTAATACTTCCTCGGTTGGAAGGCCTAGTGCTGCTCCAACTAAGGAAGTTGGAAAGCCTAGTGCTTCTCCAACTAGGGAGCACAAGGAGCAGCCAAAGGTTGCTAACGGCCCTATTGAGCTGCATAACAAATTCGAACAGCTCATGGACATTTCAGAGCCAGCAGATGCACTGCCACTTCCATCCTCGCATGAAAAGTTAGTTGAGGTGCCACTTCAGCTGACTTCTTCCAGGGAAGAGGATTCATCAGTGGAGATGTCGCTGCTTGAGTCTCCTAAGACCTCTCCTAAATCTAAGGCCAAAAATAAAAATAAAATTAAAAGTCGCCTTAACGCTCAATAATGGGTAAAACTAATAAGATCATTCAATGGAATTGTCGAGGTTTGAAACCAAATTATGATGAAATCAGCTTAATGTTAAATGAACACAACCCTATTGCCTTTTGTCTTCAAGAAACATTCTTGAAGACAAGTGATAAGGTATCTTTTAAACAATACTCACTATACAATCATCTTTGTGATACCGGGGTCAAGGCGACTGGTGGAGTTTCGATAATCGTTAATCGAAACATTCCTCACAGACCTGTTACGTTGAAAACAAATTGGCAAGCTATTGCGGTCAGTGTTACTATGCACAGAGTCATAACAATATGTTCCTTATATTTACCACCTAGTTCTTCACTAGACCCTAAAGATCTAAATCACCTAGTTGCACAATTGCCATCACCTTTTATACTCTTGGGCGATTTTAATGCACACAACTACATCTGGGGTTGTAAAGATATAAACGATAAAGGCAAGAAAATTGAGGATTTCTTAGCCAAAAACAATTTATGTCTTTTTAATAACAAGTCACAGACTTATTTACATCCTGCTACAGGCTCTCATTCTTCCATTGATTTAACAATATGCGATCCAATGCTTTTGATGGATTTTTCGTGGAGTGTTGGACACGACCTCTGTGGAAGTGACCACTTCCCGATATTTCTTGAAAATATCGGCCCTCCACTTCTCGAAAAAATGCAACGATGGAAATTTCGCAAAGCTGATTGGACTACGTTTCAATCTCTTTGCGAGGAACAATTAAAGCCTTCCGTTTTCGAGGATGTCGAAGACGCAACTGCTCTTTTTACCAAAACTCTTCACGATGTAGCTGATCAAACCATTCCAAAAACCTCGGCAAATCCTAAACGCCCACATAAACCATGGTACGACGATGACTGCAAAAAGGCAGTCAGCGATCGTAAAGCTGCATAAAATAATTTTAACTTGCGGCCAACTCAAACAAATTTAGATAACTTTAGAGTTTTTCGTGCGAAAGCCCGTCGTACTATTAAGGATAGCAAGAGGAAATCCTGCAGATCTTACGTCTCTAGGCTGAATTCTCGCTCATCTCTTAAGAAGACATGGGACATGGTCCGGAAAATAAGTGGTAAATGTAATTCTAGTTCTGTAAATCATCTTAAAACAGATAATGGAACTTTTTCAAAAAATTCTTCTTCTGAAAATTGTCAACCAAATTTTCTGAAAAATAAGAAACAAAAAGAACAGAAGAAGCTGAACTTCAAGTCGAAAAACTTGGAAAAATACAATAAACTATTCACTCTCAAAGAACTTCGAGAGTCCCTTAAAAAGGCTCATGATACATCAGCTGGTCCTGATGATATCCATTATCAATTACTAAAACATTTTCCTGAATTCTGTCTCTCTACCCTTCTTGATATATTTAATAAGGTTTGGGTGACCCGAATCTTCCCCGATTCTTGGCGGTAAGCAATCGTTTTTCCAGTCCCCAAACCTGGAAATCTGGAAAGGATCATACGGACCCAAAAATTATCCCCCAATCGCTTTAACGAGTTGTATATGTAAAACCATGGAACGAATGATTAATGAGAGACTCGTTTGGTACCTGGAGTCCAACAAACTGATAACAAAGTATCAAAGTGGATTCCGGCGCCAACGAGGCACAACAGACAATCTCATAAGACTTGAATCGTTTATTAGGGAAGCTTTCATAAAAAAGAACATTTAGTCGCTGTATTTTTTGACTTGGAGAAAGTATTATGAATGATCTACATGACATTGGTCTTAGAGGCCGATTACCCAATTTTATAGAGAAATTCTTAGATGATAGACAGTTTCGTGTCCGAATGGGTTCAACCCTCTTTGATATTCATGAACAGGAGATGGGTGTTCCACAGGGCAGCATACTATCTGTCACACTTTTTAATATAAAGGTTAACAGTATAGTAAAATGCATCAATCCAGGTGTGGATTGTTCGCTATATGTTGACGACTTTGTTATATGTTATCGTGCAAAAAACATGAATACTATCGAGAGACAATTACAACAATGTCTCAATAAACTTCAGACCTGGTCTGATGAAAATGGTTTTAAATTTTCTAAATCTAAAACTAATTGTATGCACTTTTGTCAACTTCGTAAACATCATGAAGACCCTCATCTAACACTGGATAGGTCACAAATACGAGTAGTGGATGAGACAAAATTCCTTGGTCTTATTTCCGACCGTAAATTAACGTTTATACCACACCTTAAATACTTGAAGGCCAAATGCCTTAAAGCTCTTAACTTACATAAAGTTGTTGCAAACACTAATTGGGGAGCAGATCGAAAAGTCCTCTTGCGACTTTACAGATCTCTTATCAGATCCAAGCTGGACTACGGTTCAATAGTATATGGATCGACTCGCATGTCGTACTTGCAGATGCTCGACCCTATACATAATCAAGGATTACGACTCGCCTTAGGTGCCTTTCGTACATCACCAGCCGAAAGTCTATATGTTGAAGCCAATGAACCATCACTGTCTCATAGACAAGACAAATTAGCTCTTCAATACGCCATTAAATTAAAGTCTAACCCTTCAAACCCAACTTTCGATGATGTTTTTAACCCTAGTTGTGAACCTCTTTTTGATCGAAAACCGAAGGCCATTTGACCATTTGGTCTTTGTATTAAACCAAAATTAAGAGACACTGAAATCGACCTAAATTTGATTGCCAAGTACAAAGTGCCACAAATTCCACCGTGGACTTTGGAAACTCCAACAATTATTTTTGATCTTTGTAATAATAACAAATCCAGTACAGACCCTACTGTCTTTCAAAGCAAATTTAATGAAATTATATCGAAATACAGTGACTTTCAACATATCTACACAGATGGCTCTAAAGATGGAGATAAGGTAGCTGCAGCAGCTGTTCACAAACACAGCATAAAGAGCCGCCTGCCTGACAAGGCCTCTATCTTTTCAGCTGAACTTAAGGCAATTGAACTTGCTTTAAATTATATTCAGGAATCTGATGATGACCATTTTGTAATCTTTTCTGATTCCCTTTCATCTCTTCAAGCACTGGGTAATATGAAACATGATAACCCAGTTGTGCTTCAACTTTTAGAAAAGTACAATTCTCTTATAATTGATAATGTTATTATTTTCTGCTGGCTTCCAAGCCATGTAGTAATACGTGGTAATGATAGAGCTCATAGTGCTGCTAAGGCAGCATTAGATTTACATATATCTAATACCAAATTACCTTATACTGATTTTAAAAGTTGTATTAACACATATATTCGTAACTCTTGGCAAACCGCTTGGGATTTGTCAGTTAACAATAAACTCCATTCAATTAAACCTTTACTCGGAGAATGGCGTTCTTCTACTAGACCCATTCGTCGAGAGGAAGTTATCCTAGCCCAGTGCAGGATAGGGCATACACGTTATACTCATTCATATATATTACAAGGTGAGCAATTACCAGAATGTATACCCTGCTTTGCACCGTTAACGGTCAAACACATCTTATTGGAATGTTTAGACTTTGATCCTATGCGTCAAAGGTACTACAATGTTAATACTATGAAAGAGCTATTTGATACTGTAGATTTTAGTCTTGTTTTAGATTTCCTAAAAGAGATCAGACTATATAAATCATTATAATGTGTTCTTATATATATTTACTTGTGTATATGCCCGTCAAATTATATGCCCGTTGACGGGCATTTGTTGATTTACATACATAGTTTATATTACACCTTATCATCCCTTATTTTTTTAATAGTTTATCTTTATATATTAACACTAATTTTTAAATAATACTTTATTTTTCATCAGTTTTTGCGCACAATATGACCTATTTATGTGTCGACGTGCCGTAAAACACCATTCATTCATTCATTCAAGTTTGACTGGTTATTAAACGTGTTCAATACGTTATGGATATAAACACCATGACGACGTGTGTTAAAGATCAGTCGCTGAAGTTTTAATAAAGCAAAATATAGCGTTTTTACGTAATTCAATTTTTTAATGTATCCACGCTTTCTTCCATGACGCAACTTCATAAAATAAAATATTTTAGAAACATTGTGGTGGTGTGTGAGTGGCGGAGGTATTGGTGTGAGTCAGCTATAGCTGTTTTCTAAACTTATAAGAGGTGTTATCATCATATTAACATGTTTAACAAGTTTGGTTAACAAATCAAAGTTATAACATTGTTTAACTATTACAAAAGGTCATAACTCTGCTGTTTCTTCTAGTCATACATGTCTAGATCTTGAGTTTTACCACGCTTACTTCACTGACCAAATGACCGAGATAACGTCATAAAATAAAATATTAAACAACAGCATATCCTAACGAGACATATACATGATATACGCTCGTCATTAAATTGTTGTACACGTATGCATAGATCCGCTCTGTCAATCAAACATATATCTGATCATGTCAGTTGACCAATTAAAATCACCTGTATTTACCCCGTTACATAAAGCACATGCTGTCTCACAAACAAACATTTTATACAATAGAACACATGGTAATGTTTGTGGCCAAAATTGAGCTTGGACAATGGTGGGCGGGGTTTATCGATTTGTGCGGATCTATGTATTACTTCGAAAGTTATTAGCAACAGTCACATGTAAAATGCAAGGTTAAGTTCCAGGTTAAACCTTCATCAAGAGGATCTAATTAAAAACATTGAATCAAAGAGTTATGGGCCTTTATACGATGTATCACATAAAATCGAATTAAGCCACTAGACCATGTTCCAAGTCGGTAACCCTGT
Organism: Cyrtodaria siliqua; assembly: GCA_037043455.1. Lineage (NCBI taxonomy): Eukaryota > Metazoa > Mollusca > Bivalvia > Adapedonta > Hiatellidae > Cyrtodaria > Cyrtodaria siliqua. The sequence continues at coordinate 105,587 of JAWPHD010000366.1, forward strand.
TTTCACCACTCTTTGTTTTGTGTGTAGTCCTTTTCATTGTATAGTGAGGACCTACGGTGCCATTGAGTTTGGGTGCTGTAATTTATATAGGACAATTTTCTCATTTTTTTATCATTGGATCATGCTGAAGATGTGTACAAAATTTCATTGTTGTACACCTAATTCTTTGAAAGTTATTATCCACAGTCACATGTAAAAGGCAAGGTTAAGTTAACCCGGTTAAAACTTTTTCAGTTTCAAAGGGAAATCATTCAAAACTTATGATTCAGAGAGTTATGGGCCTTTCATTGCATTGTATCATGTGAAAGATGTGTACAAACGTTTATTTTATATACAATAAAGGGATATGAAAGGAGAAATTTTGCAATCCTCAAACAAGATAAATACAAAAATATATTGCACTCGCGTTTTGATCGAGACCTTATTTCTCTCGGTTCCAAAGTAAGACTAATTTCACTGGTAGGTTCTCAACAGTCGATTGGTAAACCTCATTTTGTTTAAATAAAGATTGTTTGAAGATAATTATGTATGACATATTTATAACTGTTATTTCCCACAGTAAACTCCATTTTGCTAAACATAAAACACAGTATAAAACAATTACTTTAAACGGATTTTAGTTGTGAATGACATATAAGATTGTGTTTATTACAACTTCGTTACGAGTTTAAGTGTTAAAGTTCGTACTCAGTTTTGCTAAATTCCTGTTTCCCTTTGATAAAGGAAGTGACTTAAACGTTTATTATAATGATGCATATAACAGTAACTCTCTAAATAATGATTAGGAAAGCAAAATTCCCTTAATTTGACATTTGACCGCTAGCTGTGACTTTCCAAATTGAGACTAGGTCTAGTATGAAATGGATGTTAAATTGCATACACATATTCGTTATGTTCCAAATTAATAGCTCGACAGACTCTTTAAAAAAGTACGACATAAACACATTTGAGTTAAGGAATATGAACCTTTGGTTGACCGTGAACTTTAATATAGGACAGGTTTGTGGTATATTACCCATTGCCTAGTCTCAATTTATACGTATGTTAAGTTTCGTAAAAGTATCTATCTTTGGTTGTTTTAACATAAACAAGGAAGACATAAATACGCGATAAAAGCTCGATTTGACCCTGACGGTTATCTTGAACATTGCCATATAGTCTTAAATGTTGTATGAAATAAATTTTCTTTTTAAGATACACATACCTGTGTTTTTTGTTATAATAATACCTTTATTAGTACCAATGTTGAATATCTTTTTAGATACTATATCTTTCCACAATACGGGACTACAACAAGTCTCATAATATTCCCAGGGCATCTAACTAATTTAATATATCGTTCGACAAATATGGTAGGCTACATTTTTTCTTTTTTATGCCTCTTTTCAGAAACTGCACTCGGGCTATAAGTTTGATTATCAGTTAACAATTGACAATGTAAAAATATATGTATCCTTTTAAAGTGTTTTATTATCTACCTCCTACCCCCTTTAAAGATAACACAATTATAGATTATGCAAGCAGGACGTTCCTTTTCTCTGGCAAATGCTTTTGATTGGGCAAAATTATTAATATATTTCTATTTATAGCGAAGTGGCGAGACTAGTATTACATAATTTGTACGCGTTACAAAAGCACACTGGAAATGAAATCCTCACATAAACTAAATGTGAAGGAAATGAGGAGAAACAATGTACAAAAAATGCATTTTTATTTTGTCTATATATTAGTGAAATTTCCGGTATAAAATGCATGAGTGTGTTAATCTTGAGTTGTTCGTTTAATGATATACTAGTTAGTCTTAATCATGTATGATGATACTACATAAATGCACAACATAGTATGTCGTAATGATAGGTTACTGATTACGGTCGAGAATATATGAATAGCCAGGTAGAGTCGCCACTATTTATGGTAGAACTTGTGACTCCACCTATTCGCATATGTTTTACAGAAAGGTTCAATCATGTATGTTTAAACTAATACACAATGTGTTTAATGAAACTTCTAATCACATTTAACGGAAAAAACATATCTTCATAAATGCTTGTAACACATACGTTCATATTGAATTTTGGGAAATGCTTAGCTTGCAGTCGGTCTATCCATTATATATAGAATGGTTTATCTGACTGACCTGGTGATAATGAGTGACTTGTTTCCGGCCTTGATGACATTTTGATAAGGATTTACCAATACTTTATCCAACAAGCACTATTTATAAGTATGAAATTGCCTAAATAATGAGACATCTTCGTGTGTTTTGTGATAAACAGGAAGTATTGGTAAACAATACAGGCGTATTACATTTGCTGGTTATGTTAAAGAAAAGAAAGATACAGTTTACAAAATAATCAGTATTTATTAAATACATTTATAATTATAGTAAGATCCATTTTACACACAACGATGACTTGATATTGCAAATACACACATACCTTAATATACATGAAAAGTGTCTCTAAAGAATACAATGAAAATAACATCATTTTTGAGACTGACCGTTCCGGGCGGTACCCCTCGTGCCACACCTTGTAATGTGGGTATGGCTTCGAAGTATCCTAGTAGGTGTTGTCTGTTTTGTGTGAGAGTTTTTGGTTGACGGTTTTCTCTGATTTTTTTGTAATCTGTTCGTATTTTTTTATACATTCTTTTATATTTGTAAACAATGAACTTAAAGAAGGATAAAAATATCGGACAGGGAAAGCAGCATTCAAGGACGACAGTCAACCACAAAACACAAAAACGCAAACGAAAACCAAACGACATCACAAACACAAAAGGGTTGACAATAGGGCTACCGCCTTGGAACGGTCAGTGGCAAAGTAGGCCACTGGGGGGTTAAACCCGTGGTTAGGGGGCGTGAGCGGTAGCAAGCATATTTCACTACCGTTCATAAACAATCGCAATCAAACCGAGTCTGCTATTTCGTATGTATCGTGTTCAGCCGTTTCCAAAGGTCCAATGTCATGCTCTTTTATGAATCCTAAGGATACGTACGGACAGGTATGTTTAATCTGTAATGATATATGCCAGTTAAATCGGCCATGTTTATATGAACACATTCCAATTCTAAAATATTTGCCGACATCAGTTATTTACCCCTTTCTTTATCAAATTCATTTGGTAATGTCGTTTCTATGCCTTATTCAACTGTATTCCAAGGTCAAATTGCTTGAAATGAAGTATCAATCAACAAAACTACAAAGCGAAATAGATTCTTACAGTACGTTTTTATGGAAAACAACTAAAGCATTAAAATTGTACTGTACATTTTCATGGAAAACAAGTAAAGCATTTAAATTGTACAGTACATTTTTATGGAAAACTATTAAAGCATTTAAATTGTACAGTACATTTTTATGGAAAACTATTAAAGCATTTAAATTGTACAGTACATTTGTATGGAAAACAATTAAAGCATTTAAATTGTTGTAAATGTTCATATCACATCACTCAAAATCATCCAAAAAGCGTACCAATAACGCTTCCGCATTCTAGAAGTGTTTCTAAATAGTTCCGTTAATGAATTTCATAAACTATATTTTGATATACAAATGTAACATGGTTTAGTATCATCACGTGCTAAACTTCTACTTACTGACGATGGAGAGATAACAATCGACTAATAGCTATTATTGAATAACTATTATTAAATAACTATAAACATTTATTGTACTATTTTCCTCCACTCAATTGCTACAAAAAAGAAGGGATTTATATAAATCTTACATTCTTACTGATAATATTTTAGCCAATGTTGTTCGAAATAGTATACATATTAGTAACATATACAATATAAAACTGGACAGTCAAGCAAGTCCAATAAAGTCATTCGCGTTCATCATAGACCATGCAAAGGTTTTTCGAACAGTCAACACTGCGGATTGGCCACACGTCCGGTGATAAACGCACTACTCAAACACCTCCACTGGATCTAGTAGGAAGTCTTCTGAATCTTTTGATTTCGTCTTTCAAGTATTCGGTTGTCTTCAACTTTTATATTCGACCATACTTAGATTCCATTTCTAATGGACCAACTTTGGTTTTCTGAAAAGAAATGATTATATTGACGATTTTAACGTGGTATAAACGTTAAACAATATATGGTCTTTAGGAAAGGATTATATAATGACCTTTCAAATTACCTGCTGACCTTTCAACTTTCCACCCTAGAGCATGGTTTAAACCCCCAGCAGCTGTTTTGTGCTTGACTGTCGTCCTTGAATGCTACTTTTCCTGTTCGATTTTTATATCTACTTTTACCTATCTTAAACGGTTTAATGTTAGACACCATTTGACAACTTAAGATTTTTATTTTGCAACTTATATTTAAATACCTAATTCGAAAAACCATTACCTTGTTGAAGCAAACAATGTATAACAAATATGAGGCACGTGGAGATTTGTTTCTGATGAAAAGTGATTTTCGTTAACAGTTTTATTTACATTTACAACGGTCAGAGTGTTAGTTTCGTGTTTTTATCAGACTAAACGTACACAAAGATTTTTTTATAACTAATATATATATATATTACTGTATGAAAAGAAAGTATGAATGTGTATATAACTACGACATATTAAACATATGTATGAGTTATTGCCTTGGGAACAGCCTTGGATCTATACGTGATCACAAGCAGTGTGACAAAAACATATGATGCACATACTACATTACTACATTTAAAACAAAAAGCCCAAGAGGGCCTGTGGACGCTCTACTGGCTAATAGGGCTCTTATAACATCAATGAAGCGAGTGACTATCGTCTTAAGGAGGCAAAATATAGCATTTTTAACCCCGCCATTACTGGTCCGATCTGGCTGGCCAGTAAAGATAATAAAAATAAAAAAAAATAAAAAATAAATAAAAAATAAATAAAAAATAAACGAACTCAAGGGCCATAACTGCGCTGTTACTGGTCCGATCTGGCTGGGTTTCGAACTTGTCCGAGCTTTTATTGATATTAACAATCTGTTAAAGTTTGGTAAACATCGGATGAAAAATAAAGGCCCTATCGTCTTAACGAGGCAAAATATAGCATTTTTAACTAAATCAAGAGCCATAACTCCGTTGTTACTGGTCCGATTTGGCTGGTTTTCAAACTTCTCCGAGCATTCATTGACATTGGTAAAGATTGGTAAAGATCAGATGAAAAATGAAGGCCCTATCGTCTTAACGAGGCAAAATTTAGCGTTTTTACTAAATCAAGGGCCATAACTCCGCCGATACTGGTTCGATCTGGCTGGTTTTCGAATTTTCCGAGCTTTAATTGATATTAACAACCTGTTAAAGTTTGGTAAAGATTGGATAAAAATTGAAGGCCCTATCGTCCTAACGAGAAAAAGTTAACGGACGGACGACGGACAACTCGTCATCCCATAAGCTCTGCTGGTCTTCGACCAGTAGAGCTAATTACACTCTTACAAATGATACATTATTATCTGAATTATCTTTCTAAAACTATGTTATGGAAGCGCCTTTGACAAATCAAAAGCATATTCGTATGAACCAACGAGATTTAAACGTATTGTGGTTTCAAATATCTGTGCCTCTTGTGAGGCTTAGTTAGAAATGAGATTATTTGTCTTAAAACACAGCTATTAAACGCACTGAACACGTAGATCCGCACTGCACCATAAACCGAAATAAATGATCATATTTAAAGTCAATGGAAATTACAGTACATAACATAAAGAGTGGTGAAGACAGTATTATCGACTTCGAATGGTCAGTAGGAAATACGGCCTACATGTTAGCTTAGCTCCATTGTATGTGTAAACAACCTCGCTATTATCTTGTCTTCAACGCTCAAATTGACAATATAGCGTAAATAAAAGTACATCCCATCAAGAGAAAATTTCTAACAATAATGTTCACATCCAGAGACATTAGCAAACGATACATTTAAACGTTGTTGTAAAGTTGTATAAAATACATAATTAGAAACAGCCCAGGATGTATGTATAATTGTACTGAACACGCACAGCTGTTGCAGCCACAGATAATTATGGGTACGACCAATACATGTATTAATAAACAAAGATAAACAAAGAGGGAAACTTCATTATTATATCGACGAACTAAATGCGGATGGTCAGAAATACTTTAATAAAAAAAAAATAATTACGGTCATGTGCTCCCAGTTTCAAATGTGTTTCTGCACAAAGAGTCAATACGTTTCTATTTACAATCAAGCGTCGACAATGATAAAGACTACGACACTACGACTGACTACGACTGACTTAAGAGGGGTCAATCACTAAGCATGAAGTGCATTGCGATACTAAAGGGTCGTATTATTTCCTGATTAATTCTGTAACGTAGTCAGAAAATCAGTCAGATCACTTTAACTTCCGAAGTTTATCGACCACATCTCCATAAAATATAGGTTATGCCATTCCAAGTCTAGGTATAGAAAACGCTTTACCATCTGTGCCGAAGGTTGACGTGGTCTTTTGGACCACATATTAAAATACTCAGTTGCAAAAGAAAGTGGACACTGAGATTTGTTTAGATTTAATTGTATAAAGTTTTTTAGAATTAAATTGCCAAATTCCAAAATGAATATGCCATGTTTGGTACCAAAGTTTTTATCATATCATTGCCAATATCATGTAGTCATTTATTTTTCAATAGGCCGAATTATTAAGTGACTGTCGCTTGATAAAGAGGATAGGATGTGAAATTGTCAAAGTGTACACTTTCTGTTGCAACTGAGAGAATAAAATTGTTACAATCTAACTGATTCAAACTAGTATGCACATCAGCCTCCTTTTACCTACCACTATCATTTTATCTCCTTCTATATGACGGACTATTTCCATTTCCATTCCATTCATACCCTCGTCTATGTGTTTTTCTAAAAACTTATCGCCATTTGCTGTCATAACGCTCTGTAATAACAAGAAAGACAACTGTAGAAGGCAATATCTCGAATGTCGAAATTTGTTTATCGTACATGACAAGAAGTATAACTGTAGGGTTTAATATCGTGAATGTAATGCTGCGGTTATCACAATATCGTGAATGTAATGCTGCGGTTATCACACAAAACAAGTAATACAAGGCATCTTGTCACTGACGGTTCCAAGGCGGTAACCCTATTGACAGCCCTTTTATGTTTGTGGTGTCACATCTGTTTAATCATCTTTGTAATTATTCCGTGTTTCTATACGTGTTTTTGGTTCACTGTGATCCTTGAATGCTCTACATTTCCTTTTCGACTTTTATATCTATTTGTAATACCATTATCATGCCTTTTTTCTCATATGGGTTTTCCCTTGTAAATTTGTTGTAGCTGAGCAGTAGACAATTAGAAATGTTTGCATACCGGATAAGGTTATCCGCGTTCTACATGGGTGATGAAAAGCCTGATCTTACACATGGGGAAGATAAATGTCACGCGTAAACAATGACGTGACGTCATTGTGCAACAAACATGCAAAACAGATCAAAGCACAAATTGTCATTGATATGCAAGAAAACTAATCAATCATGGGTATCCGGTTCAGATAGGGAATCTCGATTCCAATAAAACATAATTATACCTCGTGTTAGAATTCCCTATCTTTAACATTCTTATAATCTCATACAGTTTTTATTAGTTTATATGTTGCTATTTAACTTTCAGAATGGCTTGATTTATATATATGCAAAACATCATTTACATCACATTTGGATAGAAATGTAAAAAAATATATATTAAATCTAAATTTGATGGGAATGAATTTTGCATTGAAACTGGGCTATCAAAAACATGATATGTACGTGTTCTATTTGTGGGTGAAAAATATCACAAAGTTAAAGAGTGATAATATTTACTTTCATGGGAGATCCGTCGAGGGAAGCTGATTCGTACGGCTCACCAAGTTTGAATCGGAATGTTCTATTATTGGGGACACCTTGCATTCCTACACATATAATCCACTGGTCCCCTTCTTGGATGTACGATATCTCAGTCTTTGCTTGTTTGAAGAATTCTTTTTTATCTGGTGTCAGACCTGAAAGTAGAACGTGTAAGTATGTGATTTGGTTTAAACATATTTTATTCCAAAATATTTGTAATTTTTTTTTATGATACAATACATGTAAAAGTAGGTTATCAAAAGTCGAACAGGAAATGTAGCACTCATAGAACACAGTCAACACAGGCATACAAAACAAAGAACAGTCAGACGGGAACATTCCAAAATAAGAACAGTGATACGGGAACATTCCAATATAAGAACAAGCATACGGGAACATTGAAACAAAATACAATACATCATACAATACATCATACAATACATCATACAATACATCATACAGAAAATACAATACATCATACAATACATCATACAATATATCATACAATACATTATATAATACATCATACAATACATCATACAATACATCATACAATATATCATACAATACATTATACAATACATCATATAAGACATTATACAATACTTCATACAATACATCATACATCAAAAAATACATCACACAATACATCACACAATACATCATACAATACATCATACAATACATCATACAATACATCATACAATACATTATAGAATTGACGCGAATGAAGTCACTTTCTCGTGTAAGACAGTAAATAATCAGTACGTTCATACGTGGTAGGTAGGTAGGTATGTAGGTAGGTAGGTGGGTATTTATGTATGCATGTAACAATATTCCAGACAAATCACGACAATATTTACTTGCAGCTGCTAATCAGTACATTGTTGCCACAGTGGCATAGCGCGCCATAGACACGTGACATATTACCCCACCCAGTCACATTATACTGACACCAGGCCGGTCAGTCCTGGCATTATATCCTGTATATGCTGAACGCCAAGTAAGGGAGATACTAGCACCATTGTTATGAAGTTGTTGGTACGATCAACTGGGGATCGAACCCACGACCTCCTGCATGCAAGATGGACGCTTTTCCACCTAGCCACTAAGCCAAATAATAAGTAAAGATGCATAATAATAAGTAAGCAGGCATGTTAGTTCAGGTAAGAATGTGTACGTTAAAGAAGTGAACAACAAACTAAGCAAGTTATTAATAGTATGTATAACGTATTCAGTTATGTTTAGGTAACCCTTCAGCGCCAAATTTAAAATGTCGTCTGCTAAAATCTGAAGTGATATTTTATATATTAAATGTTATGGAAAAAATTCACACTGAGTGGCAACCTGTGTAAACCCTAATAAGCCTTTACTTGATGTACAGGTTGATAGTGGCAACCTGTGTAAACCCTAATCAGCCTGTACAGTGCTTTGTGGGGTATAGAATCACTTGTGTTAAACGTCTAATTTTAAAATGAAAGAAATTTTTTTATTTAATTTCTGATTTAGATTTACCCTTTTTGTTGTATGATAGCAAAATTTCTAACATTATTGTCCTGAAACTGTGATTTTTTAATAGGCGTTTTTGCACCACTATTTACATATTTTCATTTTATCCTTAAAAGTGCCAAACTTCAACAAGTTACCTTAATTGATGATTGCATTTTGACTTTTGTCCCTAACATTTGTTAAAACAGCAAATATTTATTTCTGAGTTTATTGTGACAGTATGAATATTTCGTTTCAAAAACACACTTCATTCAGGTAGTATAGAATCATTTTTTCTGAGAGGTGTTGCACGTAGTGATATATTTTGCATGGACAAATTTCCAAAATAATTTCACCGTTGAGTAAATGTATGCTTATATGATATATCTTCAAGCCTGAAAAGTTTTAAAATAATCTAAAATATATGAGCTGAGAAAACAGAATTTAAACAGGAAATGATTCTTTACTACCAATGATTCTATACACCCCAAAGTACTGTACTTGATGTACGGGTTGATAATGGCAACCTGTGTAAACCCTAATCAGCCTGTACTTGATGTACAGGTTGATTTGGGTTTACACTGGTCTTAAACATTAATTCTTCGACTGTGGCAGCGAACGGGTTAAATAACTTTGTTACATAACATAACATAAAAAATAAACTTCATATCAATTAAATAAAATACTACCCATGATGACTATTAGCAGTTGTTAATTGCTGAATATTGCATTGTCATCAAATATAAACGAACAATGTATCAACTGTTTTATGTAGCGTATATAATATTATAAATGTATATACTTATCTTAACGTATATTATATTAGTCTTCTTATTAAGGGTCGTTAATATTACATTACAAAGCTATTACGATCAATCTGCTATATACTGTATAGTTCAAAGTGTACCTCTTACATAATTGATGCCATTTTACAACCATTAATATTACATAATAGTGACAGCAATCTATTCAGAGTGACTCACATGCGAGTATTATCGAACGATCTCATACATAAATGCTGCAATATGTATTCGCATGGACTTCGAAGCATATTAGAATCTTTATTTTTGTATGTGTTTGTGCCTGTACAATATAAATGACAGTGCAATAAGATGTTTCAGACTGATTTATTGACTTTAAAGTAATAGTATTTATAATTTGTACTTTATTTATAGTAACACTTCTAATTATTCAGACACTACGTCGTGACAGAGAATATGACATTAACATGGATTGTATTAATGTATTTAGTCTGTTACGATTGCAAATACAAGTATGGTAATTAAAGCTATCCAAATGTAGCATGTAACTACTAAAAGGCATTATTTGTCACTATTACCTATACTTGTAAATTTATATATGAGAATAATGGCACCGTAGGTCCGCACTATACCAAAAACAAAGACCAACTTAAATATACGATGAAACGGACAATACATAACACAAAGAATGGTGAAGACAGGATTACCGAATTGGAACTGCCAGTAGGCAATAAGGCCCACTAGATAGCTGTTATCAAATGTATGTGTTCACAACCTCGCTATTATCCTATCTGCAGCGCTCAAATAGACAGAACAGTGTGAAACTAGCACATCTTCGTTATAATATAAATACGCCATGAACAAATAATACAAAACAAATCCATATGTTTATTAGACATTAGCTAAGATGCTAACTAAAGGTAATATGTATATGGACATGGTTTTTAGTTTGAAATCAGTGCGGACCTACAGTGCTGTAGTTTCTATTGGATCACTGTTTCTCATTTTGAATATGTATGCAATTATACAAGTGCTTACGAAGGTAATAAAGACATACTGTGAAGCATTAAAGATAACATACACATCATTATCTACAGTACGCTCAATTATAAAACATAACAGGAATACAAAACTCGTTTTGATTAGACAACTGGCCCTTTTCATGAATATGGAGGATGACCATTATCAACCGTTTAATATCGAGTCATTGCAACAAACAATACCTTATACATATATACCCGTGTCAAGTGGCATGATGGTTATGCACGTGTATACACTTGTACGTTTGTATCACTGATAATATGCCTTAACAATCAGTTTTAATGTTAGTGTTTCTTTGCGTTCCATTCGTAACGCAATGAAAAAATTTACCAACTTAAACAAAAGTCAGAACGTGTATTTGTGTGATAATATTATTATATAGTTCGGTCTTATTTGGCAGTAATGGAATCTTATCCGATTATAAAATACACTCAATAATATAAAATTATAATATATTGCAATATTAAATAAATGTTTGCTATTTCATGTTCGCACCAAAACTTAGGACCCTAGTGAAGCTTAATTCACTCGACTCATCGTTTTTTGTGGCCCTGCTTACCTTACCTTACCTTACCCGCTTACCTTTCACTCTCCTAGCAGAGGCGGGGATTACTATTAGCATAGAACATTTATTTATCATGATACGTTTCATTACTGGATATAGTTGTGCATTTATAAGTCTTTGTTTTGCCTTGTTACAACCTCCGGTGCTACAGGTCGTACTACACCAATTCATTTTCCATAGGCCTACCTTATAGCTCTAAGCTCTGTACTGAGTTCCCTAATATCGGAAGCTCTTGTTTTGAAAGACCTATCTTAGTTTTATCACAAAAAACATACATAAGTCATACGTTGAGTATGTTTTGAAAAAGCTGTTTGGGTCGGATGGTGACCCACCTACTTGCATGTAGAAACATGAGGAAAATGTAAAATATACTCCTTCTTTTGATTATGCAACACATTATGAATACATTACACAAATGTATGATTTAACCTGTATAAGTACTCTTCAAAAGTTGAATTTTAGTTTTTAGCAAGGTTTTTTGGTTTGTTTACCTTGTCAACAAATCAAAAATTAAGAGATTCTGTGTAATAGCTCCGAATTTACCCTGGAACTTTTGCCCAGCCCGTTGATTGGTTGGTAATTGGTGTAGTCTGATCTACAGTAACCAGATGTCACGTGATTTGTGTTTAGTATTTTATATTCATTAACATGTGTATTATGTGTGGTTGTTTTAGTATTTAGTGTATTTGCGTTAACTTCATCCATATGAAATGTTGTACACGATATTTGTTTGTTTAATCTAAATATAAGTATACAAGTCGAACAAGAAATGCAACTTTCACAGAACACAGTCAACCCAAAAACAGGCAATATGGCAATGGTAATACGGAATAAAGACATATGACGTCACAAGCACAAAAACGATTGACAATAGGGCTACCGCCTAGGAACGGTCAGTGGTAAAAAATTGTAGGGGGGTTTAAACCAGCTCTTGGGTGCACCAAACCTCACACTGACCCTACTGTCATCCCTATAAAACAGGACAGTGTAACCCACTAAAACAGGACATGCTCGTGTATATATAAATATATAAATACACCAAAAACAATATTTTAGAAAGCCACAAAGAAGGTACTCAATGACTTGGCAGAAGCCAGAGCAACAAGAGAATAAACCATTGAGGGCACGACAAGACACGATTGCAGACAAACATCAAACGTCACCGTTCTTTTGGGCTTTAGGTAGACGTCATCATAGTGTCCACAGCCTGTCCGGTCATCGCACTTTTAAAGAGGAAAGCATAGTGGCGAACTGTAAATGGGTCCACCACAAAGAATGCGGCGCGTTGTAAATGATAGGGTCATAACCTCTTTTGATAAACCTTTTAACAAAGTTTAACAAAGATAGTATAAATAAAACTATTATCATACTCTTTTTTTATAGCACAGTGGCGTTGCTTGTGCAGTGTGGCGGCAGTAAAACGTCTCCCTGCGCTTGCAATCAGTCCTGTTATTCATTCGATCTTTGGAGTTCGTTGAGCCCGATACTTATATTTAATTATCGGTGGTACTTTTTCAATTTATTTTGTTTTCTTACTTAATTTTCGATTCAGTGGTTCCACTACTCCGGCCGATTAAAGGCTCTGGGTATTGTTTAACCACTTGTAGGATATGTTGTCTGCTTTTTAATTTAGTCTTTTGACTGTTACTGGTGATATGCAGGCTTCATAACCGCTGCTCCCCTCTAAAATGCATTATGTTTATTTCGCACTTCGGGGCATTTAATTTTATTAGATACTGGGACCAACGCCGTACGACATGGGGAAGAAAGACACTCCATGTCCACCGCCATATGCATGCCATCTTCGCGATGGTTAAAATTTAGTACTATTGATTTTATTAATATTGAGTTCTGCTCAACCCGGGGCTAGAGGGCGTGAGCGGTAGCTAGTATATTTGACTACCGCTCATGAACAGTCTCAATCAAACTGAGACTGCAATATTTTGTATGTGTCGTTTTCGGCCGTTTCCAAAGGTCCATTATCATACTCTTTCTTTAAAGTCATCATGACCAAGGATCTTACGAAGGTTGTAAATCACGTCACCATATAAGAGGGTACCGACCCCCTTTTCGTACGCCGGATTCCGACCCATATTAGCCAGTATTCCGTACGCCGGGTTGTGGTACGCCGTACACCGACATCGCAGTTTTTCATACGCGAACGACGTATTTTTCTCAAAAAATATTTTTTTCCATCCAAAAAATTTAAAAAAATGCTCATTTATGTCTCAGATTGCTGGAAATGCCATTTCAGAGCACCTAGGTTTCAACATTTTAAGGGGGGCATGCCCCCGGACCCCCCTAGAGAGCTCGGGCCCTGCGGGCCCTCGGGCTCGGCCGCTGCCCGGCCTCGCATCGTTCAAATAGTATTCTAGATGCCAACCCTGAGTTAGGGAGTATTCCAGATGCCATGCCCAAAAAAAGCCAGTACTCCAGATGCCAGGGGGCGGGGGGTTGGTACCCTCATAGAAGTCAGGTTGTGATAGTCCTTGTCGCAGAAGAGTTCTTCAATTACTTTTATATTTGGAAAGAAGACCAGGCTAATCCTTTTTAATTTTTTTTAAAAACATGTTTTGTTTTTTATGGCAAGTACGTTTTTGTTCATCTTTATTTTCATATTAATTTTGTTGTAATAAAAGTTATAATATTATTATAATCAATCGAAACATATCTTCGAGACGGGTGCCTGCGTTTCATCATTGTGTATGCCCCTATTTAATACGCCATGACATTCAAATGGACATCACGTTAGCCATCCTAGCCATCATGAGAGTTAATTATATGAAAATAGGAACACTTTTATAAGTAAAATAATGATAAAATACGAACACAGACGGAAAGGGTAGAAAATAAATCATAACGTTGAAAACGGTCTGACAGAAGTTAAGGAAGTAAGAAAATCTCGTAAAGGTGTCACAAACACGTTCAATGTATTTTCAATGATAGACTATATTGAATTGAATTGAATTGGATTTTATAGTCGCTACAACAGCTAAGGTCATATGGCTACTTTCCAGCTTCCATTGGTGGAGGAAGACCCAAGGTGCCCCTCCGGGCAATTTTCGTGCACGGGCGGGCACCTGGGTAGAACCACCGACGTTCCGCAAGCCAGCTGGATAGCTTCCTCACATAAAGATTTCTAGGCCCCTGAGGGATCGAACCTACAGCGGTGAGGGGTAAGTGATTTCAAGTCAGAGACGTTAACCACTCGGCCACGGACGCCCCCGATAGCCTATATGCAAAGACAAATAAACATGTATTCTGTATACTATTGGATTACTATCAGCACAGAACATTTATTTATTACGATACGTTAGATTACTGAATTTAGATGCGCATTTATAAGTCTTTGTCTTGCCTTTATCAAACTACCTGTAATCCATGCTTTTACGAAACATCTTGGGATATCCCTGGAATATTACGTGAAATTAGGTTTACAGTACATAACTCATATATCGGACATTTTCAATATAGATATAAAAATCGAAAAGGAAAAGCAGCATTCAAGGACGACATTCAACCACAAACACACACAGAAACAAAACAAAATTAAAGATTAATAGAAGGACAAATAAGACATCACAAACACAAAAGGGTTGACAATAGGGCTACAGCCTGGGAACGGTCAGTGGCTAAAAAGGCCGCTGGGGTTTAAACCAAGTTCTAGGGTGCACCAAACCTCACACTTACCCAAAGATGCTCGTATATATATAAATACAAAAAGCAATAGCCTGGAAAGCCACAAAGAAGGTTCTCAATGACTTGGCAGAAGCCAGAGCAACAAGAGAATAAACCATTGCGGGCACGACAACTTGCGTTTCTTTTTTTTCCTTTATTATAGCTCCTTCAGCTGATTCTCACATATTATCTATAAAAATGACATTAAGGAAGTGTAATTATTGGAATAAATAAATAAACGGTATAACATCATATATAATTGATCATAATTACTCTATAATATACCACTTACTACCAGATGTAGGCATTATATACACCTGCACGCAACTTGAAACGTTTCTATAGATACCACATCTAACGGTTAATATGCAGGAAGAGTATAGTTTGCATTACATCATAATTATCTAAGCAGCGTACGGTGCAGCTGATCATATGCGGATGCACTGAAAATTTTCCGATTTTCACTTATTATTTTTAAACTATGCGATCACATAAATTGGGCGAAAAAGCAGCAGCTTTAATTCAAAACCCAACGAAATACGCCATTCCTAAATAAATTATTACCCGCTATTTTAGATATTAGTTCTTCTTTCAAGGAGTACAAACAGTTCATATCTCAACCAATTAGATCGACATCATCTTTTAACTTTTAAATAGTAAAACCTACAAATATAAAGCATGAAAGATATTATTGAAATTACGGAAAACTAACACTCAAACTTAAGTTTCTGGGATGTCAAGAGAACTCCACGTCCCATGCTCCGTAAACTGGACTCAGTCGCATTTATAAATGCACTTACATGAATGTTCATTTGTACAATCGTTTCCTTGAAATAAAATCTCAATAGAGTTAGGAGTTCACGTGTACGAAAAAAAGTCCAAATGAATGCAAACATATTCGAAGTTATCAAACTTCTAACGTTGAAGAATTCGAGTAGCAGTTTAATCTTAGGGATTTCGGCGAATCATTTTTATCGACATTTATGTCAGCACAGCTGTGCCCTTCGGTGGCAGCAAAATTCGCCCCTGAGATATGGTGATTGCCATGTTTTACGCTTAATTGAATGTGTAGTATGTTTATCTAATATTGAATGATTTGTTATAGCAAATACGCAGAGATTAAAACGGTTATTTCGATTAATTATCCGTACTTACGCCTGAATGTTTCCGTTTTATGCAAATCCGTATGACAATTATCGGCCAGTCATCCTATACGATTTATAGACAGAATATGTTTATTTAGGACTCATTATTTTAGTGAGATAGATTTCAAATATTTTGTAACAGAAATCAATGTCTAATTTCAGACTGAAAATGGAAGAGGATTTGCGTGGTCATATAGGTGCACATGGCAGGAGATATATCGCCAGGAAACCAATAACTGAGTAATAGAAAATATAAAGAAAATACTATATAACCTGAGAGGATAGCAGACAGAATATGTAGCGATCAAAGCTAGTATCCTTAGTTCTTCGCGGTTTGAGTGGTGTATATATTTTAACAGGGTTTAGAATGCTTTAATAAGGAACTTGTCACGGATGCAACTTTGATTTTTATCAGTTTTTAGAATGCTTTAATTAGGAACTTGTCACGGACGCACCTTTTGCTTTTCATTCGTTTTTAGAATCCTTTAATTAGGAACTTGTCACGGACACACCATTTGCGTTCATTCGTTTTTAGAATACTTTAATTAAGGGACTTGTCACGGAAGCACCATTTGCTTTTCATCCGTTTTTAGAATGCTTTAATTAAGGAACTTGTCACGGACACACCATTTGCTTTCATTCGTTTTTAGAATACTTTAATTAAGGAACTTGTCACGGAAGCACCATTTGCTTTTCATCCGTTTTTAGTATACTTTAATTAAGGAACTTGTCACGGAAGCACCATTTGCTTTTCATCCGTTTTTAGAATGCTTTATTTAAGGAACTTGTCACTGACGCATCTTTTGCTTTTCAGTATTTGTAATTGCTGTTTGTTTTAAAGCAGCGTCGCGATGTGTGTGTTTAAAGCTTTCACGAGGAAAATCAAAATTAAAGTGTAGAAACCTGTCAAATTTAGCCAGCATTTTGTTAATTAAATCCAAAAACTCCTTATCCTTGATACTGGTTGACGGGGCACATGTATGCATGCACATTCGCAGAAAAAAAGTTGTATGGATGTAGGGTTGTTTCCATTGTAACTGTACTCCAAAAGTACATAAGTCGGCCATGTACATACTAAAAACATCATCTCAAGAGAGAGTGAAACTTCAGCAATTTTAATTAGTTTGGTTAATACTCTTGTTTTAATTGCAGGAAGTGCACTCCGAGACAGTGTCTGTTAAAATCAAGTGTAGTCAGACGAAAATATGTTTTCCACATGCATTTCAAATGTTCTTCAAATAATTGTGTTTTATCGCCAATTAGTTGTAATGTGCATCAACTAATGTTGTTTACGTATCGCTACTTAAGCTACTCGGCTAAACTGAATTCAATTATTCGTCTCTTAAAAGCTTAAAGAATGCTACATTATTGCAGTTTAAGCTGTATTGATTAACAATCACGTGATTAATTGGTTTTCTCGATATTTTGACTGTTGTTTTTGTTGGTGGTGGGGTGGGGGTGTTTAAATGGAGATATCAAAACTTCCATTATTATGGTAGTAATAATAAAACATCACACCATTAAATGGATTTTTGAAACGGTCTGTGTACGTGCTGTTTTATTTTTATGTGCTGATCATACTCTCCTATATGCATGGGATCCCCGATTAATTCTTGCCCAAGAATACACCGAGGTAACTTAGTTAGGCTTGAAACCGGGTCCTCCGCATTTGAATATTAGACATTAGTAAATAGAGACAGTCATTCAAAATGATAAAAAAAAACATATTTCTTCTTCTTTTTTCATCACTCGTGTAGCTCATTAGCGTTTATATAAAGGTCTGCTGAAAACATTTAATTTAATGCGACAGATTTCAAAATAAAATCATAGAAATTGACATTTACATCTTCCAAAACCCATTCACCTGACTGCTCAATAATCACGACGTGTTATCAATAATACTGATAACGTGTACTTCTATATCTAATGTTATGGACACAAACTCATTAAATCAGGAATAGAACTTAAAATAAACGCGTAGGAAGTGTTTATTTTGCACGTCCATACAAATAAATATCACTAGAAATAGACAATGTCGACAAATGCAGTTAAGTTTAACGGATATGCTGCGTTAATATTCTTTAAAGAGAACGTTAGCATATATTAAAACAAGCTTTATTATTGAGCGTTCTAAAGAAACGAATATGGAAGCCGCCATGTTTAAGAACTATGACGTCATAGTTTGAAATGTCCATATATGGCCTATTGATTGAAGCAAAGAAAGTCACTGCAATTGTGTGTAAAATCATTAACTGATCATACGATGCAAAATATACTCAGTTGCAAAGAAACTGGACACTTTGAAAATGTTACTTTACACCCTATCCTCTTTATCAAGCGACAGTCCCTTAATGATTCGACCTATTGAAAAACAAATGACAACATGATGTTGGCAATGGAATGATAAAAACGTTGGTATCAAACATGGCATATTCATTTTGGAATTTGTCAATTTAATTCTAAAAAAACTTTATACAACTAAATCTAAACAAAACTCAGTGTCCACTTTTTTTTGCTACTGAGTATATTAAGTGTTCATACAGTTATTACACGTCTATGTTTGAAAGATCGGGAGTTCTCATTGAAAGAAAATTCATACTATTCTGAATATTAATAACTGACTCGGAACATAACTGACTCGGAATATAACTGACTCGGAACATAACTGACTCGGAATATGACTGACTCGGAACATAACTGACTCGGAATATAACTGACTCGAAACATAACTGACTCGGAATATAACTGACTCGGAACATAACTGACTCGGAATATAACTGTCTCGGAACATAACTCGGAACATACCTGACTCGGAACATAACTGACTCGGAATATAACTGACTCGGAACATAACTGACTCGTAACACAAGAATAGCTCACTTTGACTTGAGTCATGACGTCAGTAAAGTGTTAAAGACGTTGATGTCATTTGCCAAGAATGTTCAACGTAGTGGAATATTTCGATTAAAATAATGCACTGATTTTAAATGTAATAAACATATGTTTTACTGCTGTGTTCAAGTGTATAAGGAAACTACATCACTTTGTGGTTGCCGTGTTTTATTTTTCACTCACTCGCATTCGCTCATTCGTAAAAAGAACCACTCTTGCCATCGTGTGAGAGGTTTCTTATAACTGAAACGAGCATTTAAATAATCCCTATATCTTATTTGTTTATCATCCGATTTTGATCTTCCGTCATCTCTATACGAAGTTTTTAAGAACTTTTAATAAAAAAACATGTTTGAAAATATGCCAAGATTCCTTTTTAAATGCAGTGGTAGATTTTTAATATACACTTGATTTACACTAACTGTTTTTCGTTGGTGTTTCTTTTCCAAATTCATACGAACATTACCAAATACATTAAACAAAAAGAATTGACACGAAACAAATGCGTTTAGAGTGTTCCACTCCTAAATTTTGGAGTGTTCCACTCCTAAATCATTGTTGTAATATGACCTTGTCAAAATATCAAAATTACGAGCCGCATGTTAAAATTAAAATTTATGAAAAAGTAACACAAAATTACACCATTACCATTTGGTACACACAAATTAAAATATATCAAATTATAACGTTAAATTCGACTATTTTCTATTCTAATACATTTATTTGTTCATAAGCCCGAGCATCAGTACCGAGTCTGATATTAAATACAGATTTGCAAAGTTTATATTGCTACCATATCATCCCTCCCTTATTTGTAAATAGTTTTATCTTTATATATTTACATTAATTGTTAATTACTACTTCATTTTTTTCAACTTTCATAATTTTTTGCACACAATATGACCTATTTATGTGTCCACGTGCCATAAAACAACATTCATTCATTTATTATCTTTCATCAGTTTTTGCGCACAATATGACCTATGTATGTGTCGACGTGCCGTAAAACACCATTCATTCATTCGTTTGTGAATTCCGACTACTTTGCTTTACTTTGTAATTGTCTTGGGCTTTATGCATGTTTTTGGTTGACTGTGTTCTGGGAATGCTGCATTTCCTGGTCGACTTTTATACATTTTGTATCTTTTTGTTTTACCATATTGATACCAAATGTTCAGCTTTAACGGAAGAAATATAAAAAGATCGGACAGGGAAAGTAGCATTCAAGGAGGACAGTCGACATTCACGATAATCAATACTTCAAACACAAGCACATCCTCTTGATGCATTCCAGGGAGTGAAATACCTCATAGATTAGGTTTTAGATAAAAGACAAAAGCATATAATAACTTTTATACATTTTGTATCTATTTGTATTACCATATTGATACCAAATGTTCAGCTTTCACTAAAAGTAATACTTCAAACACAAGCACATCCCCTTGATGCATTCTAGGGAGTGAAATACCTCATATATTAGGTTTTAGATAAAAGACAAAAGCAGTCTGTTACCGCCTTGGACCGATCAGTGGCAAAACAGGCTGCCGGGGGTAAATAAGGTTCTAGGGTGCAACAAACCTCACTTTTACCCTATAGTCATCCCAATAAAACGGGACAGTGTAAATAAAAAATAAATGTATCATTGTTGCAGGATAGATTGTATGAAAGTGGTTATGACCAAGAATCTTACGCAGTTTGTAAATCACATCACCACAGAAGTCAGGTTGTGGTAGTCCTTGTCAAAAAGAATTCTTAAATGACTTTTATATTTTAAAAGTAAATAAGGGTTACGATAATAAAATTCTGCAAAGGTTTCTCGAAGTTCATGGTAACCCACATTGCCCTTTTGTCTTGCTGTCACTTACCGTTCTCTGACTTTACACCTGGTATCTTATACATTTCTTTTGTTTAGTCCCGTTTTACTGGGATGACAGTAGGGTAAGTGTGAGGTTTGGTGCACCCCCGAACCTGCTGTGGCCACTGACCGTTCCAAGGCTGTAGCCCTATTGTCAACCCGTTTTGTGTTTGTGACGCCATATGCCTTATTCTTTGTTAACCTTGCCATTCATGTTTGTCCTTTTGCGTGTTTTTTGGTTTACTGTGTTCTGTGAAAGCTGCATTTCCTGTTCGACTTGTATACTTATTTCTATCTCAAAAGAAATCAAAAAAAGAATATGGTCAAGATGACCTAGTGTCATACCTATTTGTTTACCTTAGTCGTAAATGCATGAGTTTGTTTCTTCATGAAACTTATGTCAGGGTTAGACGTATCCTGGATAAAGATTTCGAAACTCCATCTGTTCTACCGATTTTCGTTGGATGATGTTTCCCGAAAGAGTTAAATTCCAAAAAGCAATTCTTATGTTTAAAACAGTTAATGATCAGGCTCTTGTTTCTTTTTTTTATCTTAAATATACTCTTTACTCTTATTTCAAATGTACATATGCGAAATTTAAGACCATCCTCAAATCTACAACTATATTCCCCAAAACCGAATAGGAGTTTTTCAGAAATTCGTTTGCCTATTCAGGCTCTAAAGAGTGGAACTCACTTCCTCACTGTATGAAAAATGCCCTATATGTTAATCATTTCAAAACATTGTATTTACAGTGGATTAAACAAACCATATAATAATGACTAATTCTTGCAACTCAGTTTGGACATATTTCCGTTACTGTATGCATAAATATACTACAATTCATTTTAAATGTATATCCCATATCTTTTGTAAATATTGTATAATATATACTGAAAGGAAAATGAAACGCATACTCAAACAAATTGCCTATACTACTATATTATCTACACCTTATTTCACGTACTATTCCAGATATATCTCAAAGTGTTTTGCACAAAGAGGGGCTACAACTAATTACAGAAAGGACAACTCTGTCATGTAGTAGACCTTTTAATCAAAGCATTCTTTGTTACACGAAATTCATTAATGTTGAAGTTTCGCTTGAAAAATTCAAGCCATTTCAGTATTGGGCTTAATGTTAAGAGATTGCAACGTTTAAAGCCTAAGTTTGAGCACCTGCTTGAGGCAAATTCGCATTCTGTCGAAAATGAAACTTTAAAGGGGTGACTATTGGTGTGTTCGGTGCTGTTTAAACCTTCTTAACGAAAGGACAGGCCTAATGTCGCCCTGTACAATGTTATTAGCAGTAGAACATACAATATATAGCGGAAATACCAAATTTTCCTTTCACTATATATTGTTGAGGGCGTCATGGAAGATTGACTAGTTTCAAATGAATTCTCTCGTTAAATAAAGTCTTTATTATTATTATTATTAATATTAATTACTTAAATAGACACATGACAATCTTGAAGTATATATCAAACATTACGATTTCCACATTGATTTATTAATCTATTTAAATCATTTTGACTTAAATAAAAAAAATAGATTTACATTTTCTTCGATTTTCTACCAATGTTTATATTATTGGTGCAATATAATTAACAGATAATAATACGCAAACATAATTTCCTTTGAACTATTCTAATATTATAATTAATAGTATAGATATTAAGTAAACAGGCATTAAAGCCTGCAGATAGAACAAATCACGAACATCTATTAAAATGTATCCTTTTAAGAATAAATGTTAAAATAAAATATGTCGCTAGACTAAATTATCCCCAAAACGGAAATGCTTTCCCGAATTTATCTCAAAATAGACAGTAAATGACTAATCCTTAAAAGTAAACTTCTTTAGACAATGGCATTTTTTTAACTCAGCTATTTTAATGGTAGGCAATGGTTTGTTAGTGATAATAGTTGATCTTAAAATGTAGGTATATAGCATAAATCCGGGTTTTAGCAGGGAAAAACTGTAGCAATGTTGTAGTATAATTATATAAACATAACCAACAGTTGTTCAGTAAAGTTCAATGTGTGCATACTATAGAACGGTAAAATCGGTAGGCTGTGCTTTCAATCAAGTTTGCTTTTTTTTGTATTTTTGATTTATTAGCCAATCAACAAAACAGATGCTCATTTTCAAGTTATAATATAGCAAATATTGTTATCAATACTCTGAATGTGTGTATACCTAAAATCTAAATAGTCCTATATTTAAGATGTCTACTATATTAGCATATCTCGCAAATTTATTTAAATGTATGTTATGATGGTTTCAGAGAGGTATAGAATGTGAACCGTTTATTAACTGTGAAGTAACTATAGGGTAAATACTGTATACCTATGTCATGCATATTGTCAACCTGCACCACGCCCGACATTGTTGTCATGTTGAAAACATCCAGTTACCGCTACTGGGATGGTCTGTTTATTTTATTATACCGAAACCCGTTTTATCTTCATCGTTTTCTCAGGTTGTATTGATTTTGTCCATTAACAAAGCGTTTTAAAATATTGAGTAAGATTCGCCGATTGCGTACATTATTTTTACATCTAGAATATCCTGCTGCGACATCATCCGTGGTTTTTAGGGCATACTTATCACATTCATGAAAAGGGGAGGGTAGTAAGAATGCTCACCCTGAGGATATGATGCCGAGTGCGATAATCAATTTCTGAAGGGTGGGCATTCTTACAATCACCCTCTTATGAATATCGTATTTTTTACTATACCGAAATCCTCCCGGGCCAAAAATAAGGTTTGTTTTTGTTTAAGAAAATGTAGTTCTACCTTTGTTTGCTCCTTAAAACTTTTGTTTTCTGGTGATAGATTGTCTCTAATGATGAAATACTTCTTTTACATATCGCTGTACTATTTGCTATCAGAGAGAGTAGCCATTTAGACAGCTGTCGTTGGGTTAACCATATGGACGCTTTTTATGCAGAGTTTAATAAATGCCTATATTCGGTGTTTATGACCCGCACGGATTAGAAACAAAGAGTGTTTTGACTATCACCCTGTGATTTACGTTCACCCTGCAATGTCACCCTCGCTTCAGATAGTATGAAATTAAAGTGTGGTCTATGGGGGATTTAGCACGAGCGATTTATGTGAGGTATGATAATACGAAATGTCTCTCCTCTGAGTACATGATATGAACTGTATACACGAGTGATTACGCGTGAGGTAAACTAATTTAAAAATACTACTTTATCCTTCAGTAAAACAGAAAAATTAATTAGAATTTATTCATCAAACAAGATAAAGGTCTCGACTCGGATATAAGAATACACAGTTATAACTGGACCTAGGTAATCTATAACAAATAAGTTCAACACTATTAGACTAACGTTACCTGTCAGTAGTTAACCCTTAACCCGCTAAGCACGACTATAATAGCCTTTCCCTCTGCTGATCAGTCATTTTCCCCCAAAACACCCTTTTTTCACATAAATGGAATGGTCTTAATTTAAAAAAAAAACAGTCCAATATGTATATATGTAGCGGGTTAAGGGTTAAATTCATAGATGTACCTTTTATGCCATCACAAAGCAAGTATATTTTACTGTAGTACTTAGAGAATCTCAATAGAAAGACGTTGCGTTTTAAACCTTCGTCTCTCGCCGTTGCGGGGTCGAATCCCACTGGGAGCTCGACTTGTAAGTGAGTAAGTGTCGATTCTTACGGATGGCGGGAGGTGTATACAGTATTGGTTCTACCCAGGAACTGCCTCCACCACAAAAAATTAGCCTTACATGTGTTGAAAATGCTAAAACACAATACACAAACAAAACTCAATGGAAAGAATAATATAATCTTATTACGGAACTTGCCACGCACTGCTCTATTCACTGAAGCTCTCGACACCACAATGATGACACCATGAGGGATGACAGAATGTTAATAAATAACGTGTGCAATAACTTCTGCAATCTTTATCAAAACGACACGATTAATATTAAAGACGTGCTGAAACCATCGATAAGTATTCACGGAACGTCTTATCTTGATACAAAGCATGCATAACCACTTCAATAACAAGAAAGAAACCGGCCAAGCAGTTGAAAACAACAATTATGAAAGTAAGTTTACCAATCAGATAAACGTGATCACAAGCGTTCTTATCTGTCTGGGTATATCATAGTCTGGGTATATCATAATTTTATACGTAGAAGCCTATATTCGACCAAGTTAGTAATGCAGAATTGCAAAGAACTTCTTGCAGAAATGATGGGTAGAACGAACTTCTGGTCAACACAATAAAATAAACAAGTTATAGAAATACACAAGGTACAACATGGATAGTAACCTGTAAAGCAAACACCTTACAGTTTAAATGATTTATTCAAGGGATGTGCAACCCCGAAACAAATCTCAAAACATGACATGTTTGTTGAAGGCAGGCTTTCTAGATGATGACATGTGATGTATATATATGAGAACAAATACAAATCCAGTGATGGTCATGTGTAGTTTTAATGTGCTGAATCAAATGTTCTTTAAACAGGTAGACTACACAACGTTACCACACAATAAATTAACACAGTTCCATATATACAGTATGTTACTGCCTCTCAAAATATTTTTTCTCGGAACATATATAGTCTGCACCTTTCTATAATACATACAGCGATGATGGTATACGCGGTGGAATGAAGAGGCTGATATTCGCTACAGGCTATAGTAGTAGAACATAGTTTTAGTATAGTAAGTACTTTACTTATTTGAAACGATTAGCAGGGGCATCGAATCGTTTTTATCTCTTTCTAAGCAACGACGTTGCGTTGTAAACCGTCTCGCCTCTCACCGCTGCGGGTTCGAATCCCACTGGGAGCTCGACTTTTACCTGAGGAATTGTCTATTCTTACGGATGGCGGGAGGTGTACAGTACTGGTTCTACCCAGGAAAATTGGGTGGTCTGCCTCTATCACAAAAACATCGACCATCATATATAACCTTAGGTGTGTTGAAAATGACGTAAAACACCATACAAATGCATAAAATAGCTTTTCATAAGGCCAGGCCAATGCAAATCGTGAGTGTTGTTAAAATGTCGAAATTCCATGTTTATAAAAAAACATTTATATCTAACAACCTGCAGCTAATGTTAGTTAAATATTCTTCTGCCTTCGTTAACGTTTTGCGAATTTTAAGCTTCTACTGAAATTCAGTAACATGAATGTACTAGTCAGTCCTAGCTAGTCTTATTCTGATCAAACTTTATATTTTAATTTCTCATTCATGACATTTCAAGTCAATATTAGTTTAATAATATGCTTCATTTAATTGTCAAAGTTAAATTGTTGGCCTTCACTGAAAAAAATAACAACAGACTTTAGCAATCGAGATTTATGTTTATGCTGACGACGTATTACATTACATATATCATTTTGATACAAACAATTTTAACACATATATCGTAAAAACATGTTTTCTAACAATATATGTTTCTCATCTATGAATCAAATAAAGTTCGAAATAGGGGAAAAGACGAAACAACAGTGTACAATATATTTGTAAATCTTATCCAAAACGATTTTTCATGTTATGTTATTTTCAGGCAAATGCTTATCTCAAACAATGACATATTTTGCAGCGTTATTTCCACAGCATCGTCGTATCTATCAAACATTGATCAAGTCAATACAGAATGAACATGTTACATATCAAGAGGGCATATCTGTTTTTTTCTTTTAGTTAAGGGTTCCGGCTTAAAATGAACAATTGTTGATTTTCTAAAGGTCAAAACATTTAGAAAGATTCTCCTATAGGAACCACAGCACCCAAACGCTATGGCATCGTAGGTCCGCACTGTACTCCAGACTAAATCAAATGAGCAAAAGCAATGAACAAGACAATACACGACACAATGAAGACAGGGTTACAGGGTTTGGAGAATAAACATGACAGGGTTTGGTGAATAAACATGACAGGGTTTGGAGAATAAACATGACAGTGTTTGGTGAATAAGCATGACAGGGTTTGGTGAATAAACATGACAGGGTGTGGTGAATAAACATGACAGGGTTTGGTGAATAAACATAACAGTTTTGGTGAATAAGCATGACAGGGTTCTGTGAATAAACATGACAGGGTTTGGTGAATATGAATAAACATAACAGTGTTTGGTGAATAAACATGACAGGGTTTGGAGAATAAGCATGACAGGGTTTGGAGAATAAACATGACAGGGTTTGGTGAATAAACATGACAGGGTTTGGAGAATAAACATGACAGGGTTTGGTGAATAAACATGACAGGGTTAGGAGAAAAAAGAAGACAGGGTTTGTTGAATAAGCATGACAGGGTTGGCTGAATAAACATGACAGGGTTAGGAGAATAAAAATGACAGGGTTTGGTGAATAAACATGACAGGGTTTGCTGAATAAACATGATAGGGTTCCGAGAATAAAAATGACAGGGTTTGGTGAATAAACATGACAGGGTTCGGAGAATAAAAATGACATGGTTTGGTGAATAACATCGTGCTAACATCATATTTTAATTGATACGAATTTTTTATCATGACTGAAATATGTTTTACATTTCTTAGAAAAAAGAACAATGAATATGAACCTAAGATTGCAGCTATAAAAGCTTAACCAAAACTCGATTATTCTCATTAGATATAAGTGATAATATCGATACAATATTTCGCACGTGCTCATACTGATATGACAGGAAGAACACTTTGATACAGGTAAAGATACAACTATTATTAAAATTTAACACCTTTGTTATCAGTAACATCTGTTCCTCAAGAAACGTTAATGGATATTGCTATAAATGTGCGAACAATTGTATAATGTGAAGCTGATATTGTTCAAAACAATGATGCATGCAGGAAATGTAGCACTGACTGAACGCGGTATCTAACACGCCCAATAACGGCAAACTTACACTACAAAACTGTTTATCAAAACTCTACCCAGGTGTTCAGGTCGTATAATAATGTAGATTTTCCAATTAAAAGTAGGAGTTTCACGAGTTCTTAAATATTCATGACTGAATATGCTTAAACTTAATTATGAGTTGGTAGCTCTTAATGCAATGCTCGAGTTTTGGGGTTTGGCCTGAATGGTTAAAGCCGTTTATATTGTGTTTAAAGAGTTTGGATTCTCAAAATATATAAGTTATATATGTACCTCTCCGTCAGTAGGCGGTAGCCCTATCGTCAACCCTTTTTGTGTTTGTGACGTCATATGCCTTTATTCCTTGTTAACATTGCTATTAATGTTTGTCCTTTTGCGTGTTTTGGGGTTTACTGTGTTCTGTGAAAGCTGCATTTCATGTTCAAGTTTTATATTTATTTTCAGAAACGGTGTACATATGTTGTACAATTTGGAAAGTTGTTGGCGGGCTGGCTACTTTAAATTGGCAGTTGTTGGCGGGCTAGCTACTTTAAATTGGCAGTTGTTGGCGGGCTAATCACTTTAAAGGTAAAGTATGAGACACGACGAACATGCGAGAGCTGACAACAGGGTTTCGCTTTGGAACGGTCCTGTAGAAGGAGAATCACATCGCCTATTAATGCTGCCTTGTTTGTTAGAGAATATAGCCTGGCGTGGGTGTCTTTATGTACTGTTTTATTGGGATAACAATAGGGTAAGAGTGAGGTTTGTTGTACCCTAGAATCTGATTTAAACCTCTCAGCGGCCTTTGTGACACTGACCGTTCCCAGGCCCTAGCAGTGAGTGTCTTTATGTACACTGTCCCGTTTTATTGGGATAACAATAGGATAAGAGTGAGGTTTGGTGTACCCTAGAACCTGGTTTAAACCCATCGGCGGCCTTTTTGCCCTAGTAGAGTGTCAAGCCGATTGTGCTTGTGATGCCACATGCCTTGCTTCTAACTAACATGTAATTGTTTTTTGGTGCTTGTGATGCCACGCCACATGCCTTGCTTCTAACTAACATGTAATTGTTGTTTGGTGCTTGTGATGCCACGCCACATGCCTTGCTTCTAACTAACATGTAATTGTTGTTTGGTGCTTGTGATGCCACGCCACATGCCTTGCTTCTAACTAACATGTAATTGTTGTTTGGTGCTTGTGATGCCACGCCACATGCCTTGCTTCTAACTAACATGTAATTGTTGTTTGGTGCTTGTGATGCCACGCCACATGCCTTGCTTCTAACTAACATGTAATTGTTGTTTGGTGCTTGTGATGCCACGCCACATGCCTTGCTTCTAACTAACATGTAATTGTTGTTTGGTGCTTGTGATGCCACGCCACATGCCTTGCTTCTAACTAACATGTAATTGTTGTTTGGTGCTTGTGATGCCACGCCACATGCCTTGCTTCTAACTAACATGTAATTGTTGTTTGGTGCTTGTGATGCCACGCCACATGCCTTGCTTCTAACTAACATGTAATTGTTGTTTGGTGCTTGTGATGCCACGCCACATGCCTTGCTTCTTACTAACATGTAATTGTTGTTTGTTTTAATGCGTGTTTTGGTTGACTGTGTTCTGTGAAAGCTACATTTTCTGCTCGACTTATATACATACTTGGAACTCCTCTGTAGAAGCATGCAGACATCTTCAACACTATATACGTACTTTACGCTCATACTATGCCAGTACCTATATAAACAGCAGACCTTTAATGAATTTAGACAATGACGACACCATAGTTGCCGTTTTTCCACTGACAGCTCCAATTAACTGAAAGTCCCGATAAAATATCATACTATTTTGTATTGGAACAGCAAGCTCAGAGGGAGAAGAGATGAAGGAGAAAGTTTCCCCTCCACCAGGGAGCGAACCCACGAGGCACAGACGTATGTAGCTCTAAAGTCATGCCTTATCCGTGAACTGAGTTCTATGTTTGCTACATGTCCTGTTGTATGCTACTTTCCCTGTCCGATCTTTTTATATTTCTTTAGAGCATCCGCTTAAGTATCTGGTAATCGAGTTCGAACGCTTGGTGACAGTCAACGTTAAAACTTAAAGAAAATGTGTGCGTGTGCGCTGCGTGCGTGTATGCGTGTGTGTGCGTTAAATCGCTAGTTGAGATTTCTCAAACCCATTTCCACTAGACTGTATTTTGTTAGTTAAATTTTCATTTGCGACTAGACACAGATTAGTAGATCAATCATATTCAAATAAGAGATTAGTAGATCAATCATATTCAAATAAGAATTAAGTTCCTTTAAATTAATACATTTTATTTGCTATTTTGTCTTTGCATTGTTACAAGTATATAACATATTTTATCATTGAGCACGTATACGTGTTTTATTTGGTATAAATGTAATCATTAACCATAGAATGTCAATTACTGTTTACGCTTTACTTACATTATATTGGCCAGACATTTTCCGAAATACTCGATATCGTAAACATCAATCCAGTATATAAGTCCACCCAGATGGATTAAACTGCGGATTCACTTTCAGCGCTTTAGCTTTCAACTAGCTTGCGAATATATCGCAGCATAATTGTGTTTCGTGCCTGTGTGTATTACTTTTCCAGACAGTGTGTTGTATTAATAAAAATATTTTAATGAGCACTATGAAAAAAAAGTATACATATTTTTAAAAGAACTAACCTGACAAAAATAGAAAAAATTACATAACCGTTTATCAAAATTCTATCCGTGTGTTAATGTCATATAATAATGTATATGTGCCGATTAAAAGTATTGTTATGTGTTTCTTAAAATACCCGATATTGAATATGCGTTAAATGAATTATGAGTTGGTAACTCTTAATTCAACGATCTAGTTTTGGAATTTGGCCTGGTTGGTTAAACCCATTTATCATGCAGATGTGGACTTTTCTGCCCAATAAAGGGGTGACCTATTACATTTTGCTTTATTAGTCACTGACCAATAGAGCAAATCAATGCGGAATCCCTCGGCGTTTATTGTACGTAACGTTATCTGACGTCATGCACGTAACGTTGCCTGACGTCATAAAACAAACAAAAAAACAATAGCATGGCGGCGTCCTCGATAGTCGTAACATTCGGAGAAATAGGTAGTAATAGTAATTAATACAGAAAATGGGGATAATCTACATGATAAATAGAATATTATGTCAGTGCCTTTTACTATCAAGTTTATTAGGCTCGGCAGAGCCTCACCATTTTTCGTTTTCTAAGCCTCGCCTAATAAACTTGATAGTAAAAGACACTGACATAATATTCTCTATT
Organism: Cyrtodaria siliqua; assembly: GCA_037043455.1. Lineage (NCBI taxonomy): Eukaryota > Metazoa > Mollusca > Bivalvia > Adapedonta > Hiatellidae > Cyrtodaria > Cyrtodaria siliqua. Next base: position 137,031 of record JAWPHD010000366.1, read on the forward strand.
TATTTGGTGCCTATAGAGTTTGGATTCTCAAAATATGTAAGTTGTATATACCCCGTCGTCTGTAGGTTTAGAAACGATTTAAATATGTTGTAACATTCGGCTGTTGTTGGCAGGATAGCTACTTTAAATCACCGATCTGGGATATGCACAATGTGTTACTCGAAGCAGTATATTTAGTCATTTTTGTATGAATGCCAATCTCTCTAAATTGAATGTTTGATAAGACAGGCCGATATAGTCACAAAGAATAACTTATGCAACATTTTGAAGGTACTTCATAAGCACGTCACATAAAGCTTCTTAGCAATATCTTAAGTCAAAATTTATCAGTTTTTTAAACATGTTTTTTCTGTTTATTCTTTAATTCTGACTTAAGCAATATGTTCAACCTAAGTTGCTTTATGAATATGGGCACTGGTCACTATTTTCACTTATCGTATTACGTTCAATAATTCCAAACAGTACAGTTCATCTTTCATTTAAGCCGGATTGTGCAGTAAATCCAGGTTTATGGTTTAGTGTTTTCCCTCTGTCTGTCTGTACGTCCGTCTGGTAGTCCGTCTACGAGTTTTGAAATTTTGATGAAAAGTAGGGTTATCGACTTGGAACGGTCCAAAATGACCCACTGGTTTCGCTTAAATCGATTTTAAGTATACACAACCTCGCTATTACCCTGTCTTCAGCGCTCAAATTGACAAGTAAGTTAAAAGTACATCCCATCAAAAGGAAATCTCTACCAATAAAGTCCACATCCAGAGAACTTAGGAAATGATACAAGTATATGTAATTGGAAAGATGTATATTAAAAACATAGTTAGAAACACCATATGATGTATCCAGAATTGTACTGAACAACCACAGATTTATTTTTTCCCCATTTCTCAATAACGAAATGTCCGAACGCTTTAAAATTTGACACATATGTACATTATTATTTCTCAACGTTATACGATCAGCGCCATAACTCTGTCGTGTATTTGACCTGATGTATTCCAATTTTTCCCGCTTTTTTCAGTTAAAATATTGAATGTTCTGACATACTCCGAATACTTTGACCGAAAGCTTATAAACTTGGCATACATATTCATCATCATATTGGACAAGCACCATAACTCCACTATGCATTTTACTAGAATTATCCCCCCTTTTCTACTGACATGTTTGGTTAAAACTTCGAATGTAGATATAGATATAAAATCGAACAGGAAAAGCAGCATTCAAGGACGACAATCAACCACTAACACACACAGAAACAAAGAACAGATTTAAAGATGAACGAAAGGCCAATAAGACACCACAAACATAAAAGGGTTGACAACAGGGCTACCGCCTAGGAACGGTCAGTGTCAGAGTCATATTCCAAAAACTAAAAGTTAGAAAGGTTTGAATTTCGGCACACATGTTCATCATCATTACAAAGCAATATGTAACAACTGACAAGCACCAAACTATATCTTTCATTCCCCTTTCCTACTTAGAATGTTGGTTAAACATTTGAACGTACGGTCATATTCTAAAAAACAATTGTCAGAAAACCTTGTAACTTGGCACAGGTATTTATCATTATTTCACAATCATATGTGACAAGCACTATAACTCTGTCATGCATTTTGTCACAATTATCCCCGTTCCCTGTTAGGTTTTTGGCTAAAACGTTAATGTACAGTCATATTCCAAAAATATATTGAAAGAAAACTTTGAAATATCTATAAACGTATAATGAGCAGACGACTGCCTTTAGCAGACGTATATGTAATAGCTATGTTATATGTAATAACTTAAATTTAATTTAAGCTACACATATTGTTATTATCTTAAATTTAATTGAAATTAAATACTTATATTTAGTGTCCACGGGCTTTAAAAGGCCTGTTTTAAATCTTCGAATGAGTGATTATTTGAGACGATTTGAATGAGCAAAAATAACTAATTACTAATAATAACTAATAATTATAATAAAATGATGCATCGACATATTGATGTATATATAACTAAACAGTTTCATACTCTCCCAAGAGAAGTAATCTTGGACTGAAACACTTGTTAGTAAGTGTTCTCTCTAATGATGGAGAAATGTATTTGTATGTATGTAAATGTATGTATGTAAGTGTATGTCAGGTACAAAAACATTATATGTGACAAAACAGACTTCATATTTTGCCATTTATTGCCGTGTATATACGTATTGCGTTGCACCTGCGTACTCATGGACCTAAAGATATTTTGCATTTTGAATGAAATATATGTTCGTCATCTGTGTTAAGCACCAGAACTGTGTAATGTATTTTACCAAGATTATCCCCCTTTTCATCTTAGATGTTTGCGGTTAAAGTTGGCAATCTGGAGTTCGCACCACTATTTGATGCTTCTTGTTATTCTCCGATTATTACTTTTTGGACGTTACGTACAATTTAAAATTATTTCAACGAAATAGAAACGCGTCCGTGTTTTTTCTCACGCACATGAAACAGTTATAAAATATAAATGGGTCCCTGTGTTTATATTTCTATTGTTACCATTGGTTTTAACAAATGTGTCTTTTTAAGTTCTATTTTGATATTTTAGGGATAATCATGTTTTTTATAAATGCGTCACAATGAATATGAACCTATATAGCAATACTGTGACAGCTATAGCAAACTCCCATATGTTAGCGAGTTAATTAAAGCGGATTCCAAATTGTTTAACACCACTTGGAGCTACGAGTATATGTTTTATATTTCATATTATCTCGATTCTTATTATTATTTTAAAATATATTGCACAGAAATACTAATCTTATCCGACACTTGTTTTCCATTCTGTAACGTAAATAATTATCATACGTTTTATAAGTATGAAAACGGTGTGTAACCGATTTAGCGTGCGTTACAAAATGATCTGTTACACATGAATGCCAGATAAGAAACGTTGCACTGAACTGATTACCATATTTATTTTTCGATGAATGTGCAAGTTCAGCGAAATATACTGCAGTGATAATAAACACAATCTAAGATCAAAACAGTGTTATAAATATAATTACGTTCGAGTTTTAGCTAATACGCATAATCGTTTATATTACATGCACGCCTGCACATAAAATCTTCAAAGGGAGTTGCAGTTTATATCGATAGACAATTAATGGCGAAATAAGCTTATTAAAACGTAACGATTGAAACGATGAAGACGTATCCGGAAGTCTGCTTACATGGAGAATAGCGCAATCCAATCAATAAAATAGAATAGAACTTAACAATGTCATATGAACTAATGTATACAACGACCACATCGCTTATGCAAATAAAACCAGATAGCTTGAAGGGCCATTAGCAATGCACAGTTGATGGTTGCCAAGAACCGCCAAATCATGTAAACATACGTACACTGCTTCTAAACTAACGTTTATCAAAAGAGGTTATCATTTTGCATTTTGCAACGCACTGCATGCTTGGTGGTGGATCCATTTACAGTTCGTCACTATGCTTTTCTCGTTAAATGTGCGATGACTGGACAGGCTGTGGACTCTATGATGACATCTACCTAGAGCCCGGTGACGATGTCTCTAATCCTGTCTTGTCATGCCCTCATGGTTTATTCCCTTGTTGCTCTAGCTTCTGCCAAGTCACTGAGGAATTTCTTTGTGGCTTTCTAGGCTATTTTTGTATTTATATATACACAAGCATCTTTGTGTTTTACTTATATTGCCTATTAATATGCCTTGTTGGTTAGAGAATAGTTCATGGCGGGGATTTCTTTATTTACATTGTCCCGTTTTATTGGGATGACAGTAGGGTAAGTGTGAGGTTTGGTGCACCCTAGAACCTGGTTTAAACCCTCAGCGGCCTTTTTTGCCACTGACCGTTCCAAGGCGGTAGCCCTATTGTCAATCCTTTTCGTGTTTGTGACGTCATATGCCTTAATTCCTTATTAACATTGCCATTTATGTTTGTCGTTTTGCGTGTTTTTGGGTTTACAGTGTTCTGTGAAAGCTGCATTTCCTGTTCGACTTTTATGCTTATTTTTAACAATGTCATATGAACTAATGTATACTATGAACACATCGCTTATGCAAATAAACCAGATAGCTTGAAGGGTCAAATGGTCAATGTACATGTGCAACATTTAAAACACATTTGATGGTTAAAGAAGCTATCCCGCCAACAACAGCCAAATTATGTAAACATACGTTCACTGTTTCTAAACCTACTGACTACGAGGTATATATATATTATATAATTCGAAATTCCAAACTCTATGGACAAAATATAAACGGCTTTAAACAGCCAGTTCAAACACCAAAACTGAAGCGTCGAATTCAGAGTCATAATTCATTTTACGCATATTCTATCATGGGTATATTAGGAACGCATGAATACCTATACTTTTAATCGGAACATTTACATAACAAGATGATCTGAACCACTGGATAGAATTTTGATAAATGGTTTTGTAGTGCAATTTTGCCGTTATTTAGCGCGTTAGTGCCTTTAAATTACACATTACACATCGATACAAAGTCCGTTGTATTTCTGTTAGGATTAAAATTAGACATAGTGTGGCTTTAAACATAATTTAATAAGCACACTCACGCTATTAAAATCAATTGTGGTGAAGTGATCAAAGAGACCGCTCGTGCAATGTGGGTATAACCATCGAACAGTTTCGTGTCAGAATGGGTACAACTCTTTCTGATGAACAGGAGATGGGTGTGCCACATTGTTCACTCTTTTAACATAAACGTTAACTGTATAGTTCAGTGCAATAATTCGTGGTGTGAACTGTTTCCTATATGTTGACCATTGTGTTATGTTACCGTGCAAAAAACATTAACACTATTGAAAGACAATCACACCAATGTCTCAATAAACTTAAAAGTGAATGGCCACCCTTTTTGTAGTATTATCAATTAACAAATTTAACTCTTAAACATCATATGAACATTTCTTGATAGTCTCGGAGAGAAACATATATTGAAAACCGCTACTACTAAGTTGTATGTAAAACTAAGTATTACTTGCATGACGTAGATACTACTTTTACCACTGCGTGACTGCACGGGGTAAATCTGAACTGTAAAGCTGTACAACTATTGCCAGATAATTGATAAATACATTTACCTGTGGATTAATTTACCTGTTCAAAGTTTTCTACGTCATCAAATAAAATCTTATTCTCGCTTTTCACAGATATTGCAATGTGTGAATTGTCAATATCTATTTTTGTGTATTAATTTCGATTTAAATAAACATAATATCTTCATGGAACAAAACATGGCCGGAGAACTTTAAGACTTGGTGTGATGAAAATGGTTTTAACTTTTCAAATTCTAAAACTTATTGTATGGATTTTGTCACCTACGTCAACATCATGAATACCTCATCTTACACTGGATGATTAACCAATACCAGAAGTGGATGAGACGAAATTCCTTTGTCTTTTTAGCACCCTAGAAATGACTTAAACTCTCTGCTCGCTCTCCCCTTCCCCTCCCCATCACTACAGACATCCTGTTGTCACTGACCGTTCCAAGGTGGTTCCCATTTTCTGTTTGTGGTATCGCATACATTGCTTCTATTTTTACTTGTAGTTTTGTTTGTTGTTTGTTTTGAATGCGTTTTTTTTCGGATGGCTTTGTTCTGTGTATGCTGGATTTCCTTTTCGACTGCTATACCTACTGATATAGCGTCTTCGTGGCCGAATGGTTAACGACGTTCCTTTGTAAACCTTCGCCTCTCACCGCTGCGGGTTCGAATCCCACTGGTTGCTCGACTTGTAAGTGAGGAAGTGTCGATTTCTACGGATGGCGGGAGGTGTACAGTACTGGTTCTACCCAGGACAAGTGGTTGATTGTCCTCCATCATAAAACACATATCGACCGTCATATATAATCTTACATGTGTTGAAAACGACGTAAAACACCAAACAAACAAACACACCTACTCATATGTACACTTCTAGTAACTGTTTCTGCGTAAATAAATCAACATCGACGTATGGTATCCACGCTTGTATGTATGTATCTATCAGTGTTTGCATATCAGAGCTTAACGCAAAACTGTTGTATCTTAAATACATATTCAGTAATATCAAAGTATATCTCATTATAACTTACGTTGACCGAATAAACGTAAATGGCATACTATTTTGCATGTTAAGCGCGATTAACTGCAATTACCCTTTTCAGGTAATATGGTAACAGGTGTTAGCATATCGTTTTGTACAATATGCTAATGGCTTGATATAGATTTTTCTCTATGTTGATGACTTCTATAAATTTATGGGAGGAGGGGGAAATGGAAATACATGAACTATTAATTACCACAATTTTTTATTTGTTTAACCCTTTCGCTGCCACAGTCGAAAACATCGATTGTTTGACAAGTGTAAAACCAGATCAACATGCACACTATGTGCAGGCTGATCAGTGTTTACACTGTTCACCACTCAGCAAGAATGTTTTCGATAACACTTTATATATAAAATATATCCGAAAGGTTTGAATTCAAATTTTTAGCAGACGATATTTGAAATTTGGTGGCAAAAGGGTTAAGCATATTATTGTATAAATAATTCAAAATGTCATACCGAACATCAAAAGTTGTTAACAAAACAAAACGAAACACATGCTAACTGTTTAAATGTCACATTTAAAGACGTAATATTAGGGACAGAGTGTATGAAAACCACATTCATTATATGGTGATTTTAATATAAGAGTAGTGTAAATATAAACAACTATCTTTTGTATGTTCGTTGTGCCCAAAGAAATTGTGAGCCGATCAAAATTCAGTTCATCCAATGAGTTTTGTATCTACGTGCTAAATTGCTATCTAGGTATTTTAACAGCTATTAAATTGTTTATGTTCTTGCATACACGTCAAAAGTAGTATCTACAATCACCAGTTCAAAGTTTCCTTATAATTATAGGTGCTACAACGCCATGGCCTTGACATGGACTTCAATATTTTTGCTTTATACAATAGTTCCATCAGAAGTGTCTGCTTTTACTCATTATCTCTCTATTAGTCTGTATTTCCGCCTTTATTGTGTCTATCACTCTAAAATTCCACTGAAGTTAAATCAGTTATTAGTATGAATTTTCAAAAATAGATATGATATTAGATAAATGAAAATAGAGCCTATTATTAAGTTACAGATGCTATTTATGATATTTGTAAACTCTCCGTTTCCAATTATTGTAAACCACTATAAAAAGCTAGATTGGTAAGCCAGGAACACGCGCATCTACAACACGTCATGAAATGTAGTCCTTTGGGTATCACTTCGCATACACATCCTCTGAATCTATTATATTATTTCACTTTGCGTTTCTTTAGGTTAATTAAATTCATGCAAATTAAGAATGGTCTCAATAACTTGGCAGAAACCAGAGTATTAAGAGAATGGACCGTTAACGGTAAATAAGACAGGTCTGTAGACAAACATTCAACGGTACCGTCATTTTCAGGGTTTAGGTGGACGTCATCATAAAATCAAAATGGAAAACGTTTTCTATACTGTAAATGGATCAACCACTAAATATAGTGTCCTGTGCAAAATAATGAAACCATTACCTATTTCGATAATTGTCTGACCAGTAAATATAATATAATAAATAAATATAATATATAAATATAGTATAATATATAAGTAATATTTACAGCATAATTTTTCGAGTACATGCGAGTTGTACTGCTTCTCTAGGGCCGCAGCCCCGAGAATGCAGTATAAATCGCATACGAGACAAATATGCTATAAATGTTTTGTACCTTAGCCATTTCTCCTGTGCAAGAAGTCTTAGGGCGTTGCAGTTTTTAGTAAAAATAACAGCTCGATCCAATAAAAAAAAAAGCATTATCACGTGGCATGAGCATGACCCATGTTTTGATTATTGCAGCCAATCGCCTGTGTGTATTATTGGGCAAATCCAATGTCAAGGAGTGCTGTTTTGATAATGGGTAGTCGTGTTTTACATATTTGATTGACGGGTTGTGTGTAAACAATACAACTACGCGCGTAAAATTGAGTATATCATGGTATACCTGCCAAATCTTTCATTCATAGCACGGCTGAAATATACAGGCATTTATAGCACGGTTTAGACTCAGACCTTCAGGTTTATGAAACATATATCATAAGCAAGAACAAGGAAAATCATTAGAGCTATGGTACAAATATAGTTTGTATCATAGCTCTAATGGTTTTTCTTTGTTCCTGCTAATGATATAATTTTAGTTTGATAAATAGCTCTGGTACAAAACATGTATAGCATATTTTTTCTCGTATGCGATTTATACTGCACTATCGGGCCTGCGGCCCTCGAGAAGCAGTATAAATCGCATATACTTGAAAAATTATGCTATAAATATTACATAAAGTCCTAACCAACGATCATAAGAGTTTTTGTAAATTAGTTCGTTTGTTATATGAATGCCATTTGCAAAATTGAGAACATGAACTTTCTTTTTTGACGAGCTAGTAAATGTAAGTAGACCCTTGGACTATCGCATTTCAGATCCACAAAATAAAGTTAAGGCAAGACAACGTTAAATGCATTGTCTTTGGTCAATAAACAAATGGCGATATATACTGAGACCAAATACCTTTGGAGATACGTCATATTTATCATTCGGGCTGTTTTACTAAAACTATAACATCATATTTTGTATTTCAGCTATGACTAACAGTTGACACGTTATTCTATAAGTGGAACTAGCTCATGAATATGAATGACTCGCGGGTGAAATAGTTCTGTTCGACGAACATCTAAAACCAGCCAGAAATCGATGCCTAACATATTATATTTTAGTCTCGCTTTTGTTCAGGTAACATCGATAAAATACTGAACCAAACAGCTAACGCACCAGTAGACAATACTTTTAATGTATTATATGCCGATTGGTACCGTTGTAGACAGGTGGTTGAATGATATTTTTTTTAAATTTACAGTCGTTATTGACAAGATATTTGTCTCGTTCAGATTGAAATTTGTTTTGATTTATTGATTGTTATTACCTGAAATATTAAAGGTATTGTCTGCTCGTGCGTTAGCTGTTTGGTTCAGTATACATTATATAACAAAACTATACTGAGTAAAAAAGGAAAGTGTGCACTCAAACTTGCATAATCAACCTCCATACGAATATCACATGGCTCTAAACGTTTAATTGGACATTTTGATATTATTTATACCTCCATTTTAACACTCTGTGTATTAGATAAATGTATTTTTTAGAATTAAGTCCATGAGAATTAATAAATTTACTTCTTCGTGTTTGCATCTTTTAAATATGTTACAGATGTTTTGTTTGTATGGTGTTTTAATTATTTTCAACACATGTAAGGTTATATATGACCTTTTTTGTGTTGGATGCAGATCACCCACCTTTCCTGGGTAGAACCAGTACTGTACACCTCCCGCCATCCGTAAGAATCGACACTTCCTCGCTTACAGGTCGAGCTCCCAGTGGGATTCGAACCAACCCGCAGCGGTGAGAGACGAAGGTTTACAACGCAACGTCGTTAACCATTCGGCCACGGAGACAATATTATAAATCAAATATAGTTGGAAATAGTGGGAAAAGACGAAACAGTGTACAATCTATTTGTAAATCTTATCCAAAACGATTTTTCATGTTATGTTATTTTTGCAAATACTTATCTCAAACAAGGACATATTTTGCAGCGTAAAACATCGCCGTATCTATCAAACATTGATAAAGTCAATACAGAATGAACATGTTACAGAGGGTATATCTGGCATTTCCTTGTTGTTATATTAAAGTCATTGATCACTTGCGTGAATAATAAGACAAATGGGTTCCTGGATAATTAAAGAAGATATGTGAACAGCTGAAGTTTGATTGGTTAATGCAACTCCTGAGCTATGATTATGCTGTTCCTGAGATATGATTAATGTTACTGCAACCCGCCACTTCACTACAACCAACGGTTTGAGTGGAACTTCGAGTATTTAGACTTATACATACTGAACAGAGGATCCTTACGCAGCAACTAACACAGCAACAGAAGTAAGTAGCAGTGTCGGTTTAATCGTGTTCATGAGAGGAATGCTGTATTATGCAGTAACTCTCATGCACTATTTTCACATCTCGGAGTTATAAATGTCTCCAGCAATCCTGGACATGCGCAGGAGATATTTTAGAGTAGACTGTGTCATGGTTAATCGATTTTCCTTTTAATTGCTATTTAGAAAATACGAAGATATCTACTTTAAAATCAGTAATTATGATTGGTTATTAGGTTTAGTAAAAGTAGATATAAAAATCGAAAGGAAAAGTAGCATTCAAGGACGACAGTCAACCACAAACACACACAGAAACAAAGAAGAACTTTAAAGATGAATTAAAGGCAAGCACAAAAGGGTTGACAATAGGGATACCGCCTTGGAACGGTCAGTGACAAAAAGGCCGCTGGGGTTTAAACCAGGTTCTAGTGTGCATCAAACCTCACTCTTACCCTATTGTCATCCCAGTAAACGGGACAGTGTAAATAATGATATTCCCGGCAGGTTATAATCTCTAACAAAAGTTCTAACAAACAAGGCAGCACTAATAGGCAATACAAGTAAAACACATAAATGATCATGTATATATAATATAAAAACAAAAGTCTACAAAGCCACAAAGTAAGTACTCAATGACTTGGCAGAAGCCAGAGCAACAAGAGATCAACCCGTTAAGGACACGACTAGACAAGATTAAATACAAACATCAATCGCTACCGTCCTATAAGGATTTAGGTAGACGTCATCATAGGGTCCACAATATGTCCGGTCATCGTAAAATCAAAGAGGAAAGCATAGTGGAGAACTGTAAATGGGTCAACCACTAAACATGCAGTACGTTGCAAAAGGATTGGGTCCTTTAAATTGACTGAAATAATTGCAATAATTCCTAATTATCGATTGATTATTGATCCATTAACATTTTCGCTTCAACTTGAAGCGGAGATGCATCTGACTGGTCAATACATTCCACCTTGTTCCCAGATAAGTTACATATTGTACCAGAGGATTTACAATAGGCATCATTTCGAAACCCTGGCAAGCGAGAATGCGCAGTACCGGCAGTTTCGGTACTCGTACTGTAAAGCCGGTATGCTTGCGCTTAATGAGAAAAGGACCAGGAAGTGTAAACATGCTCTCTTGGACATGAACTTTAACACTCTTATGGAAGTCAGTCACAATGTTGATTGATTGATTCTGGACTATAGTCTGTAAGGGGCCTACGTCGACCGGCTGTCAGTGTTACTTGTTATTCCATATAAGACCCTGTTTCTCCTTAGCAAACACTATTTTACATTAACTAACAAGTAGCACACATTATACTGAACACTGAATACAAATAAAATACATTATACTTAACACTGACTGTCAGGTAAAATGTACTATACCGTACACTGAATAGCGAGTAACCTGCACATTAAATCACGTACCGTACATTGAATAACATCTTACAAATTACATAATCATGTTAGGCTTTAGGTTTTAATCGTGTTTGTTTTTTCGGATACCAAGCCATGTTATAACATTTTATTTATGCTGCTTCTAAATATCAATTATATGGATATCAAACTATGGAAATGTATTGAAGTAGTAGAATCTAGTTGCTTGATTCTCGAATGGGTCTAAATGAATCGTTATTTGATTATTCCGAAATTGTATTGAAAATAGAAGAGATTACTTGCCAAAGATTAATAACCCCGATGTATCACATACCATGGCTTTCGGTAGTGTAATAAAACCATGACTTATTTATCGTAATACACTAATGTATTATAGATACAAACGAAGACTGTAGAGTAAAATATTTAGTCCCAATTGTTTGCATGGTACATCATGTGATACGTTCTCTTAGAAACTGCCGCCGTATACAAAACAATTGACAGCATTACAGTGAAACTATCACGTCGTAGGGATGTGATGTGATAAATAGAATCTTACTTTAATAAACTCGTTAGATAAAAATATAATATACTCGACAGAGCCTCGTATCATATCATGTTATCCAACTCGTTTATTAAAATCAATAATACACAGTCACTTATCTATGATCTTTTATGTAACATAAGATTTCAAAAAGAAACATTTATCAATTATCATTTGTATCAATTATACCAAGTAATGTCCTATAGTGTAACTAACGTGACTTTTTCAATCCACATGTTACGAACCGTTTCGTTGCCGCTTGTACTTGGTTTACATTAGTACAGTAAAAAAAGAGTATGAAATGAGGAATGTGGAGGTCGCCGAACACGATAAATACAAAAGGTATTGCATTCTCGGCTTGACTGAGACTTGATAGTGAAACGTGCTTCTACCGTCCATGCACTCTAGCCTCGGGTTGAGCAGAACTCAATATTTAAAATGTCAATATTACAGATACGTAAGCCATCCCGAAGATGGTATTCATATGATGGTGAACATGGAACCTTCAATGAGGTATTTTCACCCCATTCCATGGCCAGCGGCGTATGGTCCCAGTTTCTAACAAAGACAAACTTGGTTTTATTATTTGATTGAATATATACATTCGACGTTTACAAGACAACTTGTTTATTTGGCAAAACATATTTTCTCCCTATGCCAAACACGAAGTCTAGGAAATGTTAATTATGAAAACAATTTGGAAGCAATACACTTTAATAGTGCATTTTGATCCCTGTTTCCGTATAACTACTCAACAATCCTCCGTAATTTAATTACGTTGCCATTTTATTGCAACCGTGTGTATCTCGTTTTATTTAAGCACAGTCACGCATGCTATTAAAATCAATCTTATTGAATAATCAAAAGCATTGCTTATGCAAACTATTGTCTGCCATAGTTAAATAACTAATCATTCATACCGATACAAGAAGAGATAGACAGCATAGCACTGCACATCTTCCAAAGACTGACATTATCATTCAAAATAACACACGAGCAAGTAAAATACGCCACGCTTTGATACGACCGATATATCCAAGGAATGTATGACTGTAGACATAATTGTTTCGGTTTTATTTTTTTATTTATGAGTATTCTTGAGTTGGGGATATTGAAATGTCTAAAATGGCATGTTTACAAATAAGATGTCATGTGAAATCATATATGTATATATGACTCAGGTAATGAAAATAAGAATGCACTTTGTTAGAAAAGTATCAATCTATATTACATTTCATTCAAGGATTTTTCGAGATGTATGAGCGACGGAAATATCATTTCTATTGGGAAATAATTGCATAGAGACATATTTCCCACTATTTGGATGTTTTGGAACTACTTTTACTTGGCTTTCTTTGTATAGTTCAGTAGTAAATAACCGCCGCTTAAAGCTGCGTGTGTAAACGACATCGGACAATGTCAGAAAAAGATATGAATTAGAGAGTAACGTCACATTTCTAGATTGTGTTTGATGAAAAATGTTGCACTGCATGTTTTCCAATGATTGAAAATTTCGTATTGAAAAAACTCAATGTAATTAAACTCTGTAAATCCCAGTAAATCGAATAATGTCGAGTTATACAAAAACATCCTTTAGTAAAAACTAGTATTTTCATTTGAAGGCACTAGCTTGATTGCTACTAAGGTATTCAAACGCTTTACCAGATCGAAGATATCCAAACGCTTTATAAGTGTGATTGCATTTGACGGCATGTGTATGCTTTATTGGCTTTAGATCAGACTACACCAATTACCAACCAATCAGCGGGCAGGGAAAAGGTTCCAGGGTAAATTCGGAGCTATTACATAGAATCTCTTCATTTTGATTGGTTGACAAGGTTAAATCATACATTTGTGCAATGTATTCATAATGTGTTGCATAATCAAAGAAAGAAGTATATTTTACATTTTCCTCATGTTTCTCCATGCAAGTAGGTGGGTCAGCACCATCCGACCCAAACAGCTTTTTCAAAACATACTCAATGTATGGCTTCTGTATGTTTTTTTAATAAAACTAAGATAGGTCTTTCAAAACAAGTAATAAAAAATATAGCTTCCTATATTAGGGAACTCAGTACAGAGCTTAGAGCTATAAGGTAGGCCTTTGTTACTATGGACGTAGTATGACCTAAAGATAGATTCTGCATAGGGTAAAAGTGAAAGTAGACATACTTTTTCCTTAACACAATGATTTGAAAGTGTGAGAAATGTTGAATTATTGTGTATTTTGACTTTTCTTATAACTCTTTTCATGGTTTTTAAATATTTGAAAGTTTTATGATGCAACATAGCTAATTTAAATTCCTTTATTGAAGGTAGTGGACACAAAATTAGCCATACCTGACACCTGGTATACAAAATTAGCCTGTAATGCACATGTTTGACTAGATAAAGGTATATCTAGTAAGTTTTATTCATTTCTGAGGGATTTGCATACATGGTTTGGCAAAAATGTCAGAAAGCGACAATCTACATCTGTCCGAAAAGATGTCGAAAAGCCGCTTTTGTCTGTTTTGAAAAAGATGTTGAGGTAAACTCTGACTGTGAGTGCATCGCTTCTATACGGTTAGTGTCGATATGCAAATATGTTATGCAGTTTAATACATTTTACAACTTAAATTATTTAGTTGGCAAAAAATATGACCTTTTGTATATTTTTCAAAAGTTTTTTTCAACCCAACCCCCTTCATTTTAATGAATTTTCATGGCTCTGTACTTTAATCAGTGTTTATTGGCTGCATGGTTACATGAAATTGACCTGTAAAGATGGTATAAACAATATCTAATAACAAAAATACAAGAAACATTACAGTAACAGTCAATCTTGTGTAATGAGCATTTTGTAAAACATGGCATGGCCCTAAAAATGGAGTTGGGGAGGATAGTCTCAGAATTATTTTTTGTCATTTCTAAATTGAAAAGTTGCATTTTCTTGATGGTTTGACATATAGAACCTGCTGAATAATGTTAATTAATTCATTTGATTGCAGATTTTGAATACATACAAAAACAGTGGCGTTTTATGGTAAAATCTGCTATTTTGACCCCTGAAAATCACAAATATCAGTTTTGAGTAGATATTATTTTCAAGATAGCTTCAACTGGTTGAAAATCACATGTTGCTGATGAAATCAATTTAAAATCACTTTATTTGAAGCAAAAGATTGGAACGGTTGTCGAGATATGGCATTTTGAAGATTCTGGATTTACGCGTAAAAACCGAAGGAATTTTGCTTTAGCCAACGCTCTTTTAAGCCATCATATTTTGTTGAAAAGGATTTTTTTCTTAAAAAGAATGACATCATTTCTCTCAGATCGAATGTATCAAACAATTTAGCCAGAAAAAAACAACTTCAGTCAGGTCTGAATGTATCTTTAGATCAGACTACACCAATTACCAACCAATCAGCGGGCAGGGAAAAAGTTCCAGGGTAAATTCGGAGCTATTACACAGAATCTCTTAATTTTGATTGGTTGACAAGGTAAACAAATTAAAAATTAAAATTCTTCTTTTGAAGAGTACTTATAAAGGTTAAATCATACATTTGTGCAATGTATTCATAATGTGTTGCATAATCATGATAATCAAAGAAAGAGGTATATTTTACATTTACCTCATGTTTCTACATGCAAGTAGGTGGGTCAACACCATCCGACCCAAACAGCTTTTTCAAAACATACTCAATGTATGGCTTCTGTATGTTTTTTTGATAAAACTAAGATAGGTCTTTCAAAACAAGTAATAACAAATATAGCTTCCTATATTAGGGAACTCAGTACAGAGCTTAGAGCTATAAGGTAGGCCTATGGAAAATGAATTTGTTTAATATGACCTTTACTGCATCTGAAGGCATCCAAATGCTTTACAAGCTTGAAAGCATACAGACGCGTTACAAGCTTGATTTCATTAGAAATCATCCAATAGAATGATAGCATATGAAGGCATTCAACCGCTTTACAAGCTTGAAACATACAGACGCATTACAAGCTTGATTTCATTAGAAATCATCCAATAGAATGATAGCATCTGAAGGCATTCAACCGTTTTACAAGCTTGAAAGCATACAGACGCTTTACAAGCTTGATTTCATTAGAAATCATCCCAAAAGAATGATAGTATCTGAAGGCATTCAAACGATTTATTAGCTTTATTGCATTTGATCAGATACCACTATTGATTTGGGGCTTCTAATTTGTTGAAGAAGTATAAATCTATTAGGGCATATAGTCAGATTGTAAGGTAGATTCTGATTGGATTAAACATAATTCTGCCTTTTGAAATTTTGGGAATAAGGCAGGCGAGCACTCTCGTCGTTGGAGGCGAACAGTATGTAGAATGCCGTGGTGTATTATGCCCTTTGTAAGAAACGCATACGTCCTAGGTTCAATCTCACCAACAGTGGAGGCATTTTATATGAATTCATTACCTAAAGTGTCTTTATTTATCATAATCCTATACCTGGAGTCTATGAGAATTGATCTAGTTGTATCTTCCCTAAAATGTATTCTTTTTTTATTGTTCTCTCTACTGATATTTATTGAATTCAGCGAAGTATGAACAATGAATAAACGCATTATATTTCAGTTTAAATGAATGTTTATCTCTCAATGATGAAACCCTTAAAAGAAAACCACTTTCATTGGTGTGTGTGTGTGATATTTTTATTTCTAAAGCAATACTCAATTGTTAGTTCATTTGTTTAACCGGATATAAAATGGATTTGAAATGTGGTTAAAACATAATACTAAAAACAAATATTAAAAAATCAATCGAACCAATGATATATATACTTTAATTGAATTTAGTTTAAATGGCGTGTGATTGGTTCGTTTTTAAAAAGAGATAATTATTTCCGGTTGCTTGTTTGTGTATCGGTAACTCAGTAAATAAACAGCACTTTTCTCTGCAATACAGATGCACTCAATCTACAGCAAGTCTCGGATGTTCAAGACGATAAATAAACATCACCGACAATAGCCTAACGCCGTTGAATAGACCGATTTGTATGTTCTAATGGAACTCCATACATCTCTCCAGATTGCTATAGATTTCTGTATGTCGATATTTTAGAATTCAATACATTAATATGCCTAATGCTTTGAATGAAATTTGAACAACTTACACATCTCCAGATTGTTATTGCTCAATGTACTATTATGTGTGTGCCTTTTTTTCGGAATTCAATACATTTATATGCATAATGGTTTGAATGTTAAGAGCGATTAGCATCACTGTTCAAGGTAACAGATGGTAGCATAATTAATACAACATTTGCGCCTATTTGTTGATGGCTTCTGATATGTTAAGTTACCTGTGTCGACTTGTAATATAGAGAATATTGTAAAATAACAAATGGAAATGCAATGTTCAAGTGACATACTATTTATTGCACGTTTAGAATGGTATATTGTAGATGGTATACCAAACATAAAGTGACCTTGACTAAACTGGTATGGCGGGTAACTTCATGAGTTTAACCCCAGCGGGCGGTAGACTCCGTTATATATACAATGTAGTTAGTTAGTATTTCGTCTCCTTCCATATAAGGGTTTCAGAAAACTGAACAATCAATGATCTTATTTGTACAGGTACAGCTATTAAAAGATACATCAAAATTCAAAATTAATAATAGTATAGAAAATACATTATTTAATTACTTTTATATATCTGTATAGAGTAATGTTTAGTGTATTTACATGACAAATCGTGTGGTTTGAAAAATGCTTTATTATGTAGAAATTTGTGATTAAACCTCTCTGAGTAGCATAATGTGTAACATGATCAGAAAAATTTCTCAGGGCCATTTTTTTTTTTTTTATACTCAATCCTGGCCTTAAAATAGTTTTATTCAGTAGGACGTGTATTACTTGAAATGTTGTAGTGTACATTTGCTATTTGCCACTTGCAATGATGAATGCTTTAAATATAAAAACATATGTTTTTGTTATGTCTTCGAAGGAAAGTTGAGTGGGCTTTTCGTTCAGTAATTCAGTTTGCAGTTAAATTAAATTGTGTTGTTAATGTATCATAAAAACATAAACAACTGTGTATATAGTGCTGGATTTAGTTTATAAAAATATCCAAAACACGTGCAATCTGAAGAAAATAAAAAGTTCATACTGAAGAAAACAATCTGTTATTCGTTGTAGAATAACCGATACTACAAATGTTCCCTATGTTATCAACGTATACCTAACTCTATTATGTACATACACAGTGATCATTACCTAATGCGTTGGCCATGTCGTCAAATCCCATCTTTTCCTCCTCTCTCCAACTTCCAATAAACGCTTGAATTCCTGCCATTTGGTTATTTGCACGTGCTATTTCCCACCAAAATCACACACAAATAAATCGCCTCCGTCGACTAAAGAACTTATTTCTTCGGAGACACCACACGGTATTTGAGAAATGAAAATAACGCTCTGTGAGCACAGCTAACGTTTCCAATTATCGTATACAACAGGCAAGCTGGAGTGAGAATTGACAGACGAGAATGCGAATCTGGATATTTATATCGTCTGCTGTTACTGCACCGCGGTCAATTGGTGCACCTTCAATACGTCATGCAATATAGCCCTTTGGGATACACATCACGTACGTGATTCTTTTTTTCGTCTAAATAAATGTTAAACTCTCTATTTAAACAAAGGGAAAGAATGCCTATCAAAGGTCAACACCCACTACTGAAAATGAGCAGATTATATGTCCAATAAAGCTTGTCGTAGCAACTCCTGTACGCATTTACTGCTATAAAAATATTAAAAACAGTCAATTTTTAATAATAGTACTATAAACTACCGAACGAAATAGGTTTCTTGCCTCTAGATATTTTTCAGAACTAATATTTACGATACTTTGACGATGTATTTGGCATGGGGAGAAACTATTATCTGCCCAACAAAAGTGTTATATGACGTTTAGTTTAATTTATATAGTCTAGCTACGTAATAACACGAAGTTCGTTCTACTAGTGTAAACAAAATACGAAATCCACCGAAATTAAAAACCTATGCAAAATGATATAATCGTAGCCCTGATATAAAACTAATTTTAGAACTTTTTCTTCGTCAAGGCTTGCACAACCTGACTTCTGTGATGATATCATTTACAAGTAGTGCAAGAATTAACATCTTGCCACTTAGCTTTCCTCTTTGATTGTGTCGAGGCCGGGGGGTTTACGACGTTGCGTTGTAAACGTTCTTACCCGTCACCGCTGCGAGTTCGAATCCCACTGGGATCTCGACTTGTAAGTAAGGAAATGCGATTCTTACGGATGGTGGGAGTAGTACATTGCTGATTCTACTTAGTAAAAGTGGGTGGTCTGCCTCCACCACAAAACAAATCGACCGTCATATATAACCGTACATGTGTTAAAAATGACGTAAAACATCATACAAACAAAAATAATCTTTAACTTTGAGGTGAACGGACAGACTGTGGACCCTACGAATCCTGAAAAGAAAATTTAATGTTGCTCTAACTTCTGCTGGATCGATGAATACTTGTTTTGTGGTTTCTAGGATTTTATAGTTATATATTCATCTGTACATGATCATCTTTGTGTTGTACTCATATCGACGACTACTAATGCTGCCTAGTTTGTTAGAGGATATAGTCTTGTAGGGTTTTGTTTATTTACACTATCCCGATTTATTTGGGTGAAAATAGGTCGTGTGAGGTTTGGTGCATCCTAGAACCTGGTTTAAACCCCAAGTGGCCTTTTTACCACTGACTGTTCCAATGCGATACTCCTGTCGTCAACACATGTATGCTTGTGGTGTCGTATATGTGGCTTCTATTTTTCGTGTAATTGTTGTTTGTTGAATGTGTGCTTTTGTTGACTGTGTTTTTTGGGATTACTGTATTTCCTGTCTCACTTTTAAATATGTTTTGGTCGGAAATGATATGTTTGTGTTTCACTAGAAATGATTATAGTTTACTATAACAATTAATCTTATTTCTCAACATTTGTTTTCAACATGTGCAGATCACATTTAAACAGTTCCTAAATAAATTGAATATCAATAACAAAGAATGATTTGGTTTTGTTACTAAAAATGTCTCTCTTCAAAATATTAAAATCAACCGATTGTTGATTTTGCCATTGCAATTTCTGCTCCAAATGTTGTTATAATTTTTCCACAACCTGTTATATTTTGCTCTTTGCTGTTATAGTCGTTGCTGTCGTTCTGCATTTAGAGGTGGGGGACGTTTACCTATTCTAGCGGCGTTAGGAATGTTGCATATTATATACTGAAAGGAAAAAGAAACGCATAATCAAAAAATTGCCTAAACTACAATATTATATACCTAATTCTGTTTTGTACACAAAGGGATTACAACAAATTACAGAAAGGACAACTCTGTCATGTAGTAGACCTTTTAATCAAAGTATACTTTGTTACACGAAATTCATATATGTTGAAGTTTCGCTTGAAAATGTCAAGTCATTTCAGTAGTGTGTTTAATGTTAAGAGATTGCAACATTTAAAGCCTAAATTTACTCACCTGCTTGGAATTAAATGTGCATTATGTCAATAATGATGAAATTTTAAAGGGGTACTCATTGGTGTGTTAAGTGCTGTTTAATACAGATATAAAAATCGAACAGGAAAAGTAGCATTCAAAGACGATAGTCAACCACAAACACACACAGAAACAAAACAAAAATTAAAGATGAATAAAAGGTCAAACAAGACGTCACAAACACAGAAGGGTTAACAATTGGGCTACCGCCTTGGAACGGTCAGTGGCAAGAAATGCCGTTTGGGGTTTAAACCAGGTTCTAGGGTGCACCAAACCTCACACTAACCCTACTGTCATCCCAATCAAACGAGACAGTGTAAATAACGAAATCCCCACAATGAACTATTCTCTAACCAACAAGGCAGCATTAATAGGCAATATAAGTAAAACAAAAAGATGCTCGTGTATATATAAATACAAACAAAAACAATAGCCTAGAAAGCCAAAAAGAAAGTACTAAATGACTTGGCAGAAGCCAGAGCAACAAAAGAACAAACCTTTGAGTGCACGACAAGACAAGATTGCAGACAAACATCAAACGTCACCGTCCTTTTGTGCTTTAGGTAGACGTCATCATAGGGTCCGTAGCATGTTCAGTCATCGCACAATTATAGAGCAAAGCATAGTGGCGAACTGTAAATGGGCCCACCACCAAGCATGCAGTGCGTAGCAAAATGATAGGGTCATAACCTTTTTTCATAACCTTCTAACAAGTTTAACAAAAATAGTATGAAAGTGATCATTAACCAAGGATTGTACGAAGTTTGTAAATCACGTCGCAATAGAAGTCAGGTTGTGATAGTCCTTGTCGCAGAAAAGTTCTTAAATTACTTTTATATTTGGAAGGAAGATCAGGGTTACGAT
Organism: Cyrtodaria siliqua; assembly: GCA_037043455.1. Lineage (NCBI taxonomy): Eukaryota > Metazoa > Mollusca > Bivalvia > Adapedonta > Hiatellidae > Cyrtodaria > Cyrtodaria siliqua. The sequence continues at coordinate 158,357 of JAWPHD010000366.1, forward strand.
AATAACATTTCGCAAAGGTTTTACGAAGTTTATTGTAACGGTAGCCCTGACGGATTGGTGTTTTTAGTTACACATGTATATACAAAGATTACCAATACAAAAGTCCTCAACTCGAGTATAAGCTTTATAAAAACTAATAAGTTGAGACACATAGACCCCATAAGAAGTTGCTCGGGAAACAACCCCATCTGAATGGGGATAATTAACAATATCAAAATTAAAATCATCTCTATTGTCATATATTTTGCTAATTATTTCAACATTTTCAAAAAAGAGATGTAAATCAATGTAGCAATATAAGAACAAATCTGCGACAAGGGGTGCACAGTTCGTACACATAGGGATACTAACAATTTGTCTATAAACGGTCTTTAAACGGTCGTTCCATACCTGACGAACATATTATAATAGGAAGATGAGTGCTTCACAAACGTCTTGGCAAGTCCACAGAGTGAGTGTAAATTGTCTAAACTGCCTTTGCTTTAATATTATTACAGGCCAAAATTGTAGTATTTTCCCTAACGAATGTTTTTTTAATAAGAGCAATACGCTTGTCTTTGATAAGGTGATGTGGTAAGGTTGTATATAGCGTAGAGACGTCATAAGGGCTTATAGATGAAACTTGACGTTTATTGAAAATGTTATCAAGAATGTCTCCTGAATTTTTAATAGACCAAAACAAATTAATCCCAGAGTTTTCATACGTTTTAGCACAATATTGTTCAACGTGACCTTTAACGGCAGTAAGACAAGAAGCTAACAGTTTGGACGTGTTTGTGGTGGTGCAGGCACTAGAATTCAACATAAAGCGGGCCTTATACGGATTTGTATGTAATGTGGGAATCCAGTACATAGTTGGCAGTTTGTTCTACTTTTCGTCTGCCCCAGCCTTGAAAGTAGTGTTATATGTGTGGAAACAACATCATCCTCAATAGATTGAACTGGAGTATATGAATTAGTGCTACCGAGTTCCAGAGATAAAACATTGACGTAATGAAGGCGTCAAACAATAATTACATTATTAGCTGCTTTATCAGCAGGAACTAAAACAAATTTATTATGAAATTCCTGATTTTAAATTACGAAAGGAAAACCTAGGTCTCGGAGGAAGTAAAGAGGGGTTAGCAGCATTATAAAAGTTAATACGTGTATCTATAATTTTAAAAATTGACTTTTTCCAAGTGGAAAAATACTTTGGGTCCGCATCTTCTCTAGGACACCATTTTATACTAAAATCCTCAATGGATTGGGCGATCTGAGCAAGACAGGCAATAAAATCGAAAGTTGAAGGTAATCTATACTTATATGTACGAATGAAAATTGTGTCTGCTTCCTCGTCGATCAACTTAAGAGAAGAAATCTCTGTACCATTCGATTGGCAATAGCTAATTAAACATACAATATATAGCGGAAATACTCATTATGCGTTTCTTTTTCTTTAACGTATATTACCTTTCATGAACTTTCAATAAAACTGAGTCCACCACTCTCTCTTCTTACTGTGTTCGTTGGTCTCCTTTACTATATTTAGATGTGAGTTGATGGAAAGGTAACAGTATTTGATGTAGTCATTATGTGATGTCGGCGCTGAAATTGTTTATCAAACCAATAGATGGACACACTATTTTTATAACATATTCATCAATGTCTAAGTTTGCGGTAAGATGATTCACTAAAGGTTGCAAGTAATTATATGCAATGATTATGGTTCTATAACTTGGTGCAAGAAAAATGGCAAAAACAGCTTAAAAATCCCACGAATTAAAAAAAACAGCAGAGCAATTGGTATTTGAATCCTTGGTGGTATAGTTAAATGAGTAATTATTTGATTTCAATTAAGAAATCATAAGACTAAGTACTTCTGGAGTTGAGTGTGTTTCAGTGCAGCCTTCAATTTTTTGCCATAGCAGACAATAGGTTTTGGCGCGGTTCCACGAGGATGAATTATAATCTTAGTATAATGCATCCCAACTGTCAGCTGTAGAGAAGGCTCTAGCGATATAAACTTCTATGATGAGATGCACTTGTATTTTATGATATAGATAATGAGATTGTTTTGAGTTATTTCGTATTACTGGGTTACATGTTAGAGCGCGAGAAATGTTAAGTATCTAGGGTACTGATTAAAGTTCGAAGCGTTATAGAAATACGGTGCTCTAAACGATGCAGCACAAATTACTTTTTGCTTAACATACGCTTAACAAATATGGCCACTGTGTTATATTTATTGATGTATTTGGCTCAAAAATTAATACATAGAGCCTGGCCTCTGCGACAATGTTTATCACAACCCGTCTTTTATGGAGATATGATTTACAAAATTAGAAAGTTTATCGGTCGTGAATATTTTCATGAGTTATTTATTAGAATTATTAGAAAATTTATAAACAGAGGTTAAGACCGAAGTATTCTGCGGCGCACTATATGCTTAGTTGTGGACCTTCTGCAGTTTGCAATTATGCGGTGGACTCTATGACAACGTGTTCCTAAATCCTTTAAGGCGGGAACCGTTTGATGTATGTCCTTCACTCCGTTTTGTCGTGCCCTTAACGGTTTTCCCGTTGATGCTCTGACTTCAGACAAGTCATCGAGTACATATGAGATTAGCTTCTTAGGTTTAACTTATTTTTTGATATGTTATATACATGAACATTTCTGTGTTTTTTCTTATTTTACGCTTTCTCAAATGTAAGGGGTTAACTCGGCGGAGATTTTTTTTATTTACACTGTCCTGTTGTTTAGGGATGATGACAGGGTAAGCGTGAGGTTCGGTGCAACCTTGAACCGGTTTAAACTTCCAGGTGTTCCCTTTTGCTGCTGACCGTTCCAAGGCGGTACCCCTTATATGTTTGTGATGTGTTTTTTATTGAATATGGTTGTAATCACCGTTGCGTTGTAACACTTGTTGGAGTGACAGTATTCTGTGAATGTTACTCTTCCTGTTGGACTTTTAACCTGTTCTTGGATTATTTAACTTCCATGTTTTAAATAACCAACGAGCTGAGACAGACTCTATCTGTTTTGTAGTCTGGTGTACTTAGTGACCCTGTCCGTACTCTAACTTTCATTTATCGGAAGTTAGAGTATGGTAAAGCGCCGCCCCTTTGTTTATCATGTATTAAACGATTTAAGGTTATGCATTCATCAAAGGCCATTTCACCGATCATACTACATATAGTCTATTGCATATTCGCTTTTGTTATTGTTAACCATTCTTGTATGCAGCGATTCGAGCCTCACCGCACCTTATTGGCCTTCTTCCGATAGAAACGCCAACCGGATGGTCTGGTGTATCGGAAATCAAGTGTAATAATGTCAGTCGCTAATCTACATACTATTTTTAAAACAGTCTGGAAAGCACGCTATGCTGTCACGTCTCACTTATTTGTGCATTTATTGTTGTTCTGGCTTCTATCAAGTCATTGAGTACTTGCCATGTGGCTTGTGGTGTGTTTTCAGTTATGTTATTATTATATTTCCTGTTAATGCTGCCTTGTTTGTAAGAAGATATAGCCTGGCGGGGATTTCTTTATAATGTTACACTGTCTCGCTTTTTGGGATGGCAGTAGCGTAGGAGTGAGGTTTGATGCACGCTAAAACCAGGTTTCAACCTTCAGCTTCCATTTTGCCACTGACCTTTCCAATGCAGTACCCCTATTGGCAACCCTTTTGTGTTGATGATGTCGCATACAGTGTAATTGCTGCTTGTTTTTTTGTGTGTTTTTTTGTTTGTTGTTTTTTGTTGTTGTTTTTCGCGTATTTAGACTTTATAGGTCATGAGTATTGTTTAATCACCCTTAGAGTATTTTTTGTTTGCTATTTAATTTAGTATTTTGATTGTCACTTTTGATATGCCGGCTTCATAACCTCTGCTCCAAACTAAATTCCATTTGATTTATTTCGTTCTTTGTTTTCTCGTTTGGGGTAAAACATTTTGTTAGAAACTGGAACCATACGCCGCTGGCTGTAGAATGGTATGGAAATACCACATTGAAGGCTACATGTTTACCGTCATATGCATACCATCTTCGGGATGGCTAATATTTTCGTACTATTCACATTTTAAATATTGAGTTCTGCTCAACTCGGGCTAGAGGGCATGAACGGTAGCAAGCATTTGTTCACACCGTTTATGAATAGTCTCAATCAAACCGAGACTGCAATGTCTTTTGCATTTATCGCGTTCGGCGATTTCCAAATTTCTTCTTCCATAATCTTTTGGTGACAGTGTTCTGTTAATGATACATTTACTGTTCGACTTGTTTACTTACTTTATTCATAGAGGTTAATAGAAGAAATGCAAATGAAACATCTAACTACGTACTGGATTTGTTTTTCTAATTCTAGTGCCTGAACCACTACAAACATCTCCAAATGTTTAACTTCATGTCTTTCTGTCGTTAAAGATCACGTCAAACTAGATGGCGCTAAAGCTGATGAAAACTCTCGAATTAATTTATTTTGGTCAATTACAACTTCAGAAGATGTTCTTGATAAAATATGCAATAAATATATTTTTCAACTGTATGTACTATACCGCACAATCTTATTAAAGACAACATTATTGATCGTATTACGTATTCAATATTCTTTTGCTAGAGAAAAGACATGTTCGGCCTGTAACAATAATAAAGTGTTGTTGTTTTTTACTAATAACAGTTTAGACAATTACACACTGTGGACATCAACTTAACAAAGCTAATATTTCTGACACTGATGCTTTTTTCTCTCTATTTGCATCCTTAATCTGAAAATAGAGAAATAATAAGCACACTTTATTACAATTGTAATGATTTTAATTTCGATATCGTTAATTTTCACACTGTATCGTTTTACTTTGATGACAATATGGTAAGAGTGGGGTTTGGTGCACTTTGGAACCTGGTTTTTAAAGCACTAGCGGCGCCTGTTTGCCACTGACCGTCCGAAGGCGGTAGCCCTATTGTCAATACTTTGTATGTTTGTAATTTCATACTAATTGCTTTTTATTTATCCTTGTAATTGTTGTTTGTTTCTATCTGTGTGTTTTTGTTGACTGTGGTCCTTGAATGCTAAATGTTCTGTTCGACTTTTATATCTACTTTTAAGAGGCGGCATAAGTAGTGAGACCTTTCAAAAGAGCAGGTACTTTTTCACTACACAAATAATACTTCAATAGATCATATTTATGGCTATTGTCCTCTCGATTACCTACATGGTTATGTATATACTCTTGAAGACGTATACGCTAGATGTTTTTTTAAAAGCCGACTTCGTTCTATTATTTGTATTCGATAACAATCTATAAATATAATTATATATGACTTAAAACTATTTTATTCTGCAGTGCATTTTCTCTAACTTTGATTCTTATGGGTGGCGGAAAGTATACAGTACTGGTTCTACCCAGAAAAATGTAGGTGGTCTGCCTCCACCATTAAAAACGTCCGCCATACATAGCCTGAAATAAGCTTAAAATGACTTTAAGAAACTAACCCCTCTAATAACGGCATATACTAATATAGATGTGCCGATTAAAAGTATAGGTTTATTCATGGTTTTTTAAAATATCCCTGATTGAATATGCGTAACATGAATTATGAGAGTTGGTAACTCTTCATTCTCCGCTCCAGTTTTGGGGTTTGACCTGACTGGTTAAAGCCGTTTATATTCTGTCTATATCTTTGTGATTCTGAAATGAAATTAAATATATACGGCGTGGTCGGTATGTTTATAAACGGTGTACATATATGTTGTTAAATGTGGCTGTTGTTGGTGGAATAGATACTTTAAAACAACATTCAATCAGCCAACTTAAAGCTTGTTCGGAAAAATACATGATAATATGGTGACGTCTACCTAAATCCTTATAGTACAGAAGCGTTTGATGTTTGTCTTTAATCTTATTTTGTCGTACCCTTAACTGTTTATTCTCTTGTTGCTCTGGCTTCTGCCAAGTCAATGAGTACTTACTTTGTGGCTTTATAGGCTTTTGTTTTTATATTATATATACATGATCATTTATGTGTTTTACTATATTGCCTATCAATGAGGCATTGTTTGTTAGAGATTATAACCTGATGGGGATTTCTTTATTTACACTGTCCCGTTTATTGGGATGATACTATGGTAAGCGTGAGGTTTGGTGCACTCTAGAACCTGGTTTAAACCCCCCAGCGGACTTTTTTGCCACTGACCTTGCCTTTTATTCATCTTTAAAGCTGTTTTTTGTTTCTGTGAGTGTTTGTGGTTGACTGTCATTTTTGAATGCTACTTTTCCAGTTCGATTTTTATATCTATTTTTTTATCGAAGCAAGTAGATAGTTAATGACACATTCTGATATAGAATAACATTAATTAACACTCTAAATTCTACCTTATTATGTATTGTTCTGTAATTTATTTCTAGACCTTTAGCTGTTGGTGCGACTTTAAAATCCAATTCAGTTCAATTATTTCTAGTTAGTGCAATAAAGTGTAAAAGTATAAATCGTAGTAAGCGTGTGTTTTATCATATGCCAGCCCCACTTTATCTGACACTGATTGTGATTATAAAAGTAGACACGCACAGAAACAAACAGCTTTGAAAGTGCGATAATCCTTAACCGTTACCGAATAATTACAGTGTTTATGGCGCAGTAATTCACACTCTATCCGGTGTGCGTGTGTTATCACGAATAAGCGCCAGCTAAATAATTGCATTTAAGTAAGATAACATAATACTTTTATTTAAAAATAAAAATAATACAATATTGGCTTACCACAAAGGAAAATCCGTTGAAGTGTTCTATTGAAAGTGTTTGCGTCGTTTTCTGTATATCCTTCCAAATATTTTTTTTTTTTTTTGGCATATCTCGCAAATGCTATTAGACACCAGTATAATTGCCTATTATGAAAATTGTGCTGTATGCTGCAACATTAAATCTACGGACGTATTAAAGGGACGGGAAGCTATCTGGGTGAGTGATTGGTATTACTCCAAATACTAATAAAACCCCTCATAATGGGCTTCAGTTCCACATGAAAAATAATTATCAAAATGTTTGGTCTGGAAAACTCGACGACTCCATTTTTTGTTGCTAAATCATAATTAATAATTTAAATGGCAATTATATTGATAACACTCGTACATATAATTCAAATAAAGTGTACTTCGATCACAAAACAAAAATAAATAAGAACCTTAAAGCACCGTATGAAATATACAACAAAAATAGCCGAGTCGCCTAAATGTCCAGACTACACTATATCATTAATATATTTAACGCCATTAAAAACGCAAGTTTGGTAGGAAGCATGGATTTCGCATAATTCCGATTTTACTTCTTTCAATACATTAATTCGGTCACAAGATTTATAACACTACAATCGATACTGACAGTTGATTTATATACTCTGTTTACGTGACTTTGTTATATTCGTATATTGTATATATGTTCTGAATGACGATGTACTTTGTACAAGTCTAAATAAAATATATGTTCTGTTCTGTTCATAACACTACAATCGATCTTGGAGACATTTAAATTAAAAAATAAACACAAAATAAAAAAAAATGCACTTTTAATGGCGTTAAGTATAATATTTAAATCATACAGATCATGTGGCCTAATTTAGTACATATGAAAATTTAAACACATGACGATGGTTTTATTCGGATTTGGATTGACATCAGTTGCTCTTGAAGATCGCCTCCAGCCGCTCCTTTAAACAGTACATGTACAGACACAGATGCTGGAACTATTACATTTGTATAAAGTATGGACTAAACAGATGCAATTCATTACAAATAGAAATATAATTGAATGTTGTTTAACGGCTCATCAACACAGGATAGGTTATTTAGAGCCGCCCAGAGAGAGGGGAAGGATACATATGTATCCGGGAACCGTTCCCTACTCTTATTATCGAATAGATTCCTATGGTTCTTTAACGAGCTCGGTGGATAGACCGATACACGGGACAGCCCGGTTTAGGTCCACATCCGACGGACGAGGCTAAGGGAAAGCGTCTTGCTCATAAATAGAAAATATGGGAAGATTATTTTTAATAACAACATAGATTATAGGTTATTGAATTTGTATGGCTAAGTATTACTTGGAACGAGCAAAGGACGACGATCTTGCGAGTCGTCCTGCGCCGAAACAACGAGTTCCAAGTTATATTTAGCCATACAAATTCAATAACCTTTTTATTGTATACTTTCATATTGTTTTCGATCAATGTTAATTGTATGACTATTACTTTTCATTGTATTTGTGTTATTTTTATAGCTTTTGATGGAATTTCTATCTTGCCATTCATTTTCATTTTGTGTGGATGATTATTTTGCGCGAAAACGACGTCGACGTCGGATGACGTCATTAAAAACAACAAGCGATTTGGTGAAGTTTGTTTACCATTCGATAACGTTAAAAACAGTGGGTGAGTGACCATTTCAATTATTTTATCAATTTTTGCCATAAAAGGTTGAAAAAAAACACGTGTTTTTTTGTTGACACTATAGGAAGGATTCCGTTATTTTTATTTGAAAGTAGTTCCTTATTTCTATTTTGCGGCTCTTAGCAAGCACGAGCAAAAGTTCCCGTGCAATATCAATGTGTGCAATATCGTAGAATATTGCACACTCAGCTCAATGCAAACTAAACGGGACAATATGAAAGTATACAATAAATGTGAATATCCTAGCTGTTATGATTTTGTATTCTCTTTTGTTATGAATATTAGGAGCGATTGGCATCAATATTGGGTTTATATATGTGAGATGGTAACAGATGTTAGCATACCTTATACAGCTCATTGCCCTCTCCGTTGACTTGCAGTAAAGGCAAAGATGGGTACATTTATAGTCCAGAAAACGAACTTTCCCTTACAGATTATCCTATGTTATGTTATCCCCCTAAAAAAGACTAATCGGACAAAGGTTTAGAAATGAAATTAGATTTGAGTGGAAACAGGAACTCGCCACACATGTTCACAAAAGACTAAGGTTTATGCCTGAATTGAGCGCATGTTGCAACATCACAGATAAGCGCTAATTGCTATTTGATAATCTGTAATAACTGGTGCTAACGTTCTGTAATAAACTAAATGAACGTTAAACTTTTATCTTTATAGGAGAAGCAGTGTTGGCATAAATAACCTGCATCATAGCACGATGAACATCAACTATGTCAATATGAGTTTGCACACGTATGGGAAAATAAATTGGATGTTTAACGGTTTAGTTCACCACCCTCCCCCCCACCCTACCCCCCCCCCCCCCCCCCCACCTCCCACCCCCCGCCCGCCACCCCTTTGTTACGCGGTATTCAGGGAAAATTTAGAGAGTATTCAGTTCCCAAGGCCCGCGTACCAGTACCCGCAAATTACATTATTTAGTATTCAGTACGCATAAAAAACAGGTACATGCCTTCAAACTATGTGTTCTATGTAAAACAAAAAATGTTAAAATCCACAAAAATCGTAGGACATCGTACATAGACCCTTTCGAACTTTTCGCTCGGACCCCAAAACAGCAAAACGGTGCGATACAACCTTTAATACAGTTTTAAATGTGCTTTTATATCAAATCTTCATAAAATTAGGCGAATAAATAGCAATTTCTTAATTTTTAAGAAAAAATCCATGTTAAATAGTATTCAGTACGCGGGTCTAAAATGAAGGAGTATTCGGTACTCAGCTCTAAATTAGAGAGAATTCAGTACTCGTGGGGGGACGCCCACACATTAGGTTTTCAGAGTTTTAGAGAGAGAGGAAGGATACATAGGAATCCGGAAACCTGCTAAAGAAATGTGCCCGGTTGGACTACACTAACGTATCCTGCTCGGAGGATAGACTACACTAACGTCTCCATCCGATGGACCCAGGCGAAGGAAAAGAAGAACATACCGACGAAATTCAGTGGCGCCGTTAAGGCTTGAACCCGGGTCTTCCGAATTTCACGTCCAACCTGCTAATAAATAGCTTGCATCATCGCATGCTGAACATCAACGATGTTATTCTGCAATATAAGTTTGCACGCATGTGTGAAAATGAATTCAGTTGAATTGAATGTTTAACGGCTCACCACAGTATGGTTATTTTGAGCGTTTCAGAGCGAAAGAGAGAGAGAGAGAGAGAGAGAGAGAGAGAGATAGAGAGATAGGAACAGAACAGAACAGAACATATATTGTATTTAACTTGTACATACGTACATCGTTATATATACATACATAAATGTTCATGCATAATAAGTCGAGTAATTTAGACAAAAGTACATTTGCTATGAGCAATATTAATATTACATAACTGATATATGTATGAAAATGAAAATACAAAAGAGCTAAACGTTGTTTAATTAATCAAGATTGTATTCCTTACAGCTAAAGCTGTACTAACATATTTAGCTAACTTAATAACAATATTCTTATCCTGTGTCTGCATTAATTCTAAGAATTTAAACATACTAGGTCTATTTAATATTTTTTAATATTATTTGTCCGGATTCTTGTGTAACAAGGACTAATCAAAATAAAATGGTATTCATCTTCCAAATCAATACTGTGACAGCATTGACAATATCTTTCATTTCTGGGTATTCTATTATGAGAGTGTCTACCGGTCTGTATTCTTAACGAATGTGCAAATATTCTGAATTTTGTCAAATATGGTCTGAGATTACATGGTAAAATATCAAGGTATGATTCATAATTAAAACTCAATTTACAATTAATATATAATTCAAGTACATCACTTGATTCCTTATCTACAAACCATCGTTGTATAAAACAATCAACAACTCTTTGTCTAAACGTATTTATAAAGTATTTAGCATTAACAGAATTTGGATCATTCCAGACATGTGTAAAACCATATTCGTTTAACATATTTTTTACATTCGATTCCCAATTTTTATAACCATTTTCACAATAGTTTAGTGTCGATGGTGTAAATGCTTTTGAGTATTATGTTATCTGTTTTCAATAATTTAAACCAGTATTTAAGTATTCTTACATAACGCGTTATAAATAAAGGATATCTACCTTATTCACCATATACTCCTGATGTACAAGAACTATGTCTTACTTTTAAAATGTGATTACAAAGTTTTAAATGTATTCTTTCGATTTGTTTGATTTCGTATATCCCCAAATTTCAGAAGAATAATTTAAAATAGACCCCACAAATGAATCAAATAGTTGACATAATATTTTTGGTTTCAACCTTATTTTTCTACAGTTAAACCATCTTTTTCTTAAAACCATAATCTTTGTTTTAACAGTATTCACCTCTAATCCCCATTTGTTACAATAGTCATAAAGTAAATTAATATTTTTTTGTAATTCTTCAGGTGATTTCCCCATGATAACCATATCGTCCGCAAATAATAGAATATAAGTACAATATCATCAATTTCTAAACCAGTATTAATATCATTTTGTAAATATAGTTCTAGGTCCTCAATAAAAAGAGAAAAATATCGGCGAGTTTATCTCCCCTTGCCTTAACCCAATCGCATATTCGAAAAAAAATCTGAATAATTTTCACATTGTCTTACACATGATTTTACTTGTTCATACATATTTTTTGTTATTCTTAGTAATTTACCCTGTATCCCCATTTTGTAAAGTCTCAACCACAATGCGTTTCTATAAATTGTATCAAAACATTTCTTCAAAACAACAAACACACAATATAGTTTTTTCTTATCATTCAGATATTTTTGAACAGTATTTAGTAAGACAAACAATGCATCAGTGGTTGAGCGCCCTTTCCTGAATCCAAATTGCGAATCAGATAAAACATGGTTATTATCACAAAAGGTCACAATTCTTTTATTTAGTATTGTGGTACAGTAGGGGAGCAGCCTTGATATTTTCCTACATCTTTCAAATATCGCAACCACGCTTGACAACGAAAAGTAGTACGTCATCTTTCGGCAATGTCAAAAAAAATAAAAAAGGCCCCAATTTTGAATTTTTTAAAACACACAATTTGGAAAATTGTGACAAATTTTGATCATGAAATTTCATTTGCGCTTTAAGTTTCGTGATTTTCGGATGTACCGATTTTTTTTTTAGAAGCTTTACTGCGTGATAAATGCAGACCCGCCTTGTAAAATGTCGAAGCGAGGGGCGACAACTCTAAAAGATGCCATTTTTAGAATACGTTTAAAATGACAACAACCGTGTGTTTTTTGTTAAATAAAATACGAGGAGATACTTGAATTGTTGTTTTAGCTCACATATTACATGAATTTTGCTGCATGTCACGAAAAGCATGTTATTTCTTTATCTAAATTACACGAAAATACGAATTGTTTGACTCAACTGTAATTTTGACTCGACTGTCCTCGCAAGAACTGCAGGCGCGTATTCGATGGAGCGGGTAGTATTGGGCACCCTCTCATACGTTACAATCGCTACTGTTCAAGATGGGAGTTGGGGTGGAGAGAAGGAGGGGGAGTGCATCTGAGCTGAGATTTAAAAGGATGCGCCCCATCCCCATCCCACCCCAACTAAAATCATGAAAGTCTGTTTTTGAAAGCTCTTGCAAGCATACATTCTTAAACATATTCAGATAATATATTTGTTGCTGTGTTTTTGACTAGACTATCCAGTGTCTAATTGTCATCCGCAACTTGGCGCAGTCAGTAGCGCAGCGGATTTGTAACCGGAGGTGGTGCCACTGAGTTTTGTCGGTGTGTTCTTGGGCAAGACACTTTCCCTTAGCCTCGTCCGTCGGATGGGGACGTAAACCGGGTGGTCCCGCGTATAGGTCTATCATCCGAGCATGTTAAAGAACCATAGGAATCTATTCGATAATAAGAGCAGGGCACAGTTCCCGGATTCCTATGTATCCTTCCCCTCTCTCTGGGGCGGCTCTAAATAACCTGTACTGTGTTGATGAGCCGTTAAATAGTCAAATGAATTCATCCGCAACTGCACTCAGCACTGTCATATGTACTGTAGCTGTCCCATGCTAGTAATCAACCGTGGAATATATCACCCACACATAAAAGTGTTTGAGGGCCCCATCTTACTTGTATTAGTTTAAATATAGACCATATGTCGGTTGAAACCTAAGATGATTTTTTCATCAGACAGAAACACTGTCATAATACTTATACTGATAGCATCGAAGGAAAGTAAAGAAGGCCATTTTTTTTACTTTATATTTTTAAAGTTGAATTGTGTTTTATGTCATTATAGCACATTTTAGGCCATATTTCCTGGGTAGAACCAGTACTGTGTTCTTTATGCTATCTGTAAGAATCGACACTTTTTCACCTACAAGTTGAGCTCCCAGTGGGAATTGAACCCGCAGCGGTGAGAGGTGAAAATGAGAATGTATACAAATATAAAAAAGGCAACAGAACATCTCCATTACTCAATATGTCCATGGGACTTGAATGACCGCACTGAAAACAATCCGTGGAAAATTGTACAATGCAAGAATATATATTCATAAATAAATTTTATTTTGATGCAAAATCGATATCCTATAGATAAAGATCATGTAAAGTTTCGAAAAGATTGGTTAAAAACTATGGAAGGATATAGACGCACAGATAACTAACACCATATGCCGCCTCACCATTCGATGGTAAACAATAAACATTTAAGGTACATATTAAGGCCTTAAATATTATCTTTCATGACTAAGTAAAAATATGTAACAAGTCCGATATCAAAATGAATTATTTATTTGATTTAAAACATTTTATTTCAAATATTTACATCAAAACATCCCAATATAAAGGGTATACCAATAACAAATTAAATTGCATCATACAATAATTGTTTTTATTTATTAAAGGGACACACAGCATTCATCAAGTATTTATCAAGCATTAAAATTTGCACCTCGATTGATTAATCAAGAATTGATTTTACACACGCTTGCATATATTTAAATTATAACATTTTGGCGTTTAAAAAAAAAGAAGAGAATGCTGCAAGTCCCCTTAATATGCGCACCTCTCCGCCTGTATTGTTTATATGGTGCAAGTCATTTTCAACATATGTGGGGTTATATATATACATGTATCTGTTTGTTGTTTTTTTGGCGGAGACAGACCACTCACTTTTCTGGGTAGAACCAGTAATATACACCTCCTGCCATTTGTTATTCCACAAACTTTATAATCCAATAAAATTCAGAAAACAAAATTTTAAACCAATAAAGATATTAGGCATGGACGGTCAGATTAACAGAAACATATTTATATTTTCGTATTAGCCCTTATTTTGAGCCACTCTAATGAACTGTCCAGTTAAAGTCGCCATCGATCCACCTCTGTCAACAGTCAGACATGTATGTTGATATGATATTTTGCTGAACTGGTGATCCTGGGAATTTCGAAATTAGTGGGTCCAAATAACCTTAATCCCTCAAGTCACAAATGTTACTAGACATATTTTTCTTGAAGTTGATGCTAAAATATAGTAATAATATTGTACACCGTCGCATTATTCTATTCTTGTTCGTTTAAGTATTTCTGATTCGGTTGATTATGTTGTAAAAATTTATTATAATATATATGTGACTAGACACTCGTTTCAATAAAATCCTCCCATATTTTGTGACTTCAGTACAGTTTCCCAGCATCTCAGGACATCAGGGACTCTGAAAATAAAAATGATACAGATTCTGTTTAACCATACATATGTTTCATTCAACTTAAACAGGTAACAAGTTGGTGAGTTGAAATAGATGAATAAAAAGTGACTATAGAACTTTTTTTATAAGAATATAAATTGAACAGAACATGGTGGAAACAATGACCAGAAAAAAACCTATAAAACTTCTAATTTTACTTTAATTTTTAAACATGATCACTGGTGGTTTTAAATGCAGGACCAAAATATGGGTATCACCGGTTACTTTGCTTACCAGTTTTTTGTGTTAAAAAAAAACGCTTACAAAAATTAGGTCGGAGGGTCTAAGAACCGGAAAAAAACACCAAAATAACTCTGACCTTAGTGGGATCAACAACACATATGTCATTTAGAGCCGCCCTTGAGAGAGGGGAAGGGCACATAGGAAAATTAAAAAAATGATACATCTTTTGTTTACCGTAACCAGATTTCGTTTCAACTTAAATAGTTAACAAGTTGTAGAATTGAAATATGTAGATGAATAGTGATTTTAGAAAAAAATGTTACATGTAAGATGAATTAAAAAAAAAATGTTTTCGGCTGATCAACACTTTACCGGTATACCTTATTTAGAGCCACCCCAGAGAGAGGGGAAGGAGGACACATATTTGAGACCTGCCTTATTCTTACTAATGAATATATTTCTATGGTTCTTTATGGTGCTCGAAGGATAGAGAACCCCCAGTTTCAATCCCAATCTGGACAACAAACAAGGCTGAGGGAAGGTGGTGTAATGCCCGAAAACACAGACGAAACTCAGTGGTGCATGTGTGACTTGAACCCGAAAGCTCCAGATTGTTATCGTCCGCCATGCTATCGCTGGGTCAATGCCAGCACATTATGTTAAGTCAGGGTCCTGGTTAAGTTTAATATTTTAGATGTAATACAAGGATGTTTTTATCTTGTTCGATTCATTTTACATCCGTACTATGGACAATATGACCTATTTATGTGTCGATGTGCTGTAAAACACCATTTATTCATTTTTTATTTTTAGTATAAGAAGTCTGAGACTAAGTGCAGGTCCACAATGCCACATATATACATTGATAAATTCATAGATTTTTTGAAACTGTGCTTACCTACACACTGGCTTACACAAGGCTCTTGATTTAGTTATACAGATTACTGTGAGACTGGGAAATGATTGTGAAAACAGGCTGTGGTAACACAATGCACACTGACACTGCCTCATTTAAACAGACCTGAAAAATAACATATTGTTCCATTTAATTTTAATATTAATAACTATGTTCAACTTTCTTAATGCTATCAATGCCAGCTTTCCATAATAGTTTTCTTAAAACACAACTGGACTTTCTGGATACTGTCCAAAATGTAAGACTGGCATTCATGAATAAGTAGTATTTTCAAGGCTTACATTTTCATCAATCATTTATCACTCATGTGTTCTAAAAATGATCAGAATTAAGTTAATATATATGAACCACCACCATTTCATATGTTTCGATGTTAAACACTTGTCCTACACTACAGTAAAGTAATTAAAAGTGTATTTACTTACACAAATCCCTACACAGGCTACAGACAATCAGACAATCAATGCCATGACCCCATTTCATTTGCTTGCCAGCTTGGTGTGTTTCATTAATTCTCCGACATAGATGATAGATCTATTGTAAATTACGCACTCACTCAAGTCAGTCATGTAAAACTTGAAATTATATACGATCACTGTCTCGATAAAGGTCTAACAACTTAATTCCACTCCTGTACAAATGTCTGTGTGTAACTCAGTATGCATGCATCTGCATAATTTGACCTTTGAATACGTGTACACCGTGTGTGTGAGCTATTTTTAGCACACCGTTTGGACTGTGGCAATGGAAATACAGCAGTTCAGTTCAATTTACAATTTAGTTAAAGTGACAGTGCGAACTTGTCCAGGGAGAAGTGAGGGTTTATGGCGTGCGACTGACTTGGCCCTTGGCTGGGTGTTTTTCTGTTTCGTCGCCATTTTAAATAGCCTCTGAAAGAGTGAAATGCAGGTACCAACTTTCAAAACGGGCACGCAAAATGTATATTCACGAAAAAATAAGAAAATTTCAAAAAAGGAAGATCAGGTAGATCTTCGACGCCTGGCAATTTCAAAAATATTTAAGAATATACAATTTTTGTACCCGTTTTGAAACTGGCAATTTCGAAGAAAACAAAAACTAGTTTTTTTCGATCTTCGCATTTGTACCGCGATTTTCGACTATGATATCTCTATAAAACCTGTCAACACGATTGTTTGGTGAATCTCCGACATAATAATTTACTTCTGATATGATTTGTTTTCTCTGTCATCTAGTCTACGCTTTAAACTAGGGTTTTTAAAAAGAGTACTATAAAATCCGCGCATCTGCACGTGCTCGCAAAATGGGAGCTACGTTGCCTCCAACCCCAATTATTTATGTTTGAGTTATGCGGTTCAGGCACGTGAAATGACTTGTCTGCTCCCGTAGTGGTAAAGAGTTTAGATAAACAACTTAATAAAGTGATACCCCTATAGTTATTAAAATTATTAGAATCTCCCTTTTTATGCTATGGGATATTATACCTTCAGTCCACCTTTCTGGGAAATATCCAGAATCAAATATAATATTAAAAATGTCACACAAATAGGGTGGGGTATACATAGGAACCCGAGAACCTGTCTTACTCTTGCTAATGACTAGATTCCTATTGTTCTTTAACGTGCTAGGAGAATATAGACGGGACAGCCATATTATGTACTACTCCGACGGACGAGGCTAAAGGAAAGTGTCTTGCCCATGAACACAGACGAAACTCAGTGGCCTCGTTGAGGTTTGATCCCTGGTTCTCCGGATTTAAAACCGCCGTGCTATCCAATGGGCCAGCCTGCCCAATAATTATGTAAAATGAGAATGTTTGGTGAAATATGCACAATATATTAGGAGTCAGAATCAAGAATAAATCACATTCAAACGATACCGTATGAGGTCGCTACAAACGGTCATTTTGCAATGCACGAACTCATGTAGTACACTTCTAAGTTACATCTGAAAAATAAGAAGATTGTTCGAACTATAAATTCGATGATACATTTATAAATCAATACGAACACATTGTGTTTTCTTCTAAAATGCAGTTTCCTGACTTCGAATCAGTAGTAGGTCTTTGTGGTAATCTTGAGTTTTAGTTAAACATTTAAATTTGCTTGTCGATTTACTTATCCTGCGTCATTTTGACTTTAAAACTGCTTTCATATAATTAAATAACGATTTGAGATTTCAACTGTCTTCAATATTTTAACAATTCTTTTAATATATTATGTGTGCAGTATTATAAAACGTTAGTAATATGTAAAAATAATTTGCTTTGAACTGTTCTAACAATTAATATTAATGATTTAACAAATGCAAGATAAGAGGAAAACTAACGGGACGCCGTGAGTTTTTAAAAAATCAAGATTGCCATGTGTCCCTTTAATGTTAGCATACGTTATACAGCCCCTTGCAGATGAAAAGTGAAATGCTACTTTCCTCTCTTGATTCTGTTGTTTGCGTGAAATTCTCTTGTCAGTACTCATATATAAATAAAACATATTTTACGATCTCCATAATGTGTTTCTGGTGGAATGTTATTTATCATGGTATGAATGTCAACATTCAGCGGAATACTCACTCAGTCATAATGACAAATTAGGCTCATTGAAACTTTGAAGCATTTTCTACGTTTTCGGAAGTCCTATGACTTAAAAATGCAATTCAATCAATGTAACAGAATAAGACATCAAAACAAATTCCTCGTTTTATTCTTTCAATACCTGATAGCAAAAAGTCATCCAAACAAGTGCCATTACAATGCTGCATTTTAGAAAGTACTATTTGATAGTCTGGCAAAATGCTTATTTTAGTACGGGGATAATGCCTATGCCTATGCCTATCAAATAAAGCGCACACACCTCTACAAAAAGAGAGTCCTCAACAGTTACTGACAAATTGAGTATTTCTACATTTTATGATATTACCTCCAGTCAAATCAATCGTTTTGGTCAATTTGGGCATGAAGTCCCCGTGGTCAAAAGTGGAATGCTCAGGAGTT
This sequence comes from Cyrtodaria siliqua, assembly GCA_037043455.1. NCBI lineage: Eukaryota > Metazoa > Mollusca > Bivalvia > Adapedonta > Hiatellidae > Cyrtodaria > Cyrtodaria siliqua. Next base: position 177,049 of record JAWPHD010000366.1, read on the forward strand.
TCAGAGTTGTTTATAGAGATGTTAAGAACAACGTAAAAATATTCTTCTCAAACACCATAGGACATGTGTTGACAGTTATGCTCAGTATACTCCAGGCTTTGAGAACCTTATGATGACTTCGACCTAAAGCCCAAAAGGACGGTGACGTTTGATGTGTGTCTGCAATTTTGTCTTGTCGTGCCCTTAATGGTTTGGTCTCTTGCTGTTCTTAGGATTCTGCCAAGTCATTGAGTACATTCTTTGTGGCTTTCTATGCGATTGTTTTGTATATATATTGTATGTATATATACACGAGCATCTTCGCGTTTTGCTTATATTGCCTATTAAAGCTGCCTTGTTGGTTAGAGAATAGTTCAAGGCGGGGATTTCTTTATTTACTCTGACCCGTTTTAATGGGATGACGGTAGGGTAAGTGTGAGGTTTGGTGCACCCTAGAACCTGGTTTAAACCCCCAGCGGCATTTTTGCCACTGACCGTTCCAAGGCGGTAGCACTATTGTAAACCATTTTGTGTTTGTGACGTCTTATTTCGCCTTTTATTCATCTTTAAAGTTAATAACGCTTCTTTTCTTGATTAAGATCTCTCGATTGAAAATGATGAAATAATTAGCAAAATCTATGATATGAGAGATGATTTTAATTTTGACATTGTTAATTATCCCCACTTGGATGGGGATGTTCCCCGAGCAACTTCTTATGGGGTTTATGTTTCTCAACTTAATAGTTTTTCAAGAGCTTGTACTCGAGTTGAGGACTTTAATATTCGTAATCTTTGTATAACTAAAAAGTTGCTCAATCAGGGTTACCGTTACCATAAACTTCGTAAAACCTTTGCAACATTTTATTATCGTAGCCCTGATCTTCTTTCCAAATATAAAAGTAATTTAAGGACTCTTCTGCGATAAGGACTATCACAACCTGACCTCTATGGTGATGTGATTTATAAACTTCGTAAGATTCTTGGTCATGATCACGTTCATACTATCTTTGTTAAACTTATTAAAAAGTTTATCAAAAGAGGTTATGACCCTATCATTTTGCAACGTACTGCATGCTTGGTGGTGGACCCTTTTACAGTTCGCCACTATGCTTTCCTCTTTAATTGTACGACGACCGGACAGGCTGTGGACCCTTTGATGACGCCTACCTAAAGCCCATTGGGACGGTGGCGTTTGATATTGGTCAATGATCTTTCTTGTCGTGCCCTTAATGGTTTATTCTCTTGTTGCTCTGGTTTCTGCTAAGTCATTGAGTAGGTTCATTGTGGCTTTCTAGGCTATTGTTTTTTTTTGTATTATAATTACACGAGCAGATTTATGTTTTACTTATATTGCCTACTGATGCTGCCTTGTTGGTTAGAGATTAGATCATGGCGGGGATTTCTTTATTTACTATGTCCTGTTTTAATTGGATGACAGTAGGGTAAGTGTGAGGTTTGGTGCACCCTAGAACCGGTTTAAACCCCCAGTGGCATACTTTGCCACTGACCGTTCCAATGCGGTAGCCCTATTGTCAACTCTTTGTGTTTGTGATGTCGTTTGCATTTGTTATTACTTTTGCCTTCTTGTTTGTCTGTTTGCGTGTTTGTTTCTGTGTTTTGAGGTTGACTGTCCTCCTTGAATGCTACTTTCCCTGTCCGATCTTTTTATATTTCTTTGTTCTTTGTTTCTATGTGTGTTTGTGGTTGACTGTCGTCTTTAAATGCTACTTTTACTGTTCGATTTTTATATCTATATGTTATATCATGTTAGAGCTTTAGGACAATTTTGGCATCATGACTGAAGATAGAATTTTACGCCTTTTCATAAACTATCTGTTAAATGTTCACATGACCGTGAACATTTAATGTCAAGAACACAACACGATTATTCTTATTTAGTCCTTCAATGTGACGCTTTAGCTGTATATGTATATATATATGACCTCAATCGGTCAGATATGTAAAGACCGAACATTATCAAGTAAGTGCAACTTAAATTTGAAAACTAGGTAAGGCGTATGGTCTACAATTGGGCCATGGTAACCTACATCCTCAAATTCAAATATAGAAACTTCGCATACATTGGTCTCAAGTTTGCCGCAATGTGCATTCTAATGTCAAGGTCATCAAAGGTCATTCACAACCTTAAATAATTATCCTACGGTGACATTATTATATGCGTGTGGCCATTTTTCCCCCTAAACAATTATGTCAGTAACCTAATCATTAGCACAACAGTTTAAAACATAGCTCACATTGCCATAGGATTCTTCTTCATGTAACTTTAAAACGTTGTGTTTTTTTATTGTATAGACTTAATAAATGTAACATAGCTCAAAAATTGGGCATGGGGATTTACCTTTTCGTGTTAAAAATACTAAAATCGTTTACATTTAAATCCTGTTTAAAATTCGTATTACTTTGTCTTCGGTAATGTATGTTTAAGTGACCGTAAAATTTGAACAACGACAGGGATTCAAGACAATTGTTTGATGCTATATTCGTAATTGTTAAATTCATACCAAACCCTTTATTCTAAAATGTTCATACCCTCTTTACAAAGTGCAGCGGGGCAATTTAGGAATCACGTTGTCCGTAACGTCCAGTCGCGTCCCGTCCCGAAGCGTCTCGTAATACATTGTTTGTCCCGTCGCTTCGCGTCCCGTAACACATTTTCATTAATTGCATTCCTTAAACAGTTTTGAATGGGTTGCTCCCAACCTTCATATTCACAGTACAAACTGATGACTTTATGTCCCTATTCATCACTCATTGTTGATTACCTAATTTATTACAGAATTATTGCCCTTTGTCTTAAAATTTAAACGGGAACCTTCGGTGATAGTTTTGGTTCATCAAGGAGTAATACTATTGTATTCTTTAATATTCGGAAAGTTACTTTTATTGAGTCTGATGGAATGGCTGAAGTCAAACGAAATGAAACATATTCTGCAAATTCGTAATCAGCAGGAAAAATGGCATTTAAATTCCCTGAGGTCTAATTAAATCGGTAGTTAAATAAATAAGCTTGTGACTAATTACTGTTTTTTTCGGAAGTGGGTTCAGTGCAGCTTCCGTGGCAATTCCATATGAACGATTTATACCTGTGTCATAAATGTCAGTTGTAAAGAAGCTTCTCATGATGAAGGGCATGTGCAGTTTGTTTTATTACAGGACGATTAGCATATAAATGATACGTGTTTTGCAATTATGAACTGTTGCGTTACACTTGGAATGTAAGGCATTAAGCGGTAGTAAACGATGGCATACAGTCGCAAGAGAATAAAACTGTAGTCAGGGTTGATAATTTAGAATTATTAATTTTGAGATAATTTGGAGCCAGGTAGTGGATATTGATCAGATGCACTATACGATGAAACACGAGACAAAGTGGCACTTACTTATACGACGTGTTCGGTGTTTAGGTGGTTGGGTGTGTTGAGTGGTGGGTGGGTGTGTTGAGTGATGGGAGTGTTGAGTGGTGGGTGGGTGTGTTGAGTAGGGGTGGATGTGTAGAGTGGTGAGTGAGTGTGTTGTTTGGTGGGTGGGTGTGGTGAGTGGTAGGTGTGTTGAGTGTTAGGTGGGTGTGTTGAGTGGTGGGTGGGTGTGTTGAGTAATGGTGGATGGGTATGTTATGTGTTGAGTGGTAGGTGGGTGTGTTGAATGGTGGGTGGGTGTGTTGGGTGGTGGGTGGATGTGTTTAGTGTAGGGTGGGTGTGTTGAGTATGATACGATAAGAGAGGCTCTACTAAAGGTTGATCATTCCTCTGTATATTGATTATTTTAGTTTTGAATACGTATGCAGTTGGATAGTTGGAGTGGGGATGGGTGGAGGTTGGGATGGGAGTGTCGTGAAGAGAAGGGAAGTGGATAGTGGGAATGGGGATGGGTGGAGGTGGAGGTGGAAGGGTTGTGAAGAGAATGGAAATGGATAGTGGGAGTGGGGATGGGTGTAGATGCGGTGGGAGGGTCGTGAAGAGAAGGGAAGTGGATAGTGATAACATGTCACGAGACGGTGAAACATGAGATCCTGTAAAACTAGAATTATTACAACTGAATTCATAGCAGGTAAAAGTCAAACAATCAGTTATAATCTTGTTATGCAAGAGAATTACACCAGTTGTTACCAGGGGAAAAATAAGTACGACAACTCGGGCAGCTCTGATGTGAGATTGAAATTATATTCTATAACAACGCTGAATTATTTATATCTTACAGTGTGTGGTTACTGTAGAATGTGTACGATTATGTATTGATAAGGCGACGAGCGTAGTGAAAGCACTATTGACATTTACCACAATTGATAAGGAATAATTATTGTTGAATATTAACTAGAGTTGAGAGTTGTTTTTCACATAATTGGATATATCAAATACATATTTGTATAACTATGGATATTCTATACTGATAGCATATTGATATTATCAACTCGGACAGGTTGTCGTCATCGTCTGTATATATTATGGCAGCTATTTTAGAATGCAAATCTTTATAATCCTTTAAAGTCCTAAACGACAAATCGTCAAAGCTGTATTTCTTTCGTGTGGCAAATATGTGTAAAACACATAATTGTTCTTAGTTTTCTTGATAGTTTTACGCTTTACCAGGCACGCCTAAATACTGCCAGGTATATGAATTAACACCACCATTGATTAGTTAATGAAGACAACAGAAAACAGATCTTCTACCAAAGCGGGGTGTCTACTCTGGTAAAAAAGATAGGAATGACAGTTTGAGTTGAATTTTGTTTATTTTCAATCGAATGATTATATGCCTCATCACTGGGTTCGTTCAGGGTTCACCCATCGGCAACCACGTTGGTTGCCAACGGCCACCGATGGTAAGATTTGGTACCAACGAGGCCACCGATACTACCTCAGGTGTAGAGTCGCGGTAAGATTGGTTACCAACGTTCTACCTATCGGCAAACGTTGGTGACCGATGGTTACCAAGAGTGCTTTCGGTTACCGATGGGAGAACCCTGAATGGACGCAATGTGAATATGATTGGTGGCTTTTCCTTGCCTGGTTACCGAAAGAAATATAATTACAACTGCAGGTGAGAATGTAAGACATGAGTCTCAGATCACAAGACGAATGGGTAGGCAATTTAGTAAGACATACGTCTAAAATTACAAGACGCAATGGGTGGGTCAAGTTAGTAAAAGTCGATATAAAAGTCGAACAGAAAATGCATCGTTCAAGAACCACAGTCAGCCAATTATACATATAGAAACAAACAACAATACCAAGGATAAATGAAAGGCAAGGTTTATAAAATCACAAACATAAAATGATGGAGAACAGGCCTACCGCCTTAGAACCGTCAGTGGGGCTACCGCCTTAGAACCATCAGTGAGGCTACCGATTTGGAACCGACAGTGGGGCTACCGCCTTAGAAAGGTCAGTGGCAAACTGGTGGCTTAAACCAGATTCCAAGGTGCAGCAACCCGCACTTTAACCCTAAGACATGCGTCTCAAATCTCGGAACACAATGGGTAGTGCCAAGTGAATAAGAAATGCGTCTCAAATCACAAGACGCAATAGGTAGAAAAGGTTAGCACAAACATGCGCTTCCACTTACAGGACACAATGGGTTCGTCAAGTTAGTGTGTATTAAATATAAAAAACGCAGTGGGTTATGGTTATGAGTTTTTCAAGAGTATGCAAAATCTCAATTTCGTTTTAACTTGCAGGTGGGAAGCAGAGTGGTTTTTAGCTCCGCCGTCCACTTATCATAGCAACACATGACAACGGAAAGTAGTACGTCATTTTCCGTCAACGTCAAAAAAAAGTGAAACAGCCGCCATTTTCTTTTTTTTAAACGCGTAATCTGGAAGATTGTAACAAGTTTACATGATTAAAATTTTAGTTCCCTTTTAAGTTTCGTCATCTTCAGCTGTATTGACTTTTAGATGCTTTACTGCGCGAGAAATTTCGAGATTCACCCATTTAAAATTCCGAAGCGAGGGGAAGTAACTCGTAAGAGATGTCATTGTTAAAATGCGTTTAAAAATGGTAACTCTTGTGTTCTTTTCTAATCAAATACAAGGAGATACTAAACATATGTTGTTTAAGCTTAAATAGTACATGGCGTGTACTACATGTTACGAACATCATGGTATTTCTTTATAAAAATTACACGCTAAAACGATAAAATGTTCGACTCGGCACTGTCGGTCAAAAAATATAACGAGTGTAAAGTCATTGAACGTCTACAGGTGCGTATTCGGTATTCGGTGAAGGGGCTCACACTAAGTCTGAAAAGTAGTCTGTAGCCTATATTTAAAAAGGCTGACCGCTCTTCAGCTTCTCGTTGTGCATTTTGATGGCCAATCTGGAATTATGGAACTCAACTGGCCACCCGCTAATGTTTTTTTATTTATTTTTTATTGGCGAGTATCACCATATGCAGCCATATTTAACATCAAAATATACTAAAACAAAGCTGCAGTCCAAATTATTTGGTTATCCCTCACCGGCCCGTCACTACCACCATCACCCACCCCACCCATAAAAAAAAAATGGGAAGCGGTCACTAAGTCGACCTTGAACTAGAAGTGTGTTCCATCACCCATGAACACTTGCTTCGCCTGCTGACAGTGCTGTTTGCTTATTTCCAAGGTTAGGTTGCAGGTTAGGCTGATAAATAGGGCATAACCTGCCAAAATGAAAGTCAGAGGTATTGCACATGTGTAACAACATCCATTGAGATGAAGACGTTGGTGAAGTTTCATGAACACAATTAAAATACTTTTCAATTGATGGCCAAGGTTAGGTTGCAGGTTAAAGCATGACAAAGTGATCGATAAGTGTCTGCCATCCTAAGCAGTAGACACAAAAATAAGTGTTCAGTTCTCATATGTATATATCTGTCATGCGGATATTTTTTATGCACTCTTCAACCCAATGAATTTTACTTGACCAGGCTAGACCAGTGACATTTGCTTTATCAGACGAGTACCGCTAAGTACAGCAAAACATGTTTCGAGATGCTAATTTCAAATTCAGTGCTCGATATACACTTCAAGATTGCCATCATCGGCCCATGTGTCACTTTAATTACAAAAGATCTATTTCAAAAGCTTGAATAAACAATAAATAAATTAAAATGACCTTGTATTCCCAAAAGGCAGTTTTTCAGTTTCAGATACATGCATGACTGTACGCAAATGGAAACTTTTTTTACATACAATGTAGATCCAACTGAACCAAAGAATAAATAATACAATATTTTATATATATTATATTTATAAACTAAACATCTATTAAATACTACAATAATGAAATTTACTTCATACTTACAACATACTTACAACAAAAAAATCAATGTCATATATGGCCTAAAATGTGTTAAAATGATGTAAAACACCAAAAGTTTTTTTGAATGTGAGCATCTACTGTCAATGTATGACATTGTATATATTTGGTGTTTTTTAACAGCTTTACATATTATATAGTCTCTGTGAGGCATAATTATGTTCATTTTGGTTCTTTAAAAAAATAATGTCTGCTTAGTCCTCGGGATTGCCAAACTGAAGTCACCATCATGATCAGGCGAACACATCTCAAGCGGGATACGCAGTAACAAGTATATACTGTAACGCATAAGGCCGAAGAAAAATTAACCGCGTTTCCGATTTGGCCTAATAAAATGAATATATTTCCTTGAGTTTAGAATCTTGCGATCACAGTATTGTCAACTTTTTTGGTTAAATCCACGTCTTCCAGGGTTGCATTGGTATTTGAAGAACGAAGGGCATCTGGAAACCAGATGATGCGTCTCTGAAATGAACAAAACAAGTTGTTAAAAAGGATGGATTGGTAGTACAAAATATATAAGCCATATGATATATGCATGGAATTTCACATGAATCAACAGAGTGTCCTGTTATTTTTAAAAGGATTTTAACTTTGGCTGTCGTATATACCGTATTTTCTCTAACAGTAGCTCCCGGGCACTATGGAAAGTGCGAAGGGGGTGTGGGGGGGGGGGGAGGGGGGCTAATATTATGATACAACTTTTCAATATATTTCACCTAGGCTCCTTTCCCCGGACTGTTTCCTTATAGAATTACTGTACGGCGATCTTTTACTGTTACACCGGTATTGACGTAACCAAAACATGACTGTACCGAGTATATTACTGTCATCACTCTGCGTCTATATGATACACATTTCTGTCAAACTTGACTATTACAAAACGGGTTGGTTGCATATGAATTAACCAATAATAAAAGATAAACTAAATAGTAAATTGAAAGGAATGAGATAAATAAAAGCGGTAATTGTATTGATGATGATAGCGCTTTAAGGTTTATGTCATAGACCATACTGGTGTCGAAGGTAAAAAACTCCCATAATCAAATCCATAAGTGGTAAAAACAGTGTGTTTTTTAGAAACTTTTAATTTAATCAAATCCATTAGCGGTAAAAACATTGCGTTTTTTAGGAACTTTTAATTTTTGAAGACGGTAAGGTTTCTTAAAACAGGTAGGGGCTCTTCTAATAGAGGAAATACGGTATTAATATATAGGTAAATTGACATCAAAGAGAAATGTGAACGTTTAACATCAACTTGTATGGGTTTTTGTGTGATAAATAGAATCTCACAAAATCATCTATTATTTTTTAAACTCTTCAGTAAACATTAAACATTATTTGATGCTCGACAAGCCGCGCATTGTATATTTTTGCCAACTCGTTTAATAAATCCGCACTCGATCATGGAAGATCAGCTATTATATCCGCCGAGAAAAAAATATTTAATCATTATTCTCCCATCACTGCTAAAATCAACAAAATATTCTGAAGTATATAATTTGTTTAGGTCACACATAGATGAAATATTACATTTTTATATTGTGCCCGGCCTTCGCACAGTATAGGTTATTTAGAGCCTCTCCAGAGAGAGGAAAAGGATACATAGGAATCTGGGAACCGTGCCCTACTCTTATTATCGAATAGATTCCTGTTGTTCCTTAACGTGCTTGGAGGATAGACTGATACACGGGACCGCCCGGTTTACGTCCCCATCCGAAGGACGAGGTTAAGGGAAAGTGTGTTTCCCAAGAACACATCGACGGAAAGGATGAGATATGAAATGCCTGTATATTATTCTCTATAATTATAGTATAACTGTGTAATTTATATATTATTACTAATTGCTGATATTATTGCACCAATTAAATATTTAAACCTATGGTAGAATAACGAAGACAAATAATACATCTAAATTTTAGTTAATTATATGCAAGCAGTTTTATATGCAAGCAGTTTTGAAGTGAAATTGATACGGGACTAATAAACTGTGATACTAATGTTCGACAAAATCTTCAAGATTGCCATATGTCCCTTTAAAGTGTCCTATTATTTGTAATTTAACTGGGGCGGTCTTTAATAATATCGCTGTAAAGTGACAACAGCACAGAGAAACTTTCATGTTGTATCGTGTATCCATTGTTTTATGTGATGGAATTTCACAATATCTCAACAAAACAAACAAAAAAGTATTCCAATGAGCTGGGACAATTATACTTATAGTTAGGCACTCCTCTTTTTTTTTTAAAGTAGCTATCCCGCCAAATAACTACAAAATTGCACTAGAAAACCGTGCACGAAACTCTATCCATATAACAATGTATATGCGCTGATTAAAAGTATAGGTTATAAATAGGTTCTTAGAATACCCGTGATTGAATAACCGTAAAATGATGGTAACTCGTAATTCGACACTCCAGTTCTGGGTTTGGTCCGGCTGGTTAAAGCCGTTTATACTGTGTATGTATGAGTTTGATTTCTCAAAATATGTAAGTATTATATATACTTTGTCATCAGTAGGTTTAGAAACAGTGTACATAATGTTTAGAAAATTTGACTGTTGTTGGCGGGATGGCTACTTTAATGAGAATGATAAAAAAATCTGTACAAATCGGGTTCTCCCACTCAAATAAATCTACTGTTTCTCAAGCTTATCAAGCTTATCAAAATCTTCATTTATAAAAACCACGTTAAAGAACCGCAGAAATGTATTCCCGAATTTTGGGGCGGCTCGAAATATTAACATTTGCTAGTAAGATAGATAGAGTAGCATAGGTACATTTTTTTGAATTCCACTCTCTGGGGTGGCTCGAAATATTGCCATATTATTAGCTTAATTAACCTATATCACTGGGTCAAAATATATTAAAGTTTATAGCTTTAGCTTACCCAGGGCTAGGCTAAGTCTCAGAGCTGGAACTTGGAGATGCCACTTGACAGAAGGTGGCAACATCTGCAAAGATCCCTGAAAGAAAATCAATCTGTTTTTTTTATACATACATACCTACAGTAGATGTGTTAATCCTTTACAGTACTGCTGTAGCTATATGCAAACTTTGGGCAGTGTGGGGTGTGTGTGTGTGGGGGGGGGGGGGGGGTGGATGATGCAAGGGCACCGATTTTGTGGGTGGGGAGGGTGAAGGGGAGGTGGCAACGGTGCATTTCTGATCTGCGGTCATAGAGGGGGTTTGGGGACAAGGCCATTTATTTTTGGGGAACAATGGAACATTTTCTGTTATTGGTAATATTTTTGGGGAACAATGGAACATTTTCTGTTATTGGTAATATTTTAGGGAACAAGGGAACATAATAATAATAAAAATAAATGGAAAAATATTTTTGGAGAACAAAGCAAAATATTTTTGGGGAACATTGCATCATATTTTCTGTGAACATAGACCCCACTGGAAGGGTCTCATCATAGAAATAATACATCAGTGCTATATTATTATTACATTTTAACGGAGACACTATAAACATGAACATGCACTAAATAAAACACATTTATGGGTCAGTACCGAGTGCTGAACATACCTTTCATCCTTTGTTTTTCCTTTATGTCTAAACACCAAAGTTGTCGGTGTCCCTAATCGAGGCGAAGGGACATGACTGACTCATGTGGTCTACATGACATGACCTTGACAGGAGATGTTCTACAAGTATTTGTTACATCATTCACCCATAACAATAGTTAACACATGAATAGGTCTGTCTTTTTGCTCATTAAATCCTGGAATTGTGAAGTATTCACTTGCAATTATCCATAGTTCATTCAACCGTAAATCAACGGTATGACTGAAAAGCGAAAACACAACAAATTACTGCCGACTTGGCCTGTTGTAATTTTTAATAAGCGTCTAGGGCGGCTGATTTTTACCGTAAACATGCTAAAGGAAAGGCAGAAAAAGTGTTTAAAGGTTGACTTACTGACATTTTATTCGGAGCAGGAAATAACTATATCCGGGAGTAGAAAATATTCATGTTTTACGTTTCTGTTATTGATTTTCAGTTTTGCTTATTTAGCTTGTAGCCGCCATTTTGAATAATGTGTGTTTTGAGTGAGAAAAAAGGGTGACCATCTTTCAAAACGGTCTCAAAAAATGGGTAGTCATGAATTTTGCCGAAATTTTCAGGAAAGGTAGTAGAGGTATTGATCTATCATTCCTGTTAATTTAAGCCAAATTGGTGACTACTCATTTTTTGTGACCGTTTTGAGAAATCGGCAATTTTGCAGTTTCAAAAACCTCAAAATTTCCGATCTTCACATTTGAACAGCGATTTAGGCTATGCAAAATATGCCAATAGTAGTCAAAACGAATGCTATGGGGATGTTTAACGTATAAACTTACTTTAATCATTGTCTGTGTTGTTTTTGCATTCAAAATTGGCTTAAGCTAACGTTTTTTAAAAGACAACTGCAATTTCCGCGTAACTGCACGTGAGTGTAAATTGGGACTACTTCGTGTTAAAACACTTGAAACTCAAAAGTGAGTTATGCGGTGTGTGCGCGTGAAAAGCTTCAGCTGCTGCTGCACTGTTGTATTCCGTAGAAGATAATAGAAAGGTGTGTGTGTTTTGGGAAGAGTAGGGGGAGAGTATTTTAGAGTGTAAGATTGTTGCTGATAGAATTTTAGGTAATGGTGGTGGGTAGGGTAAGGATGACCTTAGTGGTTGGGCTAACTCAGGAAAGAATCAATGACGGTGAATGCATTTACATAAGTTTAATGCAACTTTTAAAATATGTTTAATATATATACAATTATCTAAAAAAACAAGCGAATACACAAATGAACTATGAAAAGAATGTTCTCCTGAACGTTTAAGACGTTCTTAGTATTGTTATAAATACTGAATGTCTAAGACACTAAAGTGTTGTTAAAGCTATAACAATGTTGATCTAGCGCGATAACTGTGATGCGCGAGAGCTCATGAAGATGATGATGCGCGAATTCAATGGATGATTGTCATCAAATGCCTTCTGTAAGGGTTGATGACGCGATGCAATGATAGTTAATCTCCACTGAGATTGTGAATGATATTCCTCCAGTGAGGACTGGTAACGGGCCCACCTTGTGTCCCGGGGGTTGTCGTTAGTAAAACCTGGCTGCGCAGGTACGGGGACCGTCTCCACCGCTTGTAACGTTAGTCGTGGAAGCTTAGCTCCACTCCTGGATATCCAAACCTAGATGGCTTACTCCAACCCTGGATGGCTTATATCCTGGATGGCTTAGGCTGTAATTATACATACGTTTTAGATGTCGGTTGACAAACATAACAATCTTGCATAAATATCATTACCCAAACAAATCATTATTCAATCAATATATGTAAGCTGTACTAATGATGAGTAGCAATGTATACATATTCTACAACGCCATGTATACGCTATGTACGTCGCTGTTAATCAATGCCCCTAATACATGTAATATAAACATGATCAAATTACTCGTATATTACACTCACTGAGTTATGCATGCACGCATTTATTCTTGTCACTCATCTCATTGTTAACTAATGTTAACAATCGTGTATTACAATCACCGAGTTATACGCCAACGTTAACTAATGCACCTATTATCCACTGTTATCAAATTAATATTGTTTTACAATTAATGATCAATTACAATAATTACATCTAATAAAGTAACTTCAAAATCATATGCTAGTCTAAAGTTATGTTTGAGAAACATCAATGCTAACCGGATGTCGTAACCGCCAAACAAGATGGCGCCGCCCACTGAATACAAATATACGATAAAAGTTTAATAAAACTACTAACCACATGTTGCCTGTGAAATTTGCCGTCCAATCTCTGTTCCAACAAAGTACTATCGATGATCCCGGCGATAGCTAGAAGACAATGGGTTTTATAGCAAACATTACGCCCAAATCATTATTTGCCCCGTTCAGTCCGTGACAAACGTGGCTAAATCTACAGTATTGAATCTACACGCGAGGCCCCTTATACAATTGTGCCGTTTAAGGAAAATATACCTATACGTTTACATGCATTAGCACAAAACTAAACTTATGACATGGCCTCTCTGGTGGCCACTTAAAATGTGCACGCTTTTACGTGTTACATGAATAGATCATGAATATTGTGAAATTGTTTCAACTCGAACAATAGATTTTGGGTGTAACCGATACAAGAGCTATATACGACCAATTCGCTCTACCCGTGACATTTTGTGACACACGTGAGAAGTCGGATTTCGGATAGTTGAAAATACAGTTAGTGAATTGTCTTTGTAATAGTTATCGATACCGTAAAAAAGGGTCAAATGAAAATGGAGAAATAGAACTCTGTGTTATCACACACACGTACACTAACAGTGTGGTCGTTTTGTTTAACCTGTAGACCTTGTTGGGTAGAGAATACTTCATGGCGGGGATTTCTTTATTTACACTGTCCCGTTTTAATGGGATGAAGAAGGGTAAGTGTGAGGTTTGGTTTAACCTGGTTTAAACCCCCAGCGCCCTTTTTTTGCCACTGACCCTTCCAATGCGGTAGCCCTACTGTCAATCCTTTTGTGTTTGAGATGTCTTATTTGGCGTTTTATTTATCTTTAAGTTTGTTCTTTGTTTCTGTGTGTTTTTGTGGTTGACTGTCGTCCTTGAATGCTACTTTTCCTGTTCGATTTTTATATCTACATGAATAGCCTACTGACCGTTTCAAGTCTTTAACCCTGTCTTCGCCACTCTTTACATTGTTTGTTGTCCTTTTCGTTGACATTTTATGTATGCTCATTTATTTCCGTTTGTGGTGCAGTGCAGACCCACGGTGTCAGTGACTTTTATTGCTGTGATTTCTATATGAACAATTTTGTTTTTCATTTTTGTATAATTATACAGTTACATGGCGTGCACATGAATTATATTTTATTTAAAAACTCGGAAATATCTTGTAACGTCGTTTTAAACAGATTTTAGGCGCTGGTGGTCTGCTATTGAAAAATAGATAATTACAACATCAGCTTGCTTGTTATAACAACTTTTATCTGTTAGAACAATCAGTTTGTAAATAATTACAATTTCCCATTTCATAAATCACTCGATGGTAGATGTGAGCCTTTGTGGATTTCGTTTATCTTGTACCTTTGAAACTCTTCTCTGGAGGTAATACCGTTGTATCAATTTAGACTTCAAAACTAAGCATAACATCGTATTCCTTTAAAATGCATTTCCTACAAAACAACATCTCCAATTAAATATATAGGGACAACAACCTCAGAGATGATATGAATGCATGCCAAGCCAAGACGGGAACCCACGCGTTGCAGATGTCTGCAGCTCTAAGGCGCGGTGCAATAGCTATCGAAACGTGACTTCTTATAGCAAGAAGTCAAAGACGATCTCCATCAAGCTGATTAATATTGAAACAAACAGTATAAACGTTATCGACCAGACATAACAATTACCTTGACTCCTGACTTTGGCCTTAAACATCAGACCCCAAAACTGATATGTATCAGTAGAATTCTATTATCTATAAAGGTTTAGAAGATAATTAGAATGAGCCCGACAGTTAATTTGTAGCACTGTGAGCCATTTTACATCCGCCACTCTGCACTAAACCAACACTAGCGTGTATTACTGAATACCGATAAGGGAGATCCTTTGGAAGCAACAAACACAAACAAGAGAATAAAGTAGATGACTCGGTTTTATTGATTCTATTCATGAGAGGAAATTTAAGACGTAACACTCGCACGCCCCCTAGCATCGGCTTGAGCAATATTCTACATCACAGCCACGTTTCTTTAGCTCACTGATCCAAACGGACCTGTAAAAATAATACTATTAATTTGTAGCACGGGTATTCATTTTACCGCCGCCACAGTTGTACAAATGGTGTAAATACTGGTAGAATGATGTTATATATCAATACATACGGAAAACTTGGAAAAAAACTTCTGAAAATAAAATTACTACTATCATCGTTTTTGTTATATTCGTATTGCCTATTATTGCTGTCTAGTTTGGATAAAAAAAGGAACGTTGGCCCTATAAAAACCACAGCAATCAAACGTTGTAAATGAGTATATTTAAAAAAAAATCATTGAATGGACAATACATAACATAAAAAGTGATGAAACGGTCGATAAACGTCAACAGGAACTCTTTAACAACAAAGTTCTAATCCAGAAAAACTAGCAAACGATACACTTACATGTTGTTGTAAAAAGCTATATACAATACATAATTAGAACCGCCTCAGGATGTATCCAAAATTTTACTCCACAACCACAGCAACTTTAGCCAAAGAGAAACACAAACTAGTGTCCTTTGTCCGAGTTACAGCGGGTGCAATGATAGAGTCCCAAGAAGTTGGTCAATCATCGCACAATGGAAAAGTGAAAAGTATTAACTGACTGTAGAGGGGCCAATCACTAAACATGAAGTTTGTTCCAGTAATAAAGAGTCGTATCCTTTTCTGACAAGTTTCCTGATTAATTGTGTTAAGTTGTCAGGAAACCCGTCAACTCCCTTAAACTTCCAACGTTTATAGACCTCATCTCCATGAAATAAAGATTGTGAAGAAATAGTCTCAGAAATGTTTTAAGGTTGGTGTTGTACTTCTCCAGTAGGTTTTCGTTTCGGCGATATAAATCCACAAAGGCTCACATCTACCATCGATCTAAGTAGTTTGTGATAACGAAAACCTTGCTGACCTTGCACGAGGTACATCACCGTCCAAATGTGGCTAGTATAATATGTCAAAGTTTAAGTCATTTCTCTTTATTTACACAGTCCTATTTTATTGGGATAACACTAGAGTACGAATGAGGTTTGTTGCACCATAGAACCAGTTGTAAATCCCCTGCGGCCTTTTTGGTACTGACGGTTTCAAGGCGTTCACTATTGTCAACCATTTTGTGTTTGTGAGTCGCTTATTGTGCTTAATGTTCTCTTGAAATTATTGATCGATCTATCTATTGATACTGCAACACCCTCTTTCGAAGATTATGTGCAGGACCAGTACTAAGCAATGTGGATTAATTATTTTGTTCAATGATAAATAGCATGGCCAAGGCGAGGATCGAACCCACGACCTTTCGATCTGATGTCCGGCACTCTACCACTAAACCACGCACTCCTCGCATGATTGTTTTGTATGCGTGTTATTGTTTTGTATGCGTGTTATTGGTTGAATGTGTTCTGTGAATGCAACCCTTGCTGGTCGATTTGTATACCTACCTTAAATTAAGTTTATTCATAAAGACCAAAGGACAAAATCAAGTTGCTAAAATTCCTGTACATTCTTTACTACAAAATTAATACTTCCACATATAATTTTCTTCCTATTGTTCTGGATTACCTACATAGGTATATGTATATGCTCTTCAATACGTAGACGGTGAAGGCTCTTTAACAACCGACTTCGTTTTATTAATTGTATTCAATACGTAGACGGTGAAGTTGTCGTGCCCTTAATGGTTTATTCTCTTGTTGCTCTGGCTTCTTCTCACATTTGCAACACCCGTATTACCAAAAACAATAAAGGTGGCATATCTGCAATTGCATGTTGACGCCTACATTCTAAACCCGTTACGTTGCTACAACTGGGCACCACAACTCCAGGTGTACTAAAGAAGAACGTTGTGGTAAATGTGGCGAGTCTGCATACAAGCATAACGAATCAGATTGTCCTAACGACCTCAAATGTTCCAATTGCGGTCTAGGACATCACGCAAATTCAAAATTATGTGAAAAATTCAAAAAAGAAAAAGAAATCATAACAATTAAATACACTCAAAACATTCCATTTCCAGAAGCAAGAAAATTAGTTGAACAAAAATATAAAATTTCAAGTCCGACCTCTTACGCATCTATTCTCAAAACAACATCAACACACACAGAATGCAGGGATGCAAGTACGCAATACGAACCACAGCCAGAAATTCAAAATACAAAGAATACTTCCTCAGTATCAAATCCAAACAAAAGTCAACAAACACAACTTAACAAACCAAAATGAAACTTTTCTCCTAATCAAACCTTTTCATTTAAATCCAACACAAAATCGGCAAGCTCTGGCAATGCCAAGAGCATGTCAATTTCTCAGAATTGGAAAGGGGGTTCTTCTAAGACTGTGAAGTCTAGTAGTTCCCCAGTCGTAAAGCCTAATACTTCCTCGGTTGGAAGGCCTAGTGCTGCTCCAACTAAGGAAGTTGGAAAGCCTAGTGCTTCTTCTCCAACTAGGGAACACAAGGAGCAGCCAAAGGTGTCTAACGGCCCTATTGAGCTGCATAACAAATTCGAACAGCTCATGGACATTTCAGAGCCGGCAGCTGCACTGCCACTTCCATCCTCGCATGAGAAGTTAGTTGAGGTGCCACTTCAGCTGACTTCTTCCAGGGAGGATTCATCAGTGGAGATGTCGCTGCTTGAGTCTCCTAAGACCTCTCCTAAATCTAAGGCCAAAAATAAAAATAAAATTAAAAGTCGCCTTAACGCTCAATAATGGGTAAAACTAATAAGATCATTCAATGGAATTGTCGAGGTTTGAAACCAAATTATGATGAAAGCAGCTTAATTTTAAATGAACACAACCCTTTTGCCTTTTGTCTTCAAGAAACATTCTTGAAGACAAGTGATAAGGTATCTTTTAAACAATACTCACTATACAATCATATTTTTGATACCGGGGACAAGGCGACTGGTGGAGTTTCGATAATCGTTAATCGAAACATTCCTCACAGACCTGTTCCGTTGAAAACAAATGTACAAGCTATTGCGGTCAGTGTTACTATGCACAGAGTCATAACAATATGTTCCTTATATTTACCACCTAGTTCTTCACTAGACCCTAAATATCTTAATCACCTAGTTGCACAATTGCCATCACCTTTTATACTCTTGGGCGATTTTAATGCACACAACTACATCTGGGGACGATAAAGGCAAGAAAATTGAGGATTTCTTAGCCAAAAACAATTTGTGTCTTTTTAATAATAAATCACATACTTACTTACATCCTGCTACAGGCTCTCATTCTTCCATTGATTTAACAATATGCGATCCAACGCTTTTGATGGATTTTTCGTGGAGTGTTGGAGACGACCTCTGTGGAAGTGACCACTTCCCTATATTTCTTGAAAATATCGGCCCTCCACTTCTCGAAAAAACGCAACGATGGAAACTTCGCAAGGCTGATTGGACTACGTTTCAATCTCTTTGCGAGGAACAATTAAAGCCTTCCGTTTTCGAGGATGTCAAAGACGCAACTGCTCTTTTTACCAAAACTCTTCACGATATAGCTGATCAAACCATTCCAAAAACCTCGGCAAATCCTAAGCGCCCACATAAACCATTGTACGACGATGACTGCAAAAAGGAAGTCAGCGATCGTAAAGCTGCATTAAATAATTTTAACTTGCGGCCAACTCAAACAAATTTAGATAACTTTAGAGTTTTTCGTACGAAAGCCCGTCGTACTATTAAGGATAGCAAGAGGAAATCCTGGAGATCTTACGTCTCTAGGCTGAAT
Source organism: Cyrtodaria siliqua (assembly GCA_037043455.1). Lineage (NCBI taxonomy): Eukaryota > Metazoa > Mollusca > Bivalvia > Adapedonta > Hiatellidae > Cyrtodaria > Cyrtodaria siliqua. The sequence goes on from JAWPHD010000366.1 coordinate 195,841, forward strand.
TCTCGCTCATCTCTTAAGATGACATGGGACATGGTCCGGAAAATAAGTGGTAAAGGTAATTCCAGTTCTGTAAACCATCTTAAAACAGATAATGGAGATATAACATCTGTCAAAGATATTACAAACACTTTAGCAGAAACTTTTTCAAAAAATTCTTCTTCTGAAAATTCTCAACCAAATTTTCTGAAAAATAAAAAACAAAAAGAACAGAAGAAAGAAGCTGAACTTCAAGTCGAAAAACTTGGAAAAATACAATAAACTTTTCACTCTCAAAGAACTTCGGGAGTCCCTTAAAAAGGCTCATGATACATCAGCTGGTCCTGATGATATCCATTATCAATTACTAAAACATTTACCTGAATCCTGTCTCTCTACCCTTCTTGATATATTTAATAAGGTTTGGGTGACGGGAAACTTCCCCGATTCTTGGCGGGAAGCAATCGTTATTCCAGTCCCCAAACCTGGAAAGGATCATACGGACCCAATAAATTATCGCCCCATTGCTTTAACGAGTTGTATATGTAAAACCATGGAAAGAATGATTAATGAGAGACTCGTTTGGTACCTGGAATCCAACAAACTGATAACAAAGTATCAAAGTGGATTCCGGCGCCAACGAGGCACAACAGACAATCTCATTCGATTTGAATCATTTATTAGGGAAGCTTTCGTAAAAAAAGAACATCTAGTCGCTGTATTTTTTGACTCGGAGAAAGCTTATGATACTGCATGGAAGTACGGTATTATGAATGATCTACATGAAATTGGTCTTAGAGGCCGATTACCCATTTTTATAGAGAATTTCTTAGATGATAGACAGTTTCGTGTCCGAATGGGTTCAACCCTCTCTGATATTCATGAACAGGAGATGGGTGTTCCACAGGGCAGCATACTATCTGTAACACTTTTTAATATAAAGATTAACAGTATAGTAAAGTGCATCAATCCAGGTGTGGATTGTTCGCTATATGTTGACGACTTTGTTATATGTTACCGTGCAAAAAACATGAATACTATCGAGAGACAATTACAACAATGTCTCAATAAACTTCAGACCTGGTCTGATGAAAATGGTTTTAAATTTTCTAAAACCAAAACTAATTGTATGCACTTTTGTCAACTTCGTAAACATCATGAAGACCCTCATCTAACACTGGATGGGTCACCAATACCAGTAGTGGATGAGGCAAAATTCCTTGGTCTTATTTTCGACCGTAAATTAACGTTTATACCACACCTTAAATACTTGAAGGCCAAATGTCTTAAAGCTCTTAACTTACTTAAAGTTGTTGCAAACACTAATTGGGGAGCAGATCGAAAAGTCCTCTTGCGACTTTACAGATCTCTTATCAGATCCAAGCTGGACTACGGCTCAATAGTATATGGATCGACTCGCAAGTCGTACTTGCAGATGCTCGACCCTATACATAATCAAGGATTACGACTCGCCTTAGGTGCCTTTCGTACATCACCAGCCGAAAGTCTATATGTTGAAGCCAATGAACCATCACTGTCTCATAGACGAGACAAATTAGCTCTTCAATACGCCATAAAATTTAAGTCTAACCCTTCAAACCCAACTTTCGATAATGTTTTTAATCCTAGTTGTGAACCTCTTTTTGATCGAAAACCGAAGGCCATTCGACCATTTGGTCTTCATATTAAACCAAAATTAAGAGACACTGAAATCGACCTAAATTTGATTGCCAAGTACAAAGTACCACAAATTCCACCGTGGAAACTCCAACAATTATTTTTGATCTTTGAAATAATAACAAATCCAGTACAGACCCTACTGTCTTTCAAAGCAAATGTAATGAAATTATATCGAAATACAGTGACTTTCAACATATCTACACAGATGGCTCTAAAGATGGAGATAAGGTAGCTGCAGCAGCTGTTCACAAACACAGCATAAAGAGCCGCCTGCCTGACAAGGCCTCTATCTTTTCAGCTGAACTTAAGGCAATTGAACTTGCCTTAAATTATATTCAGGAATCTGATGATGACCATTTTGTAATCTTTTCTGATTCCCTTTCATCTCTTCAAGCACTGGGTAATATGAAACATGATAACCCAGTTGTGCTTCAACTTTTAGAAAAGTACAATTCTCTTATAATTGATAATGTTATTATTTTCTGCTGGCTTCCAAGCCATGTAGGAATACGTGGTAATGATAGAGCTGATAGTGCTGCTAAGGCAGCATTAGATTTACATATATCTAATACCAAATTACCTTATACTGATTTTAAAAGTTGTATTAACACATATATTCGTAACTCTTGGCAAACCGCTTGGGATTTGTCAGTTAACAATAAACTCCATTCAATTAAACCGTTACTCGGAGAATGGCGTTCTTCTACTAGACCCATTCGTCGAGAGGAAGTTATCCTAGCCCGGTGCAGGATAGGGCATACACGTTATACTCATTCATATTTATTACAAGGTGAGCTATTACTAGAATGTATACCATGCTTTGCACCGTTAACGGTCAAACACATCTTATTGGAATGTGTAGACTTTGATCCTATGCGTCAAAGGTACTACAATGTTAATACTATGAAAGAGTTATTTTATACTGTAGATTTTAGTCTTGTTTTAGATTTCCTGAAAGAGATCAGACTATATAAATCATTGTAATGTGTTCTTATATATATTTACTTGTTTATATACCCGTTGACGGGCATTTGTTGATTTACATACATAGTTTATATTACACCTGATCATCCCTTATTTTTTATGTGTCGACGTGCCGTAAAACACCGTTCATTCATTCATTCATTCTGGCTTCTGCCAAGTCATTGAGTACCTTCATTGTGGCTTTCTATGCTATTGTTTTTTGTTTTGTATTTACACGAGCATATTTGTGTTTTGATGCTGCCTTGTTGGTTAGAGATTAGATCATGGCGGGGATTTCTTTATTTTCACTGTCCTTGGATGACAGTAGGGTAAGTGTGAGGTTTGGTGCACCCTAGAACCGGTTTAAACCCCCAGTGGCCTACTTTCCACTGACCGTTCCAATGCGGTAGCTCTATTGTCAACCGTTTTGTGTTGGTGATGTCGTTTGCGTTTAATATTACTTTTGCCTTCTTGTTTGTCTGTTTGCGTGTTTTTCCTGTGTTTTGTGGTTGACTGTCCTCCTTGAATGCAACTTTCCCTGTCCGATCGTTTTATATTTCTTTTTAGTTGAATGTGTTCTGTGAATACTACACTTCCTGTTCGATTCATAAAGACCAAAGGATAAAATCAAGTTGCTAAAAATCTTCTACATTCTTTAATACAAAAATAATACTTCCACATATCACTTTCTTCCTATTGTTCTGGATTACCTACATAGGTCTATGTATATGCTCTTCAATACGTAGACGGTGAAGGCTCTTTAACAACCGACTTCGTTTTATTAATTGTATTCGATAAAAAAGAAATGTGTTAACAGTATTTCATTCTGCATTGCATGTTTTACAGCTTGACCAATACAAGGTATGTCTGAAAAAGTGTGTCTAAAATCGCATATAATTTATTAACAAACTAATATCTACGTTACTTGTATTGCTCTTCAATTTATTTTTAGTTACGTTTGCCAGTCCGACTTTATTAGACATTGATTTATTTGTAATACTAAGCTTTAAAATGTAATGATTATTAACCGTTGCCGAATAATTACCGCGTTTTATTCCACCGTTTAGTTGCGTTTATGACAAAATAATTCAAACGCTATCCGGAATGCTTATGTTGTCATGAATAAGCGCCAGATAAATAAGTGTGTATTTACAAAGTGTACTGTATACGGCAACATCAAATCTACGGACGTATAGAGAATCGTTCCAGTACAGCTGAATTCATGAAATACAAAAAATAACAAAAACAAACGTAAAAAATGTGATGATTCTTGAAAACAATGATAGGTGGATCGCAAATTACACACAACAACTTTATAAAGCCCGTTTTATTTCTAATTCTAGTGCCTGTAACACTACAATCATCTCCAAACGTTTAACGTATTGTTTCTCTGCCATTAACGATCACGTCAGCCGATACGGTGTTAAAGCTTAAGACAACTCTAGAATTTATTTAGTTTGGTCTCATAAATATTCAGCAGATGTTCCTGATAAATTTTGCAATTGTGACTAAGATTATTTGAAATTACTTGCTGTTTTTGACAAAACATGTTACGGCAAAGAAAAAGAAAAACGGTGACTATTTAGTATTAATAACAAGCGTGCTACACACAAGTCACATAACCATGTTAAGGACCAATCGCAATGCATCACATTATACTCAATACTTAGTTTAAATACTCAGTTTTAAACAAACTGGCAGATCAGGCTTGGAATTCACCAACCATTCTTGAGAAAAATGTAGTATGAAATGCATGTTACATTGCATACACATAGTCGTTATGTTCCAAATTAATAGCTCGACAGACTCTTTAAAACTTACGACATAAACACATTTGAGTTAAAGAATATGAACCTTTGGTTGACCTTGAACTTTAGTATAGGACTGGTTTGTGGTACTCATTGCCTAGTATCAATTTATATGTATGTTATGTTTCGTTTCGTAAAAGTATCTATCTTTGGTTGTTTTAACATAAACAAGGAAGACAGAAATACGCGATAAAAGCTCGATTTGACCTTAACGGTTATCTTGAACATTACCATATTAGTCTTAAATGTTGTATAAAAATAAATTTTCTTTTTAAGATACACATACCTGTGTTTTTTTATAATAATACCTTTATTAGTACCAATGTTGAATATCTTTTTAGTGATACCACAATACTGGACTACAACAAGTCTCATAATATTCCCAGGGCATCAAACTAATTTAATATGTCGTTCGACAAATATGGTAGGCTACTTTTTTTCTTTTTTATGCGTCTTTTCAGAAACTGCACTCGGGTTATAAGTTTGATTATCCGGTAACAATGGACAATGTAAAAATATATGTATCCTTTTAAAGTGTTTTATTATCTACCTCCTACCCCCTTTAAAGATAACACACTTATAGATTATGCAAGCAGGACGTTCCTCTTCTCCGGCAAATGCTTTTGATTGGGCAAAATTATTAATATATTTCTATTTATAGCGAATTCTTACAGTACGGTGCCGAGACTAGTATTACATTTTGTCGGCTCATAAATGGGTACGCGTTACAAAAGCACCTCACATAAACTAAATGTGAAGGAAATGGGGAGAAATCATGTACAAACATGCATTTCTATTGTGTCTATATATTTGTGAAATCTCCTGTATAAATCTAATTAGTGTGTTAATCTTGAGTTGTTCCTGTAATGATATGATTAAACAAAATCTAATAGATTTTTTGTTCAAAAATGGAACAGTGATGTTGAAAATAATCGAGTTTTATGTTTGTATAGACATTTTAAAACCTCATTCTCATATGAAGTGTATCTAGATATATTGCCATTGAAATTAAGAACTGTCATGTCGAGGATAAGATTATCCTCCCACAGACTTAGAAGAATTGAAACTGGCAGATATTCACAAAATAGAACTGACAGAAATCAAAGATATTGGACATTTTGTAATAGTACCGACTTAGAAGATGAATATCATTTTATTTTAAATTGTCCTTTGTACGAACAATTACGTAAGCTATATGTTAAACAATATTATTACAGACATCCAAGTGTTTTAAAATGTATTCAGCTGGGGCAATCTTCAAGCCTGCAAGAGCTTTTTAGGTTATCTAGGTTTGTTAGGGAAGCATTTATTATTCGCAATACTGCAATGTATAATGAGTAAAAAAGTTATTTTCATCCTCATTGGACATGACATGAAAACTATTAAAACTTAAAATAGTAACATGAAACTATGTAATAGGAATAGTTAAATCATTATAACATGGTAAATACGTGCGCCAGAGTGAATGTGTGAGAATGTTCGGGCGTCAGAGTGAATGGGTGAGTTGTATGAGTGTATAGTATGCATGATTTGTGTGTTTGTACTTTTCCATTGTTTAATGTAAAAATTGCATTGACCTGTCAAATATTAACAAATGTAATATGCATTTATATGACGAGAACCATTTGTTTAAGTCAACAATAAAGAATATGTTCCGTTCTGTTCTGATATACTATACTGAAAGGAAAAAGAAACGCGACACGGATTTTCCGCCATATATTGTATATACTGCACACTTATATATTCCAAGGAAATCCCAAGATGTTTTGTATAAAAAAAATTGCAGTTAGTTAGAGAAAGGACCCAACTGTGATGCATCCTAAGTTTGCTCACATACTTGAGCCAAACGCGTACTTTGTCAATAATGAAACTTTGCAGGAATACCATTTGCTGTGTTACGTGTCATTTTTCCGAAAGGAAAGATCCTACTTAGCTTTGTACCATTCGATTTACAGCAGCATATTGTACATACAATATATAGCGGAAATTCCCGTGTCGCGTTTACTTTTCCTTTCAGTATAGTTAGTCTTAATCATGTATGATGATACTGCATAATTGCACAGCATAGTATGTCTTAATGATAGGTATACTTACTATGGTCGAAAAGATATGAATAGCCAGGTAAAGTCGCCACTATATGTGCTAGAACTTGTGACTCAACCTATTCACATATATTTTACAGAAAGGTTCAATCATGTATGTTTAAACTAATAAGCAATGTGTTTAATGAAACGTCTATTTACTAATCACATTTAACCGAAACACCATATCTTCATAAATGCTTTTATCACATAACATCCATTGTTAACAACCATTTAATATTATATTATATGACACACGTGTAATACAACCTGGAACGAGTTTGATTGGTTGTGTTAAACCTGTAACACTACGCAAGTTTATTAACTGAAACTATTTTATTTATTACAAATTCACCCAGATCTGAGTCATAAACTTATTATTTGTGACAGCTTATACAAATAATGCACGTTATACAAAACATTGTTGTTGGTTTGTTAAAAAGTTGGCGTAAACTGCTATTTTGTAAAGAGGTTAAACACGAACTCTTTTAATACGCAACGTTATGTGTGAGACGCGACGTTACGACGTCCCATATGTTATGACGTTTTTGGCGCTAAAGTGTGTCTGACGTCGTGGCGGTTCTATGTCCATCTGAATTATTTTTTACTAATTTGATTGCAATGTTATGTGATAAAAAGGATCTTAAACTCGTTCCCATTCCATATAAGATTTATGAAACTCGTTATGAATTATTTTTTAATTTTAACTCACCAAAAGGCTCATTAAAATTAAAATAATTCATAACTCGTTTTCATAAATCTTATATGAAATGGAAATTCGTTTAAGATCCTCTATGTAACACAAGCTTCAAAATAAAATTTAGACACATTGCAGAACTTAAGTGGATGAAAAACGTACAGACACCTTATCCACTCGGCCTTAATGACAATATTTATCAAGAAGGAAATATTTCTAAAGATCCTAATATTGAAATTTTTTCTAATTTTCTATTCGTAAGCGTAAATCTAGGTCTCATGGTCTTAGGCGTAATGGTAACATCAAACGTAAATCGCGTGTAATTATTTCTGTCGCTGATTTACATACTATTTTTAAACAGTCTCGAAAGCACTCTATGCTTTCACGGCTTACCTCTTTGTCTATTTCTTCACTAAAGTTGATCGACGAGGAAGCCGACACAATTTTCATTCGTACAGATCCCTTGTATAACACTGCTTCCATAGTTCAAAGCTACACACAACATGTTCTCCGACCCCATATTGACAAGGAGTCTGATCACGTCAGGCATTTTCTAAAACTACTATATATTAATAAAGGTATTGATTTCATTGTCATGCCTAGTATTTTTCGGGATACTCATGTAGTTGATTCTATCCCAAAATATTTCAAAAATTCCGAAAGTCCTGTAATTTGTTATAAGTATAAAAAGCCCATTAGAAACATTATTTTCAACTACAACAAAATAGTTTCTGACCTTGATATAGTACTTAATACTCCTAAGGAATGTGAATGCAACACATCAAAATTTTGCTATGCTCCAGCAGGTCATGTCATCACTGGTAATTTTGATATTGTTGATAAACGTATTCGGCATTTGTTTTCAAAAGGTCCTAAATATAGATTACCTTCAACTATTGATTTTAATGCCTGTCGTGCCCAGATCGCCCACTCCATTGAAGATTTTAGTATAAAATGGTGTCGTAGAGAACATGCGGACCCAAACTCGCTTTCTACTTGGAAAAAGTCTATTCTTAAAATTAAAGATACACGTATTAACTTTTATAATGCTAACCCCTCTTTACTACCTCCGAGACCTAGGTTTTCCTTTCGTAATCTAAAATCGGGAATTCAGGAATTTCATAATAAATTTGTTTTAGTTCCTGCAGATAAAGCAGCTAATAATGTAATTATTGTTTGACGCCTACATTACGTCAATGTTTTATCTCTGGAACTCGGCAGCACCACTTCGTATACTCCAGTTAATTAAACTGAGGATGATGTTGTTTCCGCACATATCACTCGGTGCACTACTTTCAAGGCTGGTGTAAGCGATAAGTAAAAATAAAATGCCTACCATGTACTGGATTCCTGAATTACATAAAAATCCGTATAAGGATCGCTTTATTTCTAATTCTAGTGCCTGCACGACAACAAACATCTCCAAACTTTTAACTTCTTGTCTTACTGCCGTTAAATATCACGTTAAACTATATTGTGATAAAACTTATGAAAACTCTGGGATTAATTTATTTTGGTCTATACAAAATTCAGGAGACGTTCTTGATAAAATTTTCAATAAAGGTCAAGTTTCATCATTAAGTACTTATGACTTCTCTACACCATATACAACCTTACCACATCATCTTATTAAAGACAAGCTAATTTCTCTTATTCAAAAAACATTCGCTAGAGAAAATACTACATTTTTGGCATGTAATAATATTACAGCGTTTTTCACTAACGGCAGTTTAGACAATTATACTATGTGGACTTGCTATGAAGTTTGTGAAGCACTCATCTTCTTATTAGATAATATTTTCCTCAGGTATGGTACCACCGTTTATAGACAAATTGTTGGTATCCCTATGGGTACGAACTGTGCACCACTTGTCGCAGATTTGTTTTTATTTTGCTATGAAAGGGATTTTATGTTGAGTCTTTCACCTGATACCCAGGCAGATGTTATTGAAGCTTTTAATGACACCTCTCGGTATCTGGATGACATACTGAACATTGACAACCCTTTCTTTCCAACTATGGCACATAATATTTATCCTAAAGAACTTCGGCTTAATAAAGAAAATATATCTGATAATAACGCTTCTTTTCTTGATTTAGATCTCTCGATTGAAAATGGTAAAATAATTAGCAAAATCTATGACAAGAGAGATGATTTTAATTTTGACATTCTTAATTATCCCCACTTGGATGGGGATGTTCCCCGAGCAACTTCTTATGGGGTGTATCTGTCTCAACTTATTCGTTTTTCTAGAGCTTGTACTCGAGTTGAGGACTTTAATATTCGTAATCTTTGTATAACTAAAAAGTTACTCAATCAGGGTTACCGTTACCATAAACTTCGTAAAACCTTTGCAAAATTTTATTATCGTAACCCTGATCTTCTTTCCAAATATAAAAGTAATTTAAGGACTCTTCTGCGACAAGGACTATCACAACCTGACTTCTATGGTGATGTGATTTATAAACTTCGTAAGATTCTTGGTCATGATCACTTTCATACTATCTTTGTTAAACTTGTTAAAAAGTTTATCAAAAGAGGTTATGACCCTATCATTTTGCAACGTACTGCATGCTTGGTGGTGGACCCTTTTACAGTTCGCCACTATGCTTTCCTCTTTAATTGTACGATGACCGGACAGGCTGTGGACCCTATGATGACGCCTACCTAAAGCCCAATGGGACGGTGGCGTTTGATGTTTGTCCATGTTCTTTCTTGTCGTGCCCTTAATGGTGTATTCTCTTACTGCTCTGGCTTCTGCCAAGTCATTGAGTACCTTCATTGTGGCTTTCTAGGCTATTGTTTTTTGTATTATATTTACACGAGCATATTTGTGTTTTACTTATATTGCCTATTGATGCTGCCTTGTTGATTAGAGTTTAGATCATGGCGGGGATTTCTTTATTTACACTGTCCTGTTTTAATGGGATGACAATAGGGTAAATGTGAGGTTTGGTGCACCCTAGAACCGGTTTAAACCCCCAGTGGCCTACTTTGCCACTGACCGTTCCAAGGCGGTAGCCCTATTGTCAACCCTTTTGTGTTTGTGATGTCGTTTGCATTTTTTATTACTTTTGCCTTTTCGTATGTCTGTTTGCGTGTTTGTTTTTGTGTGGATGACTGTCGTCCTTGAATGCTGCTTTCCCTGTCCGATATTTTTATCCTTATTTATAGGTTCATATTGAATTTTGGGAAATGCTTAGCTTGCAGTCGGTCTATCCATTACATATATAATTGTTTATCTGACTGACCTGGTGTTAATGAGTGACTTGTTGCCGGCCTTGGTGACATTTTGATAAGGATTTACCAATACTTTATCCAACAAGTATTATTTATAGGTATGAAATTGCCTAAATAATGAGACATCTTCGTGTGCTTTGTGATAAATAGGAAATTTTGGTAAGCAATACAGGCGTATTACATTTGCTGGTTATGTTAAAGAAAAGAAAGATACAGTTTACAAAATAAGCAGTATTTATTAAATACATTTATAATTATATTAAGATCCATTTTACACACAACGATGACTTTATATTGCAAATACACACATACCTTAATATACATGAATAGTGTCTCTAAAGAATACAATGAAAATAACATAATTATTTAGACTGACCTTTCCAAAGCGGTACCCCTCGTGCCATCCCTTGTAATGTGGGTATGGCTTCTAAGTAACCTTGTATGTGTTGTCTGTTTTGTGTTTGTGTTTTTGATTGACGGTTTTCTCTGATTTTCTTGTAATCTGTTCGTTTTTTTTATACGTTCTTTTATATTTGTAAACAATGAACTTAACCCGGGGTTAGGGGGCGTGAGCGGTAGCAAGCATATTTCACTACCGTTCATAAACAATCGCAATCAAACGTATTTCGTATGTATCGTATTCAGCCGTTTCCAAAGGTCCACTCTCATGCTCTTTTATGAATCTTAAGGATACGTATGGTCAGGTATGTTTAATCTGTCATTATATATGCCAGTTATATCGGCCATGTTTATATGAACATATTCCAATTCTAAAATATTTAAAATTATTTACCGTCTCTTTTTCAATTGCATTTGGTAATGTTGTTTCTATGCCTTATTCAACTGTATTTCAAAGTCAAATTACTTGAAATGAAGTATCAGTCAACAAAACTACAAAGTGAAATAGATTCTTACAGTACATTTTTATGGAAAACAACTAAAGCATTTAAATTGTACAGTACATTTTTATGGAAAACAATTAAAGAATTTAAATTGTTGTAAATGTTCATATCACATCACTCAAAATCATCCAAAAAGCGTACCAATAACGCTTCCCCATTCTAGAAGTGTTTCTAAATCGTTTCGTTAATGAATTTCATAAACTATATTTTGATATACAAATGTAACATGGTTTAGTATCATCACGTGCTAAACTTGTACTAACTGAAGCTGGAGAGATACCAATCGACTAATAGCTATTATTGAATAACTATAAACATTTATTGTATTGTTTTCCTCCACTCAATCGCTACAGACAAAGAGGGATTTATATAAATCTTACATTCTTACGGATAATATTTTTTAATATTTAATTCGCGCTACACTGACCGACTAATGATAACGTATTTGTATGCACATATATTATTACATAATTATGTACCATGTCCACGTCTCCATGAACTAAATCATAAGCACATCATCTAGATATGGCACTAAATTATAATTTAAAAATGCTTTACGTGTATAATAATGGTCAAGACTTATCAATGAGCGTCCTAAAGATCTGCAATAGCTACGTCGGAACAACCTCATTCAGACAGAATATGTTCCTTTTGGGTGTTAATTTTCCTTCAGCGTTTGGCCAAGGATATTTTTTCTCAGATCTTTTTATTTAAAATATAGATTACAATCTCTAAATATTGGATAAAATGGATCAATTGCTGCGTAAAAGACATAGTATGCAGCCTACAACCTCGCATGAGATCGTCCATTTACGTAAGTATAGTATTAATTATATTTCAAATTTCATTTAAAAAAGCTTTAAGTAAAATGTAAATGATGAAATATAGATGAACATGAAATAATATGAGATTAACGTAAATGTATAACTTAAATTGTATAATCCACATTCTCTCAAGCGACACCATTAAAATTGGTAGTTTGTAGCCAATGTTGTTCGAAATAGTATACATATTAGTAACATATACAATATAAAACTGGACAGTCAAGCAGGTCCATTAAAGATATTCGCGTTCATCATAGGCCATGCAAAGGTTTTTCGAACAGTCTAGACTGCGGTTTGACCACACGTCCGGTGATAAACGCACTACTCAAACACCTCCACTGGATCTAGTAGGAAGTCTTCTGAATCTTTTGATTTCATCTTTCAAGTATTCGGTTGTCTTCAACTTTTATATTCGACCATACTTAGATTCCATTTCTAATGGACCAACTTTGGTTTTCTGAAAAGAAATGATTATATTGACGATTTCAACGTGGTATAAACGTTAAACAGTATATGGTCTTTAGGAAAGGATTATATAATGACCTTTCAAATTACCTGCTGACCTTTTAATTTTCCACCCTAGAGCCTGGTTTAAACCCCCAGTTTTGCCACTGATCGTTCCAAGGTGGTAGCCCTATTGTCAATACTTGTGTGTTTGTGATGTCTTATCTTGCCTTTTATTCAATTCATATTTAAATTTGTTCTTTGTTTCTGTGTGTGTTTGTGGTTGACTGTCGTCCTTGAATGCTACTTTTCCTGTTCGATTTTTATATCTACTTTTACCTATCTTAAACAGTTTAATGTTACACACCATTTGACCACTTAAGGTTTTTATTTTGCAACTTATATTTAAATACCTAATTCGAAAAATCATTGCCTTGTTGAAGCAAACAATGTATAACAAATATGAGGCACGTGGAGATTTGTTTCTGATGAAAAGTGATTTTCCGTTAACAGTTTTATTTACATTTACAACGGTCAGAGTGTTAGTTTCGTGTTTTTATTCGACTAAACGTACACAAAGATTTATTTTTAACTAATATATATTACTGTATGAAAAGAAAGTATGAATGTGTATATAACTACTACATATTAAACATATGTATGAGTTATTGCCTTGGGAACAGCCTTGGATCTAAACGTGATCACAAGCAGTGTGACAAAAACATATGATGCACATACTACATTACTACATTTAAAACAAGAAGCCCAAGAGGGTCTGTGGACGCTCTACTGGCTAATAGGGCTCTTATAACATCAATGAAGCGAGTGACTATCGTCTTAAAGAGGCAAAATATAGCATTTTTAACTAAAGAGCCATAACTCCGCCATTACTGGTCCGATCTGGCTGGCCAGTAGAGATAATAAAAATAAAAAAATAATAAAAAAAAAAAAAAAAAAATATATATAAAAAATCAACAAAATCAAGGCCCATAACTGCGCTGTTACTGGTCCGATCTGGCTGGTTTTCGAACTTGTCGAGCTTTCATTAATATTAACAATCTGTTAAAGTTTGGTAAACATCGGATGAAAAATTAAGGCCCTATCGTCTTAACGAGGCAAAATATAGCATTTTTAACTAAATCAAGAGCCATAACTCCGTTGTTACTGGCCCGATTTGGCTGGGTTTCAAACTTCTCCGAGCATTTATTGACATTAACAATCTGGTAAAGATTGGTAAAGATCAGATGAAAAATGAAGGCCCTATCGTCTTAGCGAGGCAAAATTTAGCGTTTTTAACTAAATCAAGGGCCATACTCCGCCGATACTGGTTTGATCTGGCTGGTTTTCGAACTTTTCCGAGCTTTGATTGATATTAACAACCTGTTAAAGTTTGGTAAAGATTGGATAAAAATTGAAGGCCCTATCGTCCTAACGAGAACAAGTTAACGGACGGACGGACGACGGACAACTCGTCATCCAAAAAGCTCTGCTGGTTTTCGACCAGTAGAGCTAATTACACTCTTACAAATGATACATTATCCAAATGTCTTTCTAAAACTATGCTATGGAAGCGCCTTTGACAAATCAAAAGCATATTCGTATGAACCAACGATATTTAAACGTATTGTGGTTTCAAATATATGTGCCTCTTGTGAGGCTTAGTAAGAAATGAGATTATTTGTCTTAAAACACAGCTATCAAACGCACTGAACCCGTAGATCCGCATTTCGAATGGTCAGTAGGAAATACGGCCTACATGTTAGCTTAGCTCCATTGTATGTGTAAACAACCTCGCTATTATCTTGTCTTCAACGCTCAAATTGACAATATAGCGTAAATAAAAGTACATCCCATCAAGAGAAAATGCCTAACAATAATGTTCACATCCGGAGACATTAGCAAACGATACATTTTAACGTTGTTGTAAAGCTGTATAAAATACATAATTAGAAACAGCCCAGGATGTATCTAGAATTGTACTGAACACGCACAGCTGTTGCAGCCACAGAGAAAACCAATCATGGGTACGACCAATACATGTGTTAATAAACAAAGATAAACAAAGAGGGAAACTTCATTATTATATCGATGAACTAAATGCGGATGGTCAGAAATACTTTAATAAAAAAATAATAATTACGGTCATGTGCTCCCAGTTTCAAATGTGTTTCTGCACAAAGAGTCAAGACGTTTTTATTTACAATCAAGCGTCGAAGATGATCAAGACTACGACACTACGACTGACTTAAGAGGGGTCAATCACTAAGCATGAAGTGCGTTGCAATACTAAAGGGTCGTATTATTTCCTGATTAATTTTGTAACGTAGTCAGAAAATCAGTCAGATCACTTTAACTTCCGAAGTTTATCGACCACATCTCCATAAAATATAGGTTATGCCATTCCAAGTCTAAGTATAGAAAACGCTTTACCATCTGTGCCGAAGGTTGACGTGGTCTTTTGGACCACATATTAATATACTCAGTTGCAAAAGAAAGTGGACACTGAGGTTTGTTTAGATTTAATTGTATAAAGTTTTTTAGAATTAAATTGCCAAATTCCAAAATGAATATGCCATGTTTGGTACCAAAGTTTTTATCATTCCATTGCCAATATCATGTAGTCATTTGTTTTTCAATAGGTCGAATTATTCAGTGACTGTCGCTTGATAAAGAGGATAGGATGTGAAGTAAAATTGTCAAAGTGTACACTTTCTGATGCAACTGAGAGAATAACATTGTTACTATCTGCAATCTAACTGATTCAAACTCGTATGCACATCAGCCTCCTTTTACCTACCACTATCATTTTATCTCCTTCTATATGACGGACTATTTCCATTTCCATTCCATTCATACCCTCGTCTATGTGTTTTTCTAAAAACTTATCGCCATTTGCTGTCATAACGCTCTGTAATAACAAGAACGACAACTGTAGAAGGCAATATCTCGAATGTCGAAATTTGTTTATCGTACATGACAAGAAGTATAACTGTAGGGTTTAATATCGTGAATGTAATGATGCGGTTATCACACAAAACAAGTAATACGATGCATCTTGCCACTGATGGTTCCAAGGTGGTAGCCCTATTGTCAACCCTTTTATGTTTGTGGTGTCATATCTTTTTAATCATCTTTGTAATTATTGTTTGTTTCTATGCGTGTTTTTGGTTCACTGTGATCCTTGAATGCTCTACATTTCCTTTTCGACTTTTATATCTATTTGTAACACCATTATCATGCCTTTTTTCTCATATGGGTTTTCCCTTGTAAATTTGTTGTAGCTGAGAAGTAGACAATTAGAAATGTCTGCATACCGGATAAGATTATCCGCGTTCTACATGGGTGATGAAAAGCCTGATCTTACACATGGGGAAGATAAATGTCACTCTTAAACAATGACGTGACGTCATTGTGCAACAAACATGCAAAACAGATCAAAGCACAAAATGTCATTGATATGCAAGAACAATAATCAATCATGGGTATCCGGTTCAGATAGGGAATTCCATCCCTCCTTATAACTGAACCTCGATTCCAATAAAACATAATTATACCTCGTGTTAGAATTCCCTATCTTTAACATTCTTATAATCTCATACAGGTTTTATTAGTTTATATGTTGCTATTTAACTTTCAGACTGGCTTGATTTATATATATGCAAAACATCATTTACATCACATTTGGATAGAAATGTTAAAAAATATATATTAAATCTAAATTTGATGGGAATGAATTTCGCATTAAAACTGGGCTATCAAAAACATGATATGTACGTGTTATATTTGTGAGTGACAAATTCCACAAAGTTAAAGAGTGATCATATTTACTTTCATGGGAGATCCGTCGAGGGAAGCTGATTCGTACGGCTCACCAAGTTTGAATCGGAATGTTCTATTATTGGGGACACCTTGCATTCCTACACATATAACCCACTGGTCCCCTTCTTGGATGTACGATATCTCAGTCTTTGCTTGTTTGAAGAATTCTTTTTTATCTGGTGTCAGACCTGAAAGAAGAAAGTGTAAGTATGTGATTTGGTTTAAACATATTTTATTCCAAAATATATGTAATTTTTTTTTATGATACAATACATGTAAAAGTAGGTTATCAAAAGTCGAACAGGAAATGTAGCACTCATAGAACACAGCCAACACAGGCATACAAAACAACGAACAGTCATACAGGAACATTCCAAAGTAAGAACAGTCATACGGGAACATTCAAAAATAAGAACAGTCATACGGGAACATTCCAAAATAAGAACAGTCATACGGGAACACTTCAAAATAAGAACATTCATACGGGAACATTCCAAAATAAGAACAGTCATACGGGAACATGCCAAAATAAGAACAGTGATACGGGAACATTTCAAAATAAGAACAAGCATACGGGAACATTGAAACAAAATACAATACATCATACAATACATCATACAAAAAATACAATACATCATACAATACATCATACTATATATCATACAATACATTATACAATACATCATACAATACATTATACAATACACTATACAATACATCATACATCATACAATACATCATACAATATATCATACAATACATCATACAATATATCATACAATACATTATACATCCTAAAATACATCATATAATACATCACACAATACATCATACAATACATCATACAATACATTATAGAATTGACGCGAATGAAGTCACTTTCTCGTGTAAGACAGTAAATAATCAGTACGTTCATACGTAGTAGGTAGGTAGGTATGTAGGTAGATAGGTGGGTTTTTTATGTACGCATGTAACAATATTCCAGACAAATCACGACAATATTTACTTGCAGCTGCTAATCAGTACATTGTTGCCACAGTGGCATAACGCGCCATAGACACGTGACATATTACCCCACCAGGTCACATTATACTGACACCAGGCCGGTCAGTCCTGGCATTATATCCTGTATATGCTGAACGCCAAGTAAGGGAGATACTAGCACCATTGTTATGAAGTTGTTGGTACGATCAACTGGGGATCGTACCCACGACCTCCTGCATGCAAGGTGGACGCTTTTCCATCTAGCCACTAAGCCAAATAATAAGTAAAAATGCATAATAATAAGTAAGCAGGCATGTTAGTTCAGGTAAGAATGTGTACGTTAAAAAAGTTAACACAAACTAAGCAAATTATTATTAGTATGTATTACGTATTCAGTTATGTTTACCTAACCCTTTCAGCGCAACATATTAAATGTTATGGAAAAAAATCACACTGAGTGGCAACCAGTGTAAACTCTAATCAGCCTGTACTTGATGTACAGGTTGATAGTGGCAACCTGTGTAAACCCTAATCAGCCTGTACTTGATGTACAGGTTGATAGTGGCAACCTGTGTAAACCCTAATCAGCACTTGATGTGCAGGTTGATTTGGGTTTACACTGGTCTTAAAAATCAATTCGTCGACTGCGGCAGCGCACGGGTTAAATAACTTTGTTACATAACATAACATAAAAAATAAACTTCATATCAATTAAATAAATTATTACCCAAGACTATTAGCAGATGTTAATTGCTGAATATTACATTGTCATCAAATATAAACGAACAACTTATAAACTGTTTGATGTATATGATTATAAATGTATGTACTTTTATTGATATCTTGTCTTAATGTATATTATATTTGTCTTATTGTTAAGGATCGTTAATATTACATTAAAAAGCTATTACTATCAATCTGCTGTATACTGTATAGTTCAAGTGTACCTCTTACATAACTGATTCCATATTACAACCATTAATATAACATAATAGTGACAGCAATCTATTTAGAGTGTGACTCACATGCGAGTATTATCGAACGATCTCAACATACATAGATGCTGCAATATGTATTCGCATGGACTTCGAAGCATATTAGAATCTTTATTTTTGTATGTGTGCCTGTACAATATAAATGACATTGTAATACTATGTTTCAGACTGATTTATTGACTTTAAAGTAATAGTATTCACAATTTGTACTTTACTTATAGTATCACTTCTAATTATTCAGACACTAAGATGACATTAGCATGGATTGTATGAATGTATTTAGTCTGTTACGATTGCAAATACATGTAGGGTAATTAAAGATATACAAATGTAGCATGTTACTACTAAAAGGCATTATTAGTCACTATTACCTATATAATCAATATATGAGAAAAATGGTCCTATAGAAAGACAATGGCACCGTTGGTCCGCATTATACAAAAAACAAAGGCCAACTTAAATATACGAGGAAACGGACAATACATAACACAAAGAATGGTGAAGACAGGGTTACCGTCTTGGTATTGCCAGTAGGCAATAAGGCCCACTGGATAGCTGTTATCAATTTTATGTGTACACAACCTCGCTATTATCCAATATGCAGCGCTCAAATAGACAGGACAGTGTTACACTAGCACATCTTCGTTGTTATAGAAATACGCCATGAACAAATATATACAAAACCAATCAATCTGTTTATTAGACATTAGTTAAGATGCTAACTAAAGTTAATATGTATATGAACATGGTTTTTAGTTTGAAATACAGTGCCGACCTACAGTGCTGTAGTTTTTATTGGATCATTGTTTCTCATCTTTGAATATGTACACAATTATACAATTGCTTATAAAGGTAATAAAGACACACTGTAAAGCAATGAAGATAACATACACACATCATTATCTACATTACACTCAATTATAAAACATAACAGGAATACAAAACTCGTTTAGATTAGACAACTGGCCATTTTCATGAATATGGAGGATGACCTTTAGTAACCGTTTAATATGGAGTCATTGCAACAAACAAGTTTATACACTGGAGTATAATTACCAGTGTCAAGTGGCATGATGGTTATGCACGTGTATACACTTGTACGTTTGTACTCACTGATAATATGCCTTAACGTTAGTGTTTCTTTGCGTTCCATTCGTAACGCAAAGAAATAATTTACCAACTTAAACAAACGTCAGAACGTGTATTTGTGTGATACTATTATTATATAGTTCGGTCCTAATTGGCAGTAATGGAATCTTATCCGATTATAAAATACACACAATAATATAAAATTATAATATATTATAATATTGTTTGCTATTTCATGTTCGCACCAAAACTTAGTACCCTAGTGAAGCTTAATTCACTCGACTCATCGTTTTGTGTGGCCCCGCTTACCTTACATTACCTTACCCGCTTAACTTTCACTCTCCTAGCAGAGGCGGGGATTACTATTAGCATAGAACATTTATTTATCCTGATACGTTTCATTACTGGATATAGGTGTGCATTTATAAGTCTTTGTTTTGCCTTGTTACAACCTCCGGTGCTACAGGTCGTACTACACCAATTCATTTTCCATAGGCCTACCTTATAGCTCTAAGCTCTGTACTGAGTTCCCTGATATAGGAAGCTCTTGTTTTGAAAGACCTATCTTAGTTTTATCAAAATAACATACATAAGTCATACGTTGAGTATGTTTTGAAACAGCTGTTTGGGTCGGATGGTGACACACCTACTTGCATGTAGAAACATGAGGAAAATGTAAAATATACTTATTTTTTTGATTATGCAACACGTTATGAATACATTGCACAAATGTATGATTTAACCTTTATAAGTACTCTTCAAAAGTTGAATTTTAATTTTTTTAGCAAGATTTTTTGGTTTGTTTACCTTTTCAACCAATCAAATTTAAGAGATTCTGTGTAATAGCTCCGAATTTACCATGGAACATTTTCCCTGCCCGTTGATTGGTTGGTAATTGGTGTAGTCTGATCTACAGCAGTAACCAGATGTCACGTGATTTGTGTTTTATATTCATTAACATGTGTATTATGTGTGGTTGTTTTAGTATTTAGTGTCTTAGCCTGTACCTCTTCCACATGAAATGTTGTACACGATATTTGTTTGTTTAATCTAAATATTAGTATACAAGTCGAACAAGAAATGCAACTTTCACAGAACACGGTCAACCAAAAAACACGCAACATGGCAATGTTAATAAGGAATAAAGGCATATGACGTCACAAACCGTCGCTCGGGGTTTAAACCAGTTCTAGGGTGCACCAAACCTCACACTTACCCTACTGTCATCCCAATAAAACAGGACAGTGTAACGCAATAAAACAGGACAGTGTAAATAAAGAAATAACCGCCATGAACTATTCTCTAACCAACAAGGCAGCATTACTAGGAAATATAAGTAAAACACAAAGATGCTCGTGCATATATAAATACAACAAAACAATAGCTTAGAAAGCCACAGAGAAGGTACTCAATGACTTGGCAGAAGCCAGAGCAACAAGATAATTAACCATTGAGGGCACGACAAGACACGATTGCAGACAAATAGCAAACGTCACCGTTCTTTCGGGCTTTAGGTAGACGTCATCATAGGTGTCCACAGCCTGTCCGGTCATCGCACTATTAAAGAGGAAAGCATAGTGGCGACCTGTAAATCCACCACCAAGCATGCAGCGCGTTGTAAAATGATAGGGTCATAACCTCTTTTGATAAACCTTTTAACAAAGTTTAACAAAGATAGTATAAATAAATAATTAAAGTGATCTTGACAAGGATCTTACGAAGTTTTTAAATCACGTCACCATAGAAGTCAGGTTGTGATAGTCCTTGTCGCAGAAGAGTTCTTCAATTACTTTTATATTTGGAAAGAAGACCAGGCTTATCCTTTTTTTTAAAAAAACATATTTTGTTTTTTATGGCAAGTACGTTTTTGTTCATCTTTATTTTAATATTAATTTTGTTGTAATAAAAGTTATAAAATTATTATAATCAATCGAAAAATATCTTCGAGACGGTTGCCTGCGTTTCATCATTGTGTATGCCCCTATTTAATACGCCATGACATTCAAATGGACACCACGTTAGCCATCCGAGCCATCATGAGAGTAAATTATATGAAAGTAGGAACACTTATATAAGTAAAATAATGATAAAATACGAACACAGACGGAAAGGGTAGAAAATAAATCAAAACGTTGAAAACGGTCTGACAGATTTTAAGGAAGTAGGAAAATCTCGTAACGGTGTCACAAACACGTTCATTGTATTTTCCATGGTAGCCTATATGCAAAGACAAATAAAACATGTATTCTGCATACTATTGGATTACTATCAGCACAGAACATTTATTTATTACGACGTCTTTGTTTTGCCTTTATCAAACAACCTGTAATCCTGCTTTTACGAAACATCTTGGGATATCTCTGGAATATTACGTGAAATTAGGTTTACAGTATATAACTCATATATCGGACATTTCCAATATGGATATAAAAACCGAACAGGAAAAGCAGCATTCAAGGACGACATTCAACCACAAACACACACAGAAACAAAGAACAAATTTAAAGATGAATAAAAGGGCAAATAAGACATCACAAACACAAAAGGGTAGACAATAGGGCTACCGCCTTGGAACGGTCAGTGGCAAAAAAGGCCGCTGGTTTTTTTAACCAAGTTCTAGGGTGCACCAAACCTCACACTTACCCAAAGATGCTCGTGTATATATAAATACAAAAAGCAATAACCTTGAAAGACACAAAGAAGGTTCTCAATGACTTGTCAGAAGCCAGAGCAACAAGAGAATAAACCATTGAGGGCACGACAACTTGCGTTTCTTTTTTTTCCCTTTATTATAGCTCCTTCAGCTGATTCTCACATATTATCTATAATAATGACATTAAGGAAGTGTAATCATTGGAATAAATAAATAAACGGTATAACATCATATAATAATTGATCATAATTACTCTATAATAAACCACTTACTACCAGACGTTGTCATAGAAAGGCATTATATACACCTGCACGCAACATGAAACGTTAACGGTTTATATGCAGGAAGAGCATAGTTTGCATTACATCATAATTATCTAAGCAGCGTATGGTGCAGCTGTATTCAATGGCGGACGCATTGAACTTTTGCGGATTTTCACTTATTATTTTCACTTACAGCATTAATTCAAAACACACCGAAATACGCCATTCCTAAATGAATTATTACCCGCTATGTTAGATATTAGTTCTTATTTCAAGGAGTACAAACAGTTCATATTTCAACCAATTAGATCGACATCATCTTTTAACTTTTAAATAGTAAAACCTACAAATTAAAAGCATGAAAGGAATTATTGAAATTACGGAAGACTAACACTCAAAATTAAGTTCTGGGATGTCATTCTCTAAAAGAATGAGAACTCCACGTCCCATGCTCCGTAAACTGGACTCAATCGCATTTAGAATTGCATTTACCTGAATGTTCATTTGTACAATCGTTTCCTTGAAAGAAAATCTCAATAGAGTTAGGAGTTAAAGTCCAAATGAATGCAAACATATTCGAAGTTATCAAACTTCTAACGTTGAAGAATTCGAGTAGCTGTTTAATCATCGGGATTTTGGCGAATCATTTTTATCGACATTTATGTCAGCACAGCTGTGCCCTTCGGTGGCAGCAACAACTCGCCCCTGAGATATGGTGATTGCCATCTTTTACGCTTAATTGAATGTGTAGTATGTTTATCTAATATTGAATGATTTGTTATAGCAAATACGCAGAGGTTAAAACGGTTATTTCGATTAATTATCCGTACTTACGCCTGAATGTTTCCGTTTTATGCAAATCCGAATGATAATTATCGGCCAGTCATCCTATACGATTTATCGACAGAATATATTTATATAGGGATTGACTCATTATTTTAGTGAGACAGATTTCAACTATTTTGTAATAGAAATCAATGTCTAATTTCAGACTGAAAATGGAAGAGGATTTGCGTGGTCCTATAGGTGCACATGACAGGAGATATATCGCCAGGAAACCAATAACTGAGTAATAGAAGATATAAAGGAAATACTATATAACCTGAGAGGATAGCAGACAGAATATGTAGCGATCACAGCTAGTATCCTTAGTTCTTCGCTGTTTGAGTCGTGTATATATTTTAACAGGGTTTAGATAAATAAGGAGCTTGTCACGAATGCAAATTTGATTTTTATCAGTTTTTAGAATGCTTTAATTAGGAACTTGTGACGGACACACCATTTGCTTTCATTCGTTTTTAGAATACTTTAATTAAGGAACTTGTCACGGAAGCACCAGTTGCTTTTTATCCGTTTTTAGAATGCTTTAATTAAGGTGATGTGTGTGTTTAAAGCGTTCACGATGAAAATCAAAATTAAAGTGTAGAAGATTTAGCCAGCATTTTGTTAATTAAATCGAAAAACTCCTTATCCTTGATACTTGTTGACGGGGCACATACATGTATGCATGCACATTCGCAGAAAAAAAGTTGTATGGATGTAGAGTTGTTTCCATTGTAACTGTACTCCAAAAGTACATAAGTCGGCCATGTACATACTAAAAACATCATCTCAAGAGAGAGTGAAACTTCAGCAATTTTATTTGATTTGGTTAATACTCTTGTTTTAATTGCAGGAAATGCACTCCGAGACCGTGTCTGTTAAAATCAAGTGTAGTCAGACAAAAATATGTTTTCCACATGCATTTCAAATGTTCTTCAATTAATGGTGTTTTATCGCCAATTAGTTGTAATGTGCATACACTAATATTATTTACGTATCGCTACTTAAGCTACTCGGATAACTCGGATAACTCTTAAAAGCTTAAAAAATGCTACATTATTGCAGTTTAAGCTGTATTGATTAACAATCACGTGATTAATTGATTTTCCCGATATTTTGACTGTTGTTTTTGTTGGTGGTGGGGTGGGGGTGTTTAAATGGAGGGAAGGTCAAACTTCCATTATTATTGTAGTAATAATAAAAAATCAAACCATTAAATGGATTTTCGAAAAGGTCTGTGTACGTGCTGTCTTATTTGTATGTGCTGATTATGGGCTCCTATATGCATGGGATCCCCGATTAACGTCCGTATCAGACTGACGGAGCTCACGGAAAGTGTCTTGCCCAATAATACACCGAGGTAACTTAGTTAGGCTTGAAACCGGGTCCTCCGCATTTGAATATTAGACATTAGTAAATAGAGACAGTTATTCAAAATGACAAAAAACAACATTTCTCTTATTTTTTCATCATTTATGTAACTCATTAACGTTTATATAAAGGTCTGCTGAAAACATTTAATTAATTTAATGCGACTGATTTCATAATAGAATCGTAGAAATTGACATTTACATTTTGCAAAACCCATTCACCTGATTGCTCCATAATCACGACGTGTTATCAATAATACTGATAACGTTTACCATGTTTACTTTTAGATCTAATTTTATGGACACAAACTCATTAAATCAGGAATAGAACTTAAAATAAACGCATAGGAAGTGTTTGTTTTGCACGTCCTTACATATAAATATCACCAGAAATAGACAAATGCAGTTAAGTTTAACGGATATGCTGCGTCAATATTCGTTAAAGAGAACGTTAGTATATATTAAAACAAGCTTTATTATTGACCGTTCTAAAGAAACGAAAAAGGAAGCTGCCATGTTTAAGAACTATGACGTCAAATTTTAAATTTCCATATATGGCCTATTGAAAGTCACTGCAACTGATCATACGATGCATATTATACTCAGTTGCAAAGAAACCGGACACTTTGAAAATGTTACTTTACACCCTATCCTCTTTATCAAGCGACAGTCCCTTAATGATTCGACCTATTGAAAACCAAATGACAACAATGGAATGATAAAAACCTTGGTACCAAACATGGCATATTCATTTTGGAATTTGTCAATTTCATTCTAAAAAAACTTTATACAATTAAATCTAAACAAATCTCAGTGTCCACTTTCTTTTGCAACTGAGTATATTAAGTGTTCATACAGTTGTTGTGATTTGCTTTTCACATATTAAATGTTCGGTTATTACACGTCTATGTTTGAAAGATCGGGAGTTCTCATTGAAAGAAAATTCATACTATTTTGAATATTAATAACTGACTCGGAACATAACTGACTCGGAACATAACTGACTCGGAATATAACTGACTCGGAACACAACTGACTCGTAACATAAGAATAGCGCACTTTGACTTGAGTCATGACGTCAGTAAAGTGTTAAAGAAGTTGATGTCATTTGCCAAGAATGTTCAACGTAGTGGAATATTTCGATTAAGATATTGCACTGATTTTAAATGTAATAAACATATGTTTTACTGCTGTGTTCAAATTATAAGGAAACTACATCACTTTGTGGTAGCCGTGTTTTATTTTGCACTCACTCTCATTCGCTCATTCGTAAAAAGAACCACTCTTGCCATCTTGTGAGAGGTTTCCTATAACTGAAACGAGCATTTAAATAATCCCCATATCTTATTTGTTTATCATCCGATTTTGATCCTCCGTCATCTCTATACGACGTTTTTAAGAACTTTCAATAAAAATACATGCCAAGATTCCCTTTAAATGCAGTGGTAGTTTTTTAATATGCACTTGATTTACACTAATTGTTTTTTGTTGGTGTTTCTTTTCCAAATCCATACGAACATTACCAAATACATTAAACAAAAGGAATTGACACGGAAACAAATGCGTTTAGAGTGTTCCACTCCTATATTTTAGAGGGTTCCACTCCTAAATCATTGTTGTAATATTAACTTGTCAAAATACCAAAATTACGAGCCGCATGTTAGAATTAAAATTATGAAAAAGTAACACAAAATTACCAATTCATACACCATTACCATTTGGTATACACAAATTAAAATATATCAAATTATAACGTTAAATTCGACTATTTTCTATTCTAATACATTTATTTGTTCATAAGCCCGAGCATCAGTACCGAGTCTGATAATCGATACAGATTTGCAAAGTTTATATTACTACCATATCATCCCTTATTTGTAAATAGTTTTATCTTTATATATTTACATTAATTGTTAATTACTACTTCATTTTTTCATCTTTCATCAGTTTTTGCACACAGTTTGACCTATGTATATGTCCACGTGCCATAAAACAACATTCATTCATTTATTATCTTTCATCAGTTTTTGCGCACAATATGCCCTATGTATGTGTCGACGTGCCGTAAAACACCATTCATTCATTCGTTTGTGAATTCCGACTACTTTGCTTTACTTTGTAATTGTCGTGTGGCTTTATGCATGTTTTTGGTTGACTGTGTTCTGGGAATGCTGCATTTCCTGGTCGACTTTTATACATGTTGTATCTATTTGTATTACCATATTGATACCAAATGTTCAGCTTTAACGGAAGATATTCACGATAATCAAAACTTCAAACACAAGCACATCCACTTGATGCATTCCAAGAAGTGAAATACCTCATATATTAGGTTTTAGATGAAAGACAACAGCAGTCTGTTGTTACCAATTACATTGCGAAGGATTTGTTTGCATGAATGGAGCCAACATTTTTGTTTTGAAAAATAGTATGAAATGAGAAATGTGGAAATCGCCGAGCACGATAAATACAAAGAAAATATTGCAGTTTCGGTGCTTGCAATCAGAATTGTTATTCTTTCCGATCCTTGGAGATCACTGAGACGGATATTTATATATATCGGTCGTACTTTCTCAAATACTTTTTTTTCTTACTTTAATTTCGAATAGGTGGTTCCACTACTACAGGGTTCAAAGGTCCTTGAGTATGGTTTAATCACCCTTAGGAAATGTTGCCTGCTTTTTAGTTACTCGTTTGACTGTTACTTGTGATACGCAGGCTTCATATCCTCTGCTCTCTACTACATTCCGTTGTGTTTATTTCGCTTATTATCTCCTCGCTTAGGGCAACGTATTTTGTTAGAAACTGAGACCATACGCCGCTGGCCATGGATCAGTATGAACATATCTCATTGAAGGTTCCATGTTCACCGTCATATGCATACCATCTTCGGGATGGCTCAAATTTCTGTACTATTGACATTTCAAATATTGAGTTATGCTCAACCCGGGGCTTGAGGGCGTGAACGGTGGGTTAGGGTTAGGGTTAAGAACTCGGGGCTAGAGGGCGGGAACGGTAGCAAGAACTTTTCAATACCGTTCAAGAACAATCAAACCGAGACTGCAATATTTGTTATATTTATCGTGTTCGGAGATTTCTGAATTTTCCCTTTCATACTCCTTTATTCGAGACTGTTCATGAGCGGTAGTGAAAACTGCTTGCTTACCATTCAAGTCATATAGCCCCGGGGTGAGCAGAACTCAATATTTAAAATGCCAATAATAAAAAAGTTAAGGAATGCGGGACAATTTAGATAATAAAACATAATAAAACAGATAATAATAATCAAAAATAATTTAGTTTGAACTGTTTTAATAATTAATATTCATGATTGCAACTTATAAAGAACAACTAAAGGGACGCGTAAGTTTTACACATATCCAGGTTGCCATGTGTTCCTTTAAGATCCAGTATGTGCCAACGAAGCATATAGCTATTAAAGTTAAACTGTATAGACATTGCTACGGGTTTCGTGAGATAGTGCTGCCCAGTTTATTAGCGGATAGAGCCTGGAGGTGATTTCCCTTAATATAGTCTCGTTTAATTGGAGTCACAATAGGGTGAGACTGAGGTGTCATCACATTATCACCAGTTTTAAAAGTAGATATAAAAGTCGAACAGGAAATGTAGCATTTAAGGATTACAGTTAACAAAGAAAAAATGATGAATGATAAAAGATGAATAAAATGCAAGATATTACATCTCAGACATAATGGGGTTGGCAACAGAGCTATCGCCTTGGAACGATCAGTGGCAAAACAGGCTGCTGGGGGTAAACAAGGTTCTACGGTGCAACAAACCTCTCTCTTACCCTATAGTTATCCCAATAAAACGGGACAGTGTAAATAAAGATAAATGTATCATTTTTGCAGGATAGATTGTATGAAAGTGGTTATGACCAAGAATCTTACGCAGTTTGTAAATCACATCATCACAGAAGTCAGGTTGTGGTAGTGCTTGTCAAGAAAAATTCTTAAATGACTTTTATATTTTAAAAGTAGATAAGGGTTACGATAATAAAATTCTGCAAAGGTTTTTCGAAGTTCATGGTAACCCACATCTGCCCTTTTGTCTTTTTGTCACTTACCGTTCTAAGCCTGTACACCTGGTATCTTATACATTTCTTTTGTTTAGTCCCGTTTTATTGGGATGACATTAGCGTAAGTGTGAGGTTTGATGCACCCCAGAATCTGCTTTTGCCACTGACCGTTCCAAGGCTGTAGCCCTATTGTCAACCCTGTTTTGTGTTTGTGACGCCATATGTCTTTATTCTTTGTTAACCTTGCCATTCATGTTTGACCTTTTGCGTGTTTTTTGGTTTACTGTGTTCTGTGAAAGCTGCATTTCCTGTTCGACTTTTATACTTATTTCTATCACAAAAACAAATTCAAAAAAAGAATATGGTCACGATGACCTACTGTCATACCTATTTGTTTACCTTAGTCGTAAATGCATGAGTTTGTTTCTTTATGAAACTTATGTCAGGGTTAGACTTATCCTGGATAAAGATTTCGAAACTCCATCTGTTCTACCGATTTTCGTTGGATGATGTTTCCCGAAAGAGTTAAATTCCAGAAAGCAATTATTATGTTTAAAACATTTAATGATCAGGCTCTTGTTTATCTTAAAAATACTCTTTACTCTTATTTCAAATGTACATATGCGAAATTTAAGATCATCCTCAAAGGGGGTGGGGGGGGGGGGGGGGAATCGGTAGGCTGTGTTGTTTTTTTGTATTTTTGATTCATTAGCCAATCACCAAAACAGATGCTCATTTTCAAGTTATAATATAGCAAATATTGTTATCAATACTCTGAATGTGTGTATACCTAAAATCTAAATAGTCCTATATTTACGGATGTCTACTATATTAGCATATCTCGCAAATTTATTTAAATATATGTTATGATGGTTTAAGAGAGGTATAGAATGTGAACCGTTTATTAACTGTGAAGTACCTATAATGTTAATACTGTATACCTATGTCATGAATATTGTCAAACTGCACCTCGCTCGACATTGTTTTCATGTTAAACACATCCAGTTACCGCTACTGGGATGGTCTGTTTAGTTTTTTATACCGAAACCTGTTTTATCTTCATCGTTGTCTCAGGCTGTATTGATTTTGTCCATTTTGTCGTTTGGTAAACAAAGCGTTTTCAAATATTGAGTAAGATTCGCCGATTGCGTACATTATTTTTACATATAGAATATCCTGCTGCGACATCATCCGTGGTTGGTTGGGCATACTTATCACATTCATGAAAAGGGGAGGGTAGTAAGAATGTTCACCCTGAGGATATGATGCCGAGTGCGATAATCAATTTCTGAAGGGTGGGCA
Source organism: Cyrtodaria siliqua (assembly GCA_037043455.1). Lineage (NCBI taxonomy): Eukaryota > Metazoa > Mollusca > Bivalvia > Adapedonta > Hiatellidae > Cyrtodaria > Cyrtodaria siliqua. Next base: position 225,793 of record JAWPHD010000366.1, read on the forward strand.
TTCTTACTATCACCCTCTTATGAATGTCATCTTTTTTACTATACCGAAATCCTCCCGGGCCAAAAATAAGCTTTGTTTTTGTTTAAGAAAATGTAGTTCTGCCTTTGTTTGCTCCTTAAATCATTTGTTTTCTGGTGATAGATTGTCTCTAAATGATGAAATACTTCTTTTACATATCGCTGTACTATTTGCTATCAGAGAGAGTAGCATATTTGTTGTTGCCATTTAGACAGCTGTCGTTGGGTTGACCATATGGATGCTTTTTATGCGGAGTTTAATAAATGCCTATAGTCAGTGCCGCACGGATTAGAAAGAAAGAGTGTTTTGACTATCACCCTGCAATGTCACCCTCGCTTCAGATAGTATGAAGTTAAAGTGTGGTCTATGGGGATTTAGCACGAGCGATTTATGTGAGGTACGATAACACGAACTGTCTCTCCTCTGAGTATATGAAATGAACTGTATACACGAGTGATTACGCGTGAGGTAAACTTATTTAAAACTACTACCTTATCCTTCAGTAAAACAAAAAAAATACTTAGAATTTGCTCATCAAACAAGATAAAGGTCTCGACTCGGATATAAGAATACACAGTTATAACTGGACCTAGGTAATCTATAACAAATAAGTTCAACACTATTAGACTAATGTTACCTGTCAGTAGTTAACCCATAACCCGCTAAGCACGACTATAATAGCCTTTGCGTCCATTGTTAGCCCAGATCAGCCTAACTCGCAGGCTTATCAGGGTTTACAATGTCCCTCTGCTGATCAGTCATTTCCCCCAAAACACACTTTTTTCACATAAATGGAATGATCTTTATTTAAAAAAAAAACAGTCCATTATGTATATATGTAGCGGGTTAAGGGTTAAATTCATAGATGTACCTTTCATGCCATCACAAAGCAAGTATATTTTTTTACTGTAGTACTAAGAGAATCTCAATAGAAAGACGTTGCGTTTTAAACCTTCGCCTCTCGCCGTTGAGGGTTCGAATCCCACTGGGAGCTCGACTTGTAAGTGAGTAAGTGTCGATTCTTACGGATGGCGGGAGGTGTATACAGTACTGGTTCTACCCAGGAAAAGTGGATGGTCTGCCTCCACCACAAAAAAATCGAACGTCATATATAACCTTACATGTGTTAAAAAATGACGTATGCTAAAGCACAATACACAAACAAAACTCAGTGGAAAGAATAATATAATCTTATTACGGAACTTGCCACGCACTGCTCTTTTCACTGAAGCTCTCGACACCACAATGATAACACCATGAGGGATGACAGAATGTTAATAGATAACTTGTGCAATAACTTCTGCAATCCTTATCGAAACGACACGATTAATATTAAAGACGTGCTGAAACCATCGATAACTATTCACGGAACGTCTTATCTTGATACAAAGCATGCATAACCACTGCAATAACAAGAAAGAAACACAGCCAAGCAGTTGAAAATAACAATTATGAAAATAAGTTTACCAATCATTATTGATCACAAGCGTTCTTAACTGTCTGGGTATATCATAGTCTGGGTATATCATAATTTTATACGTAGAAGCCTATATTCGACAAAGTTATTAATGTAGAATTGCATAAACTGCTTACAGTAATGATGGGTAGAACGAACTTCTGGTCAACACAATAAAATAAACAAGTGATAGAAATACACAAGGTACAACATGGATAGTAATCTGTAAAGCAAACACCTTACAGTTAAAATGATTTATTCAAGGGATGAACAACCCCGAAACAAATCTCAAAACATGACATGTTTGTTGAAGGCAGGCTTTCTAGATGATGACGTGATGTATGAATATGAGAACAAATACAAATCCAGTGATGGTCATGTGTAGTTTTAATGTGCTGAATTAAATGTTCTTTAAACAGGTAGCCGTAATGGTCTGACTGCACAACGTTACCACACAATAAATTAACACAGTTCCATATATACAGTATGTTACTGCCTCTCAAAATATTTTTTCTAGAAACATATATATTCTGCGCCTTTCTATAATACATACAGCGATGATGATATACACGGTGGAATGAAGAGGCTTACATTCGCTGCAGACTATAGTAGTAGAACATAGTTTTAATATAGTAAGTACTTTACTAGAGCCAGGGAACGGGTTGTTATACGTTAACATATTAAATTCATATTTTGAAACGTTTAGCAGGGGCATCGAATCGTTTTTACCTCTTTCTAAGCAACGACGTTGCGTTGTAAATCATTTAGCCTCTCACCGCTGCGGGTTCGAATCCCACTGGGAGCTCGACTTGTACGTGAGGAATTATCGAATCTTACGGATGGCGGGAGGTGTACAGTACTGGTTCTACCCAGGAAAAATGGGTGGTCTGCCTCTATCACAAAAATATCGACCGTCATATATAACCTTAGATGTGTTGAAAATGACTTAAAACACCATACAAATGCATAAAATAGCTTTTCATAAGGCCAGGCCAATGCAAATCGTGTGTGTTGTTAAAATGTCGAAATTCCATGTTTATAAAAACATTTATATCTAACAACCTGCAGCTAATGTTAGTTAAATATTATTCTGTCTTCGTTAACGATTTGCGAATCTTAAGCTTCTACTGAAATTCAGTAACATCCGTAAAACATGAATGTACTAGTCAGTCCTAGCTAGTCTTATTCTGATCAAACTTTATATTTGAATTTCTCATTCATGACATTTCAAGTCAATAAAATATTAGTTTAATAATATGCTTCATTTAATTGTCAAAGTTAAATTGTTGGCCTTCACTGAAAAAAAATAACAACAGACTTTAGCAGTCGGGATTTATGTTGATGTTGACAACGTATTACATTACATATATCATTTTGATACAAACAATTTTAACACATATATCGTAAAACATGTTTTCTAACAATATATGTTTCTCATCTATGAATCAATTAAAATTGGAAATAGGGGAAACGACGAAACAACAGTGTACAATATATTTGTAAATTTTATCCAAAACGATTTTTCATGTTATGTTATTTTCAGGCAAATGTTTATCTCAAACAATGACATATTTTGCAGCGTTAATTCCACAACATCGCCGTATCTATCAAACATTGATCAAATCAATACAGAATGAACATGTTACAGAGGGCATATCTGGTTTTTCCTTGTAGTTAAGGGTTCCAGCTTAAAATGAACAAATGTTGATATTCTAAAGGTCAAAACATAATGAATTAAAAGTTAGAAAGATTCTCCTATAGGAACCACAGCACCCAAACCCTATGGCATCGTAGGTCCGCACTGTACTCCAGACTAAATCAAATGAGCAAAAGCAATGAGCAGCACAATACACGACACAATAAAGACAGGGTTACAGGGTTTGGAGAATAAACATGACAGGGTTTGGAGAATAAACATGACAGGGTTAGGAGAATAAACATATAAACATGACATGGTTTGGAGAATAAACATGACAGGGTTTGGAGAATAAACATGACAGGTTAGGAGAATAAGCATATAAACATGACAGGATTTGGTGAATAAACATGGCAGGGTTTGGTGAATAAACATGACAGTGTTTGGAGAATAAGCATTACAGGGTTTGGTGAATAAACATGACAGTGTTTGGTGAATAAGCATGACAGTGTTTGGTGAATAAACATGACAGTGTTTGGTGAATAAACATGACAGGATTTGGTGAAAAAACATGACAGGGTTTGGTGAATAAACATGGCAGGGTTTGGTGAATAAACATGACAGGGTTTGGTGAATAAGCATGACAAGATTTGGTGAAAAAACATGACAGGGTTTGGTGAATAAACATGGCAGGGTTTGGTGAATAAACTTGACAGGGTTCTGTGAATAAACTTGACAGTGTTTGGTGAATAAGCATGACAGGGTTTGGTGAATAAACATGACATGGTTTGGAGAATAAAAATGACAGGGTTTGGTGAAGAAACATGACAGGGTTTGGTGTATAAATATTACAGGGTTTGGAGAATAAACATGACAGGGTTTGGTGTATAAACATGACAGGGTTTGGATAATAAGCATGACAGGGTTTGGTGAATAACATCGTGCTAACATCATATTTTAATTGATACGAAATTATTATCATGTTTTACATAGAAAATAGAATAATGAATATGAATCTTTGATTGCAGCTATGAAAGCTTAGCCAAAACTCGATTATTCTCATTAAATATTAGTGATAATATCGATACAATATTTCTCACGTGCTCATACTGATATGACAGGAAGAACACTTTGATACAGGTAATGATACAACTATTATTAAAATTTAACATCTTTGTTATCAGTAACATCTGTTCCTCAAGAAACGTTAATGGATATTTCTTTAAATGTGCGAACAATTGTATAATGTGAAGTTGATATTGTTTAAACCAATTTTCCAATTGAGATGCATGCTGGAAAATGAAGCACCGACTGAACGCGGTATCTAACCCGCCCAATAACGGCAAACTTACACTACAAAACTCTACCCAGGTGTTCAGGTCGTATAATAATGTAGATTTGCCAATTAAAAGTATATTAAATATCCGTGATTGAATATGCGTAAAATTAATTAGGAGTTGGTAGCTCTTAATTCAATGCTCCAGTGTTGGGGTTTAGCCTGAATGGTTAAAGCCGTTTATATTGTGTTTATAGAGTTTGGATTCTCAAAATATATAAGTTATATGAATCTCGCCGTCAGTAGGCGGTAGCCCTATTGTCAACCCTTTTTGTGTTTGTGACCTCATATGCCTTTATTCCTTGTTACCATTGCTATTAATGTTTGTCCTTTTGCGTGTTTTGGGGTTTACTGTGTTCTGTAAAAGCTGCATTTCAAGTTCAAGTTTTATACTTATTTTCAGAAAAGTGTACATATGTTGTACAATTTGGCAGTTGTTGGCGGGCTAGCTACTTTAAATTGTCAGTTGTTGGCGGGCTAGCTACTTTAAATTGGCAGTTGTTGGCGGGCTAGCTACTTTAAATTGTCAGTTGTTGGCGGGATAGCTACTTTAAATTGTCAGTTATTGGCGGGCTAGCTACTTTAAATTAAATTGGCAGTTGTTGGCGGGCTAGCTACTTTAAATTGGCAGTTGTTGGCGGGCTAGCTACTTTAAATTGTCAGTTGTTGGCGGGCTAGCTACTTTAAAGTCAGTTGTTAGAGGGCTAGCTACTTTAAATTGGCGGTTGTTGGCGGGCTAGCTACTTTAAATTGTCAGTTGTTGGCGGGCTAGCTACTTTAAAGTCAGTTGTTAGAGGGCTAGCTACTTTAAATTGGCGGTTGTTGGCGGGCTAGCTACTTTAAATTGGCAGTTGTTGGCGGGCTAGCTACTTTAAATTGTCAGTTGTTGGCGGGCTAGCTACTTTAAATTGTCAGTTGTTGGCGGGCTAGCTGCTTTAAGTTGGCTGTTCTACTTTTAATTGGCAGTGGTTGGCGGGCTAGCTACTTTAAATTGTCAGTTGTTGGCGGGCTAGCTGCTTTAAATTGGCAGTTGTTGGCGGGCTAGCTGTTTTAAATTGTCAGTTGTTGTCGGGCTAGCTGCTTTAAATTGACAGCTGTTGGCGGGTTAGCTGCTTTAAATTGTCAGTTGTTGGCGGGCTAGCTGCTTTAAATTGGCAGTTGTTGGCGGGCTAGCTACTTTAAATTGGCAGCTGTTGGCGGGTTACCTGCTTTAAATTGTCAGTTGTTGGCGGGTTAGCTGCTTTAAATTGTCAGTTGTTGGCGGGCTAGCTACTTTAAATTGTCAGTTGTTGGCGGGCTAGCTGCTTTAAGTTGGCAGTTCTACTTTTAATTGGCAGTGGTTGGCGGGCTAGCTACTTTAAATTGTCAGTTGTTGGCGGGCTAGCTGCTTTAAATTGGCAGTTGTTGGCGGGCTAGCTGTTTTAAATTGTCAGTTGTTGTCGGGATAGCTGCTTTAAATTGGCAGCTGTTGGCGGGTTAGCTGCTTTAAATTGTCAGTTGTTGGCGGGCTAGCTGCTTTAAATTGGAAGTTGTTGGCGGGTTAGCGGCTTTAAATTGTCAGTTGTTGGCGGGCTAGCTACTTTAAATTGTCAGTTGTTGGCGGGCTAGCTGCTTTAAGTTGGCAGTTCTACTTTTAATTGGCAGTGGTTGGCGGGCTAGCTACTTTAAATTGTCAGTTGTTGGCGGGCTAGCTGCTTTAAATTGGCAGTTGTTGGCGGGCTAGCTGCTTTAAATTGGCAGTTGTTGGCGGGCTAGCTGCTTTAAATTGTCAGTTGTTGGCGGGCTAGCTACTTTAAATTGTCAGTTGTTGGCGGGCTAGCTGCTTTAAGTTGGCAGTTCTACTTTTAATTGGCAGTGGTTGGCGGGCTAGTTACTTTAAATTGTCAGTTGTTGGCGGGCTAGCTGCTTTAAATTGGCAGTTGTTGGCGGGCTAGCTGTTTTAAATTGTCAGTTGTTGTCGGGCTAGCTGCTTTAAATTGGCAGCTGTTGGCGGGCTAGCTACTTTAAATTGTCAGTTGTTGGCGGGCTAGCTGCTTTAAGTTGGCAGTTCTACTTTTAATTGGCAGTGGTTTGCGGGCTAGCTACTTTAAATTGTCAGTTGTTGGCGGGCTAGCTGCTTTAAATTGGCAGTTGTTGGCGGGCTAGCTACTTTAAATTGGCAGTTGTTTGCCGTTCCCAGGCCCTAGCATAGTGTCAACCCGATTGTGTGTGTGATGTCACATGCCTTGCTTCTTAATAACATGTAATTGTTGTTTGTTTTAATGCGTGTTTCTGGTTGACTGTGTTCTGTGGAAGCTACATTTTCTGCTCGACTAATATACCTACTTAGAACGCCCCTGTAGAAGCAGCACATTACATGCAGACATCTTCAACACTATATACATAGTTTACGTTCATACTATGCCAGTATCTATATAAACAACAGACCTTTAATGAATTTAGACAATGAAAACACCATATTCGTTTTGCCACTGACAGTTCCAATTAACTGAAAGGAAATGGGGTCTGTAGTCCCGATAAAACATCATATTATTTTGTATTGGAACAGCAAGCTCAGAGGGAGATGAGATGAAGGACAAAGTTTCCCCTCCGACATGCCTCCACCAGGGAGCGAACCCACGAGGCACAGCACAGACGTATGTAGCACTAAAGCCAAGGCCTTATCCATGACCTATCCATGACCTATCGAGGCCACTCTGAACTGAGTTCTATGTTTACTACATGCCCTGTTCGACTTGAGCATCCGCTTAAGTATCTGGTAATCTAAGTTCGAACGCTTGGTGACAGTCAACGTTAAACCTTAAAGAAAATGTGTGCGTGCGTGCTGCGTGCGTGTGTGTGCGTTTAATTTCGCTAGCTGGGATTTCTCAAACCTATTTCCGCTAGACTGTATTTTGTTAGTTTAATTTTCATTTGCGACTAGACACAGAATAGTAGATAAATCATATTCAAATAAGAATTAAGTTCCTTTAAATTAATACATCTTATTTGCTATTTAGTTTGCATTGTTATATAATCATTCAGCAAGTATACGTGTTTTATTTGGTATAAATGTTATCGTTAACCACACTCTTAATTACTGTTTACGCTTTATTTACATTATATTGGCACGGCATTTTCCGAATACTCCATATCGTAAACATCAATTCAGTGTATAATCCCACCCAGATGGATTAAACTGCGGACTTAAGCTTTCACCTAGCTTGCGAATATATCGCAGTATAATTGTGTTTCGTCCATTACTTTGCCAGACAGTGTGTTGTATTAATTAAAATATTTTAATGAGCACTATGAAAAAAAAGTTGTAACATATTTTAAAAGAACTAACTTGATAAAAAATGGAAAAAATTACATAACCGTTTATCAAAACTCTATCCGTGTGTTCAGGTTATATAATAATGTATATGTGCCGATTAAAAGCATGGTTATTTTCACGTGTTCTTAAAATACCCGATATTAAATATGTGTAAAATGAATTATGAGTTGGTAACTCTTAATTCAACTATCCAGGTTTGGAGTTTGGCCTGGTTGGTTAAAGCCATTTATATTGTGTCTATAGAGTTTGGGTTCTCAACATATGTAAGTTGTATATACCCCGTCGTCTGTAGGTTTAGAAACGATTTAAATGAGTTGTAACAGTCGGCTGTTGTTGGCGGGATAGCTACTTTAAATCACCGATCTAGGATTGCACAATGTGTTACTCGAAGCAGAATATTTAGTTATTTTTGTATGAATGCCAATCTCTCTAAATTGAATATTTGCTAACACAGACCGATAGTCACAAAGAATAACTTCTGCAACATTTTGAAGGTACAAATCTTCGAATGAGTGATTATTTGAGACGATTTGAGTGAGCAAAAATAAATAATAATTATAATAAAATGATGCATCGACATATTGATGTATATATAACTAAACAATTGTATACTCTCCCAAGAGAAGTAATCTTGGACTGAAACACTTGTTAGTAAGTGTTCTCTCTAATGATGGAGAAATGTATTTGTATGTATGTAAATGTATGTGTGTAAGTGTATGTCATGTACAAAAACATTATATGTGACAAAACAGACTTCATATTGTGCCATTTATTGCCGTGTATATATGTATTGCGTTGCACCTGCGTACTCATGGACCTAAAGATATTTTGCATTTTGAATAAAATATATGTTCGTCATCTGTGTTAAGCACCAGAACTGTGTAATGTATTTTACCAAGATTATCCCCCTTTTCATCTTAGATGTTTGCGAATAAAATTGGCAATCTGGAGTTCCCACCACTATTTGATGCTTCTTGTTATTCTCCGAATATCACTTTTTGGACGTTACGTACAATTTAAAATTATTTCAAGGAAATAGAAACGCGCCCGATTTTTTTCTCACGCACATGAAACAGTTATAAAATATAAATGGGTCCCTGTGTTTATATTTCGATGGTTACCATTGGTTTTAACAAATGTGTCTTTTTAAGTTCCATTTTGATATTTTAAGGATAATCATGTTTATATAAAAGCGTCACATTGATATGAACTATATAGCAATAGTGTGACAGCTATAACAAACTCCCGCCATGTTAGCGAGTTTAAGCGGATTCCAAATTGTTTAACATCACTTGGAGCTACCAGTAAATGTTTTATATGTCATATTATCTCGATTCTTATTATTATTTGTAAAGTATATTGCACAGTAATACTGGTCTTATCCGACGCTTGTTTTCCATTCTGTAACGTAAATAATTATCATACTTTTTATAAGTATAAAAACGGTGTGTAACCGATTTAACGTGCTTTACAAAATCATCTGTTGCATAAGAAACGTTGCACTGAACTGATTACCATAGTTATTTTTCGATGAATGTGCAAGTTCAGCGAAATATACTGCAGTGATAGTAAACACAAACTAAGATCAAAACAGTGTTATAAATATAATTACGTTCGATATTTAACTAATATGCACAATAGTTTATCTTACGAGTCACACCTGCACATAAAATCTTCAAAGAGGGAGTTGCAGTTTATATCGATAGAAAATTAATGGCGAAATAAGCTTATTAAAACGTAACGTTTAAAACGATGAAGACGTATCCGGAAGTCTGCTTACATGGAGAATTGCGCAATCCAATCAATGAACTAAACAATGTAACATGAACTAATGTATACAACAAACACATCGCTTATGCAAATAAAACCAGATAGCTTGAAGGGCCAAATGATGTGTGTACATAGCAATAGTTAATGCTCAGTTGATGGTTAAAGAAGCTATCTGCCGAGAACCGCAAAATTATGTAAACATACGTACACTGTTTCTAAACTAACGTTTATCAAAAGAGGTTATCATTTTGCATTTTGCAACGCACTGCATGCATGGTGGTGGACCCATTTACAGTTCGTCACTATGCTTTCCTCTTTAAATGTGCGATGACTGCACAGGCTGTGGACCCTATGATGACGTCTAGCTAGAGCCCGGTGACGTTGTTCATCTGCAATTGTGTCTTGTCATGCCCTGAATGGTTTATTCTCGTGTTGCTCTGGCTTCTGCCAAGTCACTGAGTACTTTCTTTGTGGCTTTCTAGGATGACAGTAGGGTAAGTGTGAAGTTTGGTGCACCCTAGAACCTGGTTTAAACCCTCAGCGGCCTTTTTTGGCACTGACCGTTCCAAGGCGGTAGCCCTATTGTCAATCCTTTTCGTGTTTGTGACGTCATATGCCTTAATTCCTTATTAACATTGCCATTTATGTTTGTCGTTTTGCGTGTTTTTGGGTTTACTGTGTTCTTTGAAAGCTGCATTTCTTGTTCGACTTTTAAACTTATTTTTAACAATGTCATATGAACTAATGCATACAATGAACACATCGCTTATGCAAATAAATCAGATAGCTTGAAGGGTCAAATGGTCTATGTACATATCAATATGTAAAGCACATTTGATGGTTAAATAAGCTATCCCGGCAACAACAGCCAAATTATGTAAACATACGTACACTGTTTCTAAACCTACTGACTACGAGGTATATATATTATATATAGTTTGAGAATCCAAACTCTATGGACAGAATATAAACGGCTTTAAACAGCCAGTTCAAACACCAAAACTGAAGCGTCGAATTCAGAGTTACCTTCTCATAATTCATTTTACGCATATTCTATCATGAGTATATTAGGAACGCATAAATACCTATACTTTTAATCGGAACATTTACATAACTATATGATCTGAACCACTGGATAGAATTTTGATAAATGGTTTGTAGTGCAATTTTGCCGTTATATAGCGCGTTAGTGCCTTTAAATTACACACTACACATCGATACAAAGTCAGTTGTATTTCCGTTAGGATTGAAATTAGACATAGTGTGGCTTTAAACATAATTTAATAAGCACACTCACGCTATAAAAATCTATTGTGGTGAAGTGATCAAAGAGACCGCTCGTGCAATGTGGGTATAAACATCGAACAGTTTCGTGTCGGAATGGGTACAACCCTTTCTGATGAACAGGAGATGGGTGTGCCACATTGTTCACTCTTTTTAACATAAACGTTAACAGTATAGTTCAGTGCAATAATTCGTGGTGTGAACTGTTCTCTATATGTTGACCACTGTGTTATGTTACCGTGCAAAAAGCATAAATAGTATTGAAAGACAAATCACACCAATGTCTCAATAAACTTAAAGGTGATTGGCCACCTTTTTTGTAGTATTATCAATTAACAAAATTAACTCTTAAACTTCATACGAACATTTCTTGATAGTCTCGGAGAGAAACATATATTGAAAACCGCTACTAAGTTGTATGTAAAACTAAGTATTACTTGCATGACGTCGATACTACTTTAACCACTGCATAAATGCACGGGGAAATGAGGTAAATCTGAATTGTAAAGCTGCACAACTACTGCCAGATAATTTATAAATACATTAACGTGTGGACTAATTTACCTGTTCAAAATTGTCTACGTCATCAATTAAAATCTTATTCTCGCTTTTCACAGATATTGCAATGTGTGAATTGTAAATATCTATTTTTGTGTATTGATTTCGATTTAAATAAACATAAATATCTTCATGGAACAAAACATGGCCGGAGAACTTTAAGACTTGGTCTGATGAAAATGGTTTTAACCTTTCAAAATCTAAAACTGATTGTATGGATTTTTGTCACCTACGTAAACATCATGAATACCTCATCTTACACTGGATGATTAACCAATACCAGTAGTGGATGAGACGAAACTCCTATGTCTGTTTAGTAACACCGTCCCGTTTTATTAGGATGACTATTGGGAAAGAGTGAGATTCTGTGTACCCTAGAAACCGACTTACACTCTCTGCTTGCTCTCCCCTACACCTCCCCCACCACTACAGACATCTTTTCGTCACTGACCGTTAGAGTGAGGTTATGTGCACCCTAGAAACTGACTAACACTCTCTGCACGCTCTCCTCTACCCCTCCCCCACCACTACAGACATCATTTCGTCACTGACCGTTAGACTGAGGTTCTGTGCACCCTAGAAACTGGCTTAAACTCTCTGCTTGCTCTCCCCTACCCCTACCCCACCACTACAGACATCCTTACGTCACTGACCGTTAGACTGAGGTTCTGTGCACCCTAGAAACTGACCTTAACTCTCTGCTCGCTCTCCCCTACCCCTCCCCCACCACTACAGACATCCTTCTGTCACTGACCGTTAGTGTGAGGTTCTGTGTACCCTAAAAACTGACTTTAACACTCTGCTCGCTCTCCCCTACCCCTCCCCCACCACTACAGACATCTTTTTGTCACTGACCGTTAGACTGAGATTCTGTGCACCCTAGAAACTGACTTAAACTCTCTGCTCGCTCTCCCCTACCCCTCCCCCACCACTACAGACATCCTTTCGTCACTGGCCGTTAGAGTGAGGTTCTGTGCACCCTAGAAACTGACTTACGCTCTCTGCTCGCTCTCCCCTACCCCTCCCCACCACTAGAGACATCCTTTCGTCACTGACCATTAGACTGAGGTTCTGTGCACCCTAGAAACTGACTTACACTATCTGCTCGCTCTCCCCTACCCCTCACCCACCACTACAGACATCCTTTAGACACTGGCCGTTAGGGTGAGGTTCTGTGCACCCTAGAACTGACTTACACTCTCTGCTCGCTCTCCCCTACCCCTCCCCCACCCCTACAGACATCCTTTCGTCACTGACAGTTAGACTGAGGTTCTGTGCACCCTAGAAACTGACTTAAACTCTCTGTTCACTCTCCCCTACCCCTCCCCCACCACTACAGACATCCTTTCGTCATTGGCCGTAAGAGTGAGGTTCTGTGTACCCTAGAAACTGACTTACACTCTCTGCCCGCTCTCCCCTACCCCTCCCCCACCACTACAGACATCCTATTGTCACTGACCGTTAGACTGAGGTTATGTGCACCCTAGAAACCGCCTTAAACTCTCTGCTCGCTCTCCCTACCCCTCACCCACCACTACAGACATCCTTCTGTCACTGACCGTTAGTGTGAGGTTCTGTGTACCCTAAAAACTGACTTTAACACTCTGCTCGTTCTCCCCTACCCCTCCCCCACCACTACAGACATATTTTTGTCACTGACCGTTAGACTGAGATTCTGTGCACCCTAGAAACTGACTTAAACTCTCTGCTCGCTCTCCCCTACCCCTCCCCCACCACTACAGACATCCTTTCGTCACTGGCCGTTAGAGTGAGGTTCTGTGCACCCTAGAAACTGACTTACACTCTCTGCTCGCTCTCCCCTACCCCTCACCCACCACTACAGACATCCTTTTGACACTGGCCGTTAGAGTGAGGTTATGTGCACCCTAGAAACTGACTTACGCTCTCTGCTCGCTCTCCCCTACCCCTCCCCACCACTACAGACATCCTTTCGTCACTGACCGTTAGACTGAGGTTCTGTGCACCCTAGAAACTGACTTACACTATCTGCTCGCTCTCCCCTACCCCTCCCGCACCACTACAGACATCCTTTTGACACTGGCCGTTATAGTGAGGTTCTGTGCACCCTAGAACTGACTTACACTCTCTGCTCGCTCTCCCCTACCCCTCCCCCACCACTACAGACATCCTTTCGTCACTGACAGTTAGACTGAGGTTCTGTGCACCCTAGAAACTGACTTAAACTCTCTGTTCGCTCTCCCCTACCCTCCCCCACCACTACAGACATCCTATCGTCACTGACCGTTAGACTGAGGTTATGTGCACCCTAGAAACCGACTTAAACTCTCTGCTCGCTCTCCCCTACCCCTCACCCACCACTACAGACATCCTTTCGTCACTGACCGTTAGACTGAGGTTCTGTGTACCCTAGAAACCGACTTACACTCTCTGCTCGCTCTCCCCTACCCCTACCCCACCACTACAGACATCCTTTTGTCACTGACCGTTAGAGTGAGGTTCTGTACACCCTGGAAACTGACTTACACTCTCTGCTCGCTCTCCCCTACCCCTCCCCCACCACTACAGACATCCTATCGTCACTGACCGTTAGACTGAGGTTCTGTGCACCCTAGAAACCGACTTAAACTCTCTGCTCGCTCTCCCCTACCCCTCACCCACCACTACAGACATCCTTTCGTCACTGACCGTTAGACTGAGGTTCTGTGCACCCTAGAAACCGACTTACACTCTCTGCTCGCTCTCCCCTACCCCTCCACTACAGACATCCTTTTGACACTGACCGTTAGAGTAAAACCCCATACAAACAAACAAACAAACCTACTGATATGTATACTTCTTGTAACTGTTTCTGCGTAAAAAAATCAACATCGACGTACGGTCTCCACACTTGTATGTATGTATCTATCAGTGTTTGCATATCAGAGCTTAACGCAAAACTGTTGTATCTTAAATACATATTCAGTAATAACAAATTATATCGCATTATAACTTACGTTGACCGAATAAACGTATTTCACTACTTGAAATGGCATACTGTTTTGTATGTTACGCGCGATTAACATCAATTTCCCTTTCATGTAATATGGTAACAGGTGTTAGCATATTTTTTTGTACAATATGTTAATGGCTTCATATAGATTTTTCTCTATGTTGATGACTTGTATAAAGTTATGGGGGAGGAAATGGAAATGCATGAACTGTTATTTACAACAATGTTTTATTTGTTTAAGCATATTATTGTATAAATAATTCAAAATGTCATACCGAACATCAAAAGTGGTTAACAAAATAAAACGAAACTGTTACTAACATGGTTAAATGTTACATTTAAAGACATTATATTAGGGACAGAGTGTATGAACACCACATTCATTATATGTTAATTTTAATATAAGAGTACTGTAAATATAAACAACTATCTTTTGTATGTTCATTGTGACCACAGAAATTGTGAGCCGATCAAAATTCAGTTCATCCAATGGGTTTTGTATCTACGTGCTAAATTACTATCTAGGTATTTTCACAGCTATTAAATTGTTTATTTTCTTGCATATACGTCAAAAGTAGTATCTAAAATCACCAGTTCAAAGTTTCTTTATAATTATAGGTGCTACAACACCATGGCCTTGACATGAATTTCATTATTTTTGCTTTATAAAATAGTTCTATCAGAAGTGTCTGCTTTTACTCATTATCTCTCTATTAGTCTATATTTCAGCCTTTATTGTGTCTATCACTCTAAAATTCCACTGAAGTTAATCAGTTATTAGTATGAATTTTCTAAGAATAGATATGATATTAGATAAATGAAAATAGAGCCTATTATTAAGTTACAGATACTATTTATGATATTTGTAAACTCCCCGTTTCCAATTATTGTAAACCACTATAAAAAGCTAGATTGGTAAGCCAGGAACACGCGCATCTACAACACGTCATGAAATGTAATCCTTTGGGTATCACTTCGCATACACATCCTCTGAATCTATTATATTATTTCACTTTGCGTTTCTTTAGGTTAATTAAATTCATGCAAATTAAGAATGGTCTCAATAACTTGGCAGAAACCAGAGTATTAAGAGAATGGACCGTTAACGGTAAATAAGACAGGTCTGTAGACAAACATTCAACGGTACCGTCATTTTCAGGGTTTAGGTGGACGTCATTATAAAATCAAAATGGAAAACGTTTTCTATACTGTAAATGGATCAACCACTAAATATAGTGTCCTGTGCAAAATAATGCAACCATTACCTATTTCGATAATTGTCTGACCAGTAAATATAATATAATAAATAAATATAATATATAAATATAGTATAATATATAAGTAATATTTACAGCATAATTTTTCGAGTACATGCGAGTTGTACTGCTTCTCTAAGGCCGCAGCCCCGAGAATGCAGTATAAATCGCATACGAGACAAAATATGCTATAAATGTTTTGTACCTTAGCCATTTCTCCTGTGCAAGAAGTTTTAGGGCGTTGCAGTTTTTAGTAAAAAATAACAGCTCGATCCAATAAAAAAAAGCATTATCACGTGGCATGAGCATGACCCATGTTTTGATTATTGCAGCCAATCGCCTGTGTGTATTATTGGGCAAATCCAATGTCAAGGAGTGCTGTTTTGATAATGGGTAGTCGTGTTTTACATATTTGATTGACGGGTTGTGTGTAAACAATACAACTACGCGCGTATATCATGGTATAACTGCCGAATCTTTCATTCATAGCATGTAAGGTTATATATAACCTTTTTTGTGTTGGATGCAGATCAATCACCTTTCCTGGGTAGAACCAGTACTGTACACCTCCCGCCATCCGTAAGAATCGACACTTCCTCGCTTACAGGTCGAGCTCCCAGTGGGATTCGAACCAACCCGCAGCGGTGAGAGACGAAGGTTTACAACGCAACGTCGTTAACCATTCGGCCACGGAGACAATATTATAAATCAAATATAGTTGGAAATAGTGGGAAAATACGAAACAGTGTACAATCGATTTGTAAATCTTATCCAAAACGATTTTTCATGTTATGTTATTTTTGCAAATACTTATCTCAAACAAGGACATATTTTGCAGCGTAAAACATCGCCGTATCTATCAAACATTGATAAAGTCCATACAGAATGAACATGTTACAGAGGGTATATCTGGCATTTCCTTGTTGTTATATTAAAGTCATTGATCACTTGCGTGAATAATAAGACAAATGGGTTCCTGGATAATTAAAGAAGATATGTGAACAGCTGAAGTTTGATTGGTTAATGCAACTCCTGAGCTATGCTTATGCTGTTCCTGAGATATGAATAATGTTACTGCAACCCGCCACTTCACTACAACCAACGGTTTGAGTGGAACTCCGAGTATTTAGACTTATACATACTGAACAGAGGATCCTTACGCAGCAACTAAAACAGCAACAGAAGTAAGTAGCCGAGTCGGTGTAATCGTGTTCATGAGAGGAATGCTGTATTATGCAGTAACTCTCATGCAATATTTTCACATCTCGGAGTTATAAATGTCTCCAGCAATCCTGGGCATGCGCAGGAGATATTTTAGAGTAGACTGTGTCATGGTTAATCGATTTTCCTTTTAATTGCTATTTAGAAAATACGAAGATATCTACTTTAAAATCAGTAATTACGATTGGTTATTAGTTTTAGTAAAAGTAGATATAAAAATCGAAAGGAAAAGTAGCATTCAAGGACGACAGTCAACCACAAACACACACAGAAACAAAGAAGAACTTTAAAGATGAATTAAAGGCAAGCACAAAAGGGTTGACAATAGGGATACCGCCTTGGAACGGTCAGTGACAAAAAGGCCGCTGGGGTTTAAACCAGGTTCTAGTGTGCATCAAACCTCACTCTTACCCTATTGTCATCCCAGTAAACGGGACAGTGTAAATAATGATATTCCCGTCAGGTTATAATCTCTAACAAAAGTTCTAACAAACAAGGCAGCACTAATAGGCAATACAAGTAAAACACATAAATGATCATGTATATATAATATAAAAACAAAAGTCTACAAAGCCACAAAGTAAGTACTCAATGACTTGGCAGAAGCCAGAGCAACAAGAGATCAACCCGTTAAGGACACGACAAGACAAGATTAAATACAAACATCAATCGCTACCGTCCTATAAGGATTTAGGTAGACGTCATCATAGGGTCCACAATATGTCCGGTCATCGTAAAATCAAAGAGGAAAGCATAGTGGAGAACTGTAAATGGGTCAACCACTAAACATGCAGTACGTTGCAAAATGATTGGGTCCTTTAAATTGACTGAAATAATTGCAATAATTCCTAATTATCGATTGATTATTGATCCATTAACATTTTCGCTTCAACTTGAAGCGGAGATGCATCTGACTGGTCAATACATTCCACCTTGTTCCCAGATAAGTTACATATTGTACCAGAGGATTTACAATGGGCATCATTTCGAAACCCTGGCAAGCGAGAATGCACAGTACCGGCAGTTTCGGTACTCGTACTGTAAAGCCGGTATGCTTGCGCTTAATGAGAAAAGGACCAGGAAGTGTAAACATGCTCTCTTGGACATGAACTTTAACACTCTTATGGAAGTCAGTCACAATGTTGATTGATTGATTCTGGACTATAGTCTGTAAGGGGCCTACGTCGACCGGCTGTCAGTGTTACTTGTTATTCCATGTAAAACCCTGTTTCTCCTTAGCAAACACTATTTTACATTAACTAACAAGAAGCACACATTATACTGAACATTGAATACAAATAAAATACATTATACTTAACACTGACTGTCAGGTAAAATGTACCATACCGTACACTGAATAGCGAGTAACCCGGACATTAAATCACGTACCGTACATTGAATAACATCTTACAAATTACATAATCATGTTAGGCTTTAGGTTTTAATCGTGTTTGTTTTTTCGGATACCAAGCCATGTAATAACATTTTATTTATGCTGCTTCTAAATATCAATAATATGGATATCAAACTATGGAAATGTATTGAAGTAGTAGAATCTAGTTGCTTGATTCTCGAATGGGTCTAAATGAATCGTTATTTGATTATTCCGAAATTGTATTGAAAATAGAAGAGATTACTTGCCAAAGATTAATAACCCAGATGTATCACATACCATGGCTTTCGGTAGTGTAATAAAACCATGACTTATTTATCGTAATACACTAATGTATTATAGATACAAACGAAGACTGTAGAGTAAAATATTAAGTCCCAATTGTTTGCATGGTACATTATACAATTATGGACTTTTCAGCTGTTATACATGATGTGATATGCACCAAAAAAATCATTATTGACCGAGGCGATAGCCGAGGTCAATAATGATTTTTTGGTACATATCAACATCATGTATAACAGCTGAAAAGTCCATAACTGTTTTATTATATAACCCTCAATTTACAATTATATAAAACAGGTCAATATCAAAAAAACAATTATATAAAACAGGTCAATATCAAAAAAACAGGTCAATATCAAAAAAACAGGTCAATATCGCTAGATATTTTTTCTAAAAAATTACTTTTTAGCCAATGAAAACGCGTCTATTTATAGGTTATATAATAACATGTGATACGTTCTCTTAGAAACTGCCGCCGTATACAAACCAATTGACAGCATTACAGTGAAACTATCACGTCGTAGGGATGTGATGTGATAAATAGAATCTTACTTTAATAAACTCGTTAGATAAAAATATAATATACTCGACAGAGCCTCGTATCATATCATGTTATCCAACTCGTTTATTACAATCAATAATACACAGTCACTTATCTATGATCTTTTATGTAACATAAGATTTCAAAAAGAAACATTTATCAATTATCATTTGTATCAATTATACCAAGTAATGTCCTATAGTGTAACTAACGTGACTTTTTCAATCCACATGTTACGAACCGTTTCGTTGCCGCTTGTACTTGGTTTACATTAGTACAGTAAAAAAAGAGTATGAAATGAGGAATGTGGAGGTCGCCGAACACGATAAATACAAAAGGTATTGCATTCTCGGCTTGACTGAGACTTGATAGTGAAACGTGCTTCTACCGTCCATGCACTCTAGCCTCGGGTTGAGCAGAACTCTATATTTAAAATGTCAATATTACAGATACGTAAGCCATCCCGAAGATGGTATGCATATGATGGTGAACATGGAACCTTCAATGAGGTATTTTCACTCCATTCCATGGCCAGCGGCGTATGGTCCCAGTTTCTAACAAAGACAAACTTGGTTTTATTATTTGATTGAATATAGACATTCAACGTTTACAAGACAACTTGTTTATTTGGCAAAACATATTTTCTCCCTATGCCAAACACGAAGTCTAGGAAATGTTAATTATGAAAACAATTTGGAAGCAATACACTTTAATAGTGCATTTTGATCCCTGTTTCCGTATAACTACTCAACAATCCTCAGTAATTTAATTACGTTGCCATTTTATTGCAGCCGTGTGTATCTCGTTTTATTTAAGCACAGTCACGCATGCTATTAAAATCAATCTTATAGAATAATCAAAAGCATTGCTTATGCAAGCTATTGTCTGCCATAGTTAAATAACTAATCATTCATACCGATACAAGAAGAGATAGACAGCATAGCACTGCACATCTTCCAAAGACTGACATTATCATTCAAAATAACACACGAGCAAGTAAAATACGCCACGCTTTGATACGACCGATACATCCAAGGAATGTATGACTGTAGACATAATTGTTTCGGTTTTATTTTTTTATTCATGAGTATACTTGAGTTGGGGATAATGGAAATGTATAAAATGGCATGTTTACAAATAAGATGTCATGTGAAATCATATATGTATATATGACTCAGGTAATGAAAATAAGAATGCACTTTGTTAGAAAAGTATCAATCTATATTACATTTCATTCAAGGATTTTTCGAGATGTATGAGCGACGGAAATATCATTTCTATTGGGAAATAATTGCATAGAGAAATATTTCCCACTATGTGGATGTTTTGGAACTACTTTTACTTGGCTTTCTTTGTATAGTTCAGTAGTAAATAACCGCCGCTTAAAGCTGCGTGTGTAAACGACATCGGACAATGTCAGAAAAAGATATGAATTAGAGAGTAACGTCACATTTCTAGATTGTGTTTGATGAAAAATGTTGCACTGCATGTTTTCCAATGATTGAAAATTTCGTATTGAAAAAACTCAATGTAATTAAACTCTGTAAATCCCAGTAAATCGAATAATGTCGAGTTATACAAAAACATCCTTTAGTAAAAACTAGTATTTTCATTTGAAGGCACTAGCTTGATTGCTACTAAGGTATTCAAACGCTTTACCAGATCGAAGATATCCAAACGCTTTATAAGTGTGATTGCATTTGACGGCATGTGTAGGCTTTATTGGCTTTAGATCAGACTACACCAATTACCAACCAATCAGCGGGCAGGGAAAAGGTTCCAGGGTAAATTCGGAGCTATTACATAGAATCTCTTAATTTTGATTGGTTGACAAGGTTAAATCATACATTTGTGCAATGTATTCATAATGTGTTGCATAATCAAAGAAAGAAGTATATTTTACATTTTCCTCATGTTTCTCCATGCAAGTAGGTGGGTCAGCACCATCCGACCCAAACAGCTTTTTCAAAACATACTCAATGTATGGCTTCTGTATGTTTTTTTAATAAAACTAAGATAGGACTTTCAAAACAAGTAATAAAAAATATAGCTTCCTATATTAGGGAACTCAGTACAGAGCTTAGAGCTATAAGGTAGGCCTTTGTTACTATGGACGTAGTATGACCTAAAGATAGATTCTGCATAGGGTAAAAGTGAAAGTAGACATACTTTTTCCTTAACACAATGATTTGAAAGTGTGAGAAATGTTGAATTATTGTGTATTTTGACTTTTCTTATAACTCTTTTTATGGTTTTTAAATATTTGAAAGTTTTATGATGCAACATAGCTAATTTAAATTCCTTTATTGAAGGTAGTGGACACAAAATTAGCCATACCTGACACCTGGTATACAAAATTAGCCTGTAATGCACATGTTTGATTAGATAAAGGTATATCTAGTAAGTTTTATTCATTTCTGAGGGCTTTGCATACATTGTTTGGCAAAAATGTCAGAAAGCGACAATCTACATCTGTCCGAAAAGATGTCGAAAAGCCGCTTTTGTCTGTTTTGAAAAAGATGTTGAGGTAAACTCTGACTGTCAGTGCATCGCTTCTATACGGTTAGTGTCGATATGCAAATATGTTATGCAGTTTAATACATTTTACAACTTAAATTATTTAGTTGGCAAAAAATATGACCTTTTGTATGTTTTTCAAAAGTTTTTTTCAACCAAACCCCCTTCATTTTAATGCATTTTCATGGCTCTGTACTTTAATCAGTGTTTATTGGCTGCATGGTTACATGAAATTGACCTGTAAAGATGGTATAAACAATATCTAATAACAAAAATACAAGAAACAATACAGTAACAGTCAATCTTGTGTAATCAGCATATTGTAAAACATGGCATGGCCCTAAAAATGGAGTTGGGGAGGATAGTCTCAGAATTATTTTTTGTCATTTCTAAATTGAAAAGTTGCATTTTCTTGATGGTTTGACATATAGAACCTGCTGAATAATGTTAATTAATTCATTTGAATGCAGATTTTGAATACATACAAAAACAGTGGCGTTTTATGGTAAAATCTGCTATTTTGACCCCTGAAAATCACAAATATCAGTTTTGAGTAGATATTATTTTCAAGATAGCTTCAACTGGTTGAAAATCACATGTTGCTGATGAAATCAATTTAAAATCACTTTATTTGAAGCAAAAGATTGGAACGGTTGTCGAGATATGGCATTTTGAAGATTCTGGATTTACGCGTAAAAACCGAAGGAATTTTGCATTTAGCTAACGCTCTTTTAAGCCATCATATTTTGTCGAAAAGGATTTTTTTCTTAAAAAGAATGACATCATTTCTCTCAGATCGAATGTATCAAACAATTTAGCCAGAAAAAAACAACTTCAGTCAGGTCTGAATGTATCTTTAGATCAGACTACACCAATTACCAACCAATCAGCGGGCAGGGAAAAAGTTCCAGGGTAAATTCGGAGCTATTACACAGAATCTCTTAATTTTGATTGGTTGACAAGGTAAACAAATAAAAAATTAAAATTCTTCTTTTGAAGAGTACTTATAAAGGTTAAATCATACATTTGTGCAATGTATTCATAATGTGTTGCATAATCATGATAATCAAAGAAAGAGGTATATTTTACATTTTCCTCATGTTTCTACATGCAAGTAGGTGGGTCAACACCATCCGACCCAAACAGCTTTTTCAAAACATACTCAATGTATGGCTTCTGTATGTTTTTTTGATAAAACTAAGATAGGTCTTTCAAAACAAGTAATAAAAAATATAGCTTCCTATATTAGGGAACTCAGTACAGAGCTTAGAGCTATAAGGTAGGCCTATGGAAAATGAATTTGTTTAATATGACCTTTACTGCATCTGAAGGCATCCAAATGCTTTACAAGCTTGAAAGCATACAGACGCGTTACAAGCTTGATTTCATTAGAAATCATCCAATAGAATGATAGCATATGAAGGCATTCAACCGCTTTACAAGCTTGAAACATACAGACGCGTTACAAGCTTGATTTCATTAGAAATCATCCAATAGAATGATAGCATCTGAAGGCATTCAACCGCTTTACAAGCTTGAAAGCATACAGACGCTTTACAAGCTTGATTTCATTAGAAATCATCCCAAAAGAATGATAGTATCTGAAGGCATTCAAACGATTTATTAGCTTTATTGCATTTGATCAGATACCACTATTGATTTGGGGCTTCTAATTTGTTGAAGAAGTATAAATCTATTAGGGCATATAGTCAGATTGTAAGGTAGATTCTGATTGGATTAAACATAATTCTGCCTTTTGAAATTTTGGGAATAAGGCAGGCGAGCACTCTCGTCGTTGGAGGCGAACAGTATGTAGAATGCCGTGGTGTATTATGCCCTTTGTAAGAAACGCATACGTCCTAGGTTCAATCTCACCAACAGTGGAGGCATTTTATATGAATTCATTACCTAAAGTGTCTTTATTTATCATAATCCTATACCTGGAGTCTATGAGCATTGATCTAGTTGTATCTTCCCTAAAATGTATTCTTTTTTTATTGTTCTCTCTACTGATATTTATTGAATTCAGCGAAGTATGAACAATGAATAAACGCATTATATTTCAGTTTAAATGAATGTTTATCTCTCAATGATGAAACCCTTAAACGAAAACCACTTTCATTGGTGTGTGTGTGTGATATTTTTATTTCTAAAGCAATACTCAATTGTTAGTTCATTTGTTTAACCGGATATAAAATGGATTTGAAATGTGGTTAAAACATAATACTAAAAAAAAATATTAAAAAATCAATCGAACCAATGATATATATACTTTAATTGAATTTAGTTTAAATGGCGTGTGATTGGTTCCTTTTTTAAAAAGAGATAATTATTTCCGGTTGCTTGTTTGTGTATCGGTAACTCAGTAAATAAACAGCACTTTTCTCTGCAATACAGATGCACTCAATCTACAGCAAGTCTCGGATGTTCAAGACGATAAATAAACATCACCGACAATAGCCTAACGCCGTTGAATAGACCGATTTGTATGTTCTAATGGAACTCCATACATCTCTCCAGATTGCTATAGATTTCTGTATGTCGATATTTTAGAATTCAATACATTAATATGCCTAATGCTTTGAATGAAATTTGAACAACTTACACATCTCCAGATTGTTATTTCTCAATGTACTATTATTTGTGTGCCTTTTTTTCGGAATTCAATACATTTATATGCATAATGGTTTGAATGTTAAGAGCGATTAGCATCACTGTTCAAGGTAACAGATGGTAGCATAATTAATACAACATTTGCGCCTATTTGTTGATGGCTTCTGATATGTTAAGTTACCTGTGTCGACTTGTAATATAGAGAATATTGTAAAATAACAAATGGAAATGCAATGTTCAAGTGACATACTATTTATTGCACGTTTAGAATGGTATATTGTAGATGGTATACCAAACATAAAGTGACCTTGACTAAACTGGTATGGCGGGTAACTTCATGATTTTAACCCCAGCGGGCGGTAGACTCCGTTATATATACAATGTAGTTAGTTAGTATTTCGTCTCCTTCAATATAAGGGTTTCAGAAAACTGAACAATCAATGATCTTATTTGTACAGGTACAGCTATTAAAAGATACATCAAAATACAAAATTAATAATAGTATAGAAAATACATTATTTAATTACTTTTATATATCTGTATAGAGTAATGTTTAGTGTATTTACATGACAAATCGTGTGGTTTGAAAAATGCTTTATTATGTAGAAATTTGTGATTAAACCTCTCTGAGTAGCATAATGTGTAACATGATCAGAAAAATTTCTCTGGGCCATTTTTTTTTTTTTATACTCAATCCTGGCCTTTAAATAGTTTTATTCAGTAGGACGTGTATTACTTGAAATGTTGTAGTGTACATTTGCTATTTGCCACTTGCAATGATGAATGCTTTAAATATAAAAACATATGTTTTTTTTATGTCTTCGAAGGAAAGTTGAGTGGGCTTTTCGTTCAGTAATTCAGTTTGCAGTTAAATTAAATTGTGTTGTTAATGTATCATAAAAACATAAAAAACACTGTGTATATAGTGCTGGATTTAGTTTATAAAAATATCCAAAAACACGTGCAATCTGAAGAAAATAAAAAGTTCATACTGAAGAAAACAATCTGTTATTCGTTGTAGAATAACCGATACTACAAATGTTCCCTATGTTATCAACGTATACCTAACTCTATTATGTACATACACAGTGATCATTACCTAGTGCGTTGGCCATGTCGTCAAATCCCATCTTTTCCTCCTCTCTCCAACTTCCAATAAACGCTTGAATTCCTGCCATTTGGTTATTTGCACGTGCTATTTCCCACCAAAATCACACACAAATAAATCGCCTCCGTCGACTAAAGAACTTATTTCTTCGGAGACACCACACGGTATTTGAGAAATGAAAATAACGCTCTGTGAGCACAGCTAACGTTTCCAATTATCGTATACAACAGGCAAGCTGGAGTGAGAAGTGACAGACGAGAATGCGAATCTGGATATTTATATCGTCTGCTGTTACTGCACCGCGGTCAATTGGTGCACCTTCAATACGTCATGCAATATAGCCCTTTGGGATACACATCACGTACGTGATTCTTTTTTTCGTCTAAATAAATGTTAAACTCTCTATTTAAACAAAGGGAAAGAATGCCTATCAAAGGTCAACACCCACTACTGAAAATGAGCAGATTATATGTCCAATAAAGCTTGTCGTAGCAACTCCTGTACGCATTTACTGCTATAAAAATATTAAAAACAGTCAATTTTTAATAATAGTACTATAAACTACCGAACGAAATAGGTTTCTTGCCTCTAGATATTTTTCAGAACTAATATTTACGATACTTTGACGATGTATTTGGCATGGGGAGAAACTATTATCTGCCCAACAAAAGTGTTATATGACGTTTAGTTTAATTTATATAGTCTAGCTACGTAATAACACGAAGTTCGTTCTACTAGTGTAAACAAAATACGAAATCCACCGAAATTAAAAACCTATGCAAAATGATATAATCGTAGCCCTGATATAAAACTAATTTTAGAACTTTTTCATCGACAAGGCTTGCACAACCTGACTTCTGTGATGATATCATTTACAAGTAGTGCAAGAATTAACATCTTGCCACTTAGCTTTCCTCTTTGATTGTGTCGAGGCCGAGGGGTTTACGACGTTGCGTTGTAAACGTTCTTACCCGTCACCGCTGCGAGTTCGAATCCCACTGGGAGCTCGACTTGTAAGTAAGGAAATGCGATTCTTACGGATGGTGGGAGTAGTACAGTGCTGACCCTACGAATCCTGAAAAGAAACTTTAATGTTGCTCTAACTTCTGCTGGATCGATGAATACTTGTTTTGTGGTTTCTAGGATTTTGTAGTTATATATTCATCTGTACATGATCATCTTTGTGTTGTACTCATATCGACGACTACTGATGCTGCCTAGTTTGTTAGAGGATATAGTCTTGTAGGGTTTTGTTTATTTACACTATCCCGATTTATTTGGGTGAAAATAGGTCGAGTGAGGTTTGGTGCATCCTAGAACCTGGTTTAAACCCCAAGTGGCCTTTTTACCACTGACTGTTCCAATGCGATACTCCTGTCGTCAACACATGTATGCTTGTGGTGTCGTATATGTGGCTTCTATTTTTCGTGTAATTGTTGTTTGTTGAATGTGTGCTTTTGTTGACTGTGTTTTTTGGGATTACTGTATTTCCTGTCTCACTTTTAAATATGTTTTGGTCGGAAATGATATGTTTGTGTTTCACTAGAAATGATTATAGTTTACTATAACAATTAATCTTATTTCTCAACATTTGTTTTCAACATGTGCAGATCACATTTAAACAGTTCCTAAATAAATTGAATATCAATAACAAAGAATGATTTGGTTTTGTTACTAAAAATGTCTCTCTTCAAAATATTAAAATCAACCGATTGTTGATTTTGCCATTGCAATTTCTGCTCCAAATGTTGTTATAATTGTTTCACCACATGTTATATTTTGCTCTTGGCTGTTATAGTCGTTGCTGTCGTTATGCATTTAGAGGTGGGGGACGTTCACCTATTCTAGCGGCGTTAGGAATGTTGCATATTATATACTGAAAGGAAAGAGAAACGCATAATCAAAAAATTGCCTAAACTACAATATTATATTCCTAATTCTGTTTTGTACACAAAGGGATTACAACAAATTACAGAAAGGACAACTCTGTCATGTAGTAGACCTTTTAATCAAAGTATACTTTGTTACACGAAATTCATATATGTTGAAGATTCGCTTGAAAATGTCAAGTCATTTCAGTATTGTGTTTAATGTTAAGAGATTGCAACATTTAAAGCCTAAATTTACTCACCTGCTTGGAATTAAATGTGCATTATGTCAATAATGATGAAATTTTAAAGGGGTACTCATTGGTGTGTTAAGTGCTGTTTAATACAGATATAAAAATCGAACAGGAAAAGTAGCATTCAAAGACGATAGTCAACCACAAACACACACAGAAACAAAAAAAAAAAATTAAAGATGAATAAAAGGTCAAACAAGACGTCACAAACACAGAAGGGTTAACAATTGGGCTACCGCCTTGGAACGGTCAGTGGCAAGAAATGCCGTTTGGGGTTTAAACCAGGTTCTAGGGTGCACCAAACCTCACACTAACCCTACTGTCATCCCAATCAAACGAGACAGTGTAAATAAAGAAATCCCCACAATGAACTATTCTCTAACCAACAAGGCAGCATTAATAGGCAATATAAGTAAAACAAAAAGATGCTCGTGTATATATAAATACAAACAAAACAATAGCCTAGAAAGCCAAAAAGAAAGTACTAAATGACTTGGCAGAAGCCAGAGCAACAAAAGAACAAACCTTTGAGTGCACGACAAGACAAGATTGCAGACAAACATCAAACGTCACCGTCCTTTTGTGCTTTAGGTAGACGTCATCATAGGGTCCGTAGCATGTTCAGTCATCGCACAATTATAGAGCAAAGCATAGTGGCGAACTGTAAATGGGCCCACCACCAAGCATGCAGTGCGTAGCAAAATGATAGGGTCATAACCTCTTTTCATAACCTTCTAACAAGTTTAACAAAAATAGTATGAAAGTGATCATTAACCAAGGATTGTACGAAGTTTGTAAATCACGTCGCAATAGAAGTCAGGTTGTGATAGTCCTTGTCGCAGAAAAGTTCTTAAATTACTTTTATATTTGGAAGGAAGATCAGGGTTACGATAATAAAATTTCGCAAAGGTTTTACGAAGTTTATTGTAACGGTAGCCCTGACGGATTGGCGTTTTTAGTTACACATGTATATACAAAGATTACCAATACAAAAGTCCTCAACTCGAGTACAAGCTTTATAAAAACTAATAAGTTGAGACACATAGACCCCATAAGAAGTTGCTCGGGAAACAACCCCATCTGAATGGGGATAATTAACAATATCAAAATTAAAATCATCTCTATTGTCATATATTTTGCTAATTATTTCAACATTTTCAAAAAAGAGATGTAAATCAATGTAGCAATATAAGAACAAATCTGCGACAAGGGGTGCACAGTTCGTACACATAGGGATACTAACAATTTGTCTATAAACGGTCTATAAACGGTCGTTCCATACCTGACGAACATATTATAATAGGAAGATGAGTGCTTCACAAACGTCTTGGCAAGTCCACAGAGTGAGTGTAAATTGTCTAAACTGCCTTTGCTTTAATATTATTACAGGCCAAAATTGTAGTATTTTCCCTAACTAATGTTTTTTTAATAAGAGCAATACGCTTGTCTTTGATAAGGTGATGTGGTAAGGTTGTATATAGCGTAGAGACGTCATAAGGGCTTATAGATGAAACTTGACGTTTATTGAAAATGTTATCAAGAATGTCTCCTGAATTTTTAATAGACCAAAACAAATTAATCCCAGAGTTTTCATACGTTTTAGCACAATATTGTTCAACGTGACCTTTAACGGCAGTAAGACAAGAAGCTAAAAGTTTGGACGTGTTTGTGGTGGTGCAGGCACTAGAATTCAACATAAAGCGGGCCTTATACGGATTTGTATGTAATGTGGGAATCCAGTACATAGTTGGCAGTTTGTTCTACTTTTCGTCTGCCCCAGCCTTGAAAGTAGTGTTATATGTGTGGAAACAACATCATCCTCAATAGATTGAACTGGAGTATATGAATTAGTGCTACCGAGTTCCAGAGATAAAACATTGACGTAATGAAGGCGTCAAACAATAATTACATTATTAGCTGCTTTATCAGCAGGAACTAAAACAAATTTATTATGAAATTCCTGATTTTAAATTACGAAAGGAAAACCTAGGTCTCGGAGGAAGTAAAGAGGGGTTAGCAGCATTATAAAAGTTAATACGTGTATCTATAATTTTAAAAATTGACTTTTTCCAAGTGGAAAGATACTTTGGGTCCGCATCTTCTCTAGGACACCATTTTATACTAAAATCCTCAATGGATTGGCCGATCTGAGCAAGACAGGCAATAAAATCGAAAGTTGAAGGTAATCTATACTTATCTGTACGAATGAAAATTGTGTCTGCTTCCTCGTCGATCAACTTAAGAGAAGAAATCCCTGTACCATTCGATTGGCAATAGCTAATTAAACATACAATATATAGCGGAAATACTCATTATGCGTTTCTTTTTCTTTAACGTATATTACCTTTCATGAACTTTCAATAAAACTGAGTCCACCACTCTCTCTTCTTACTGTGTTCGTTGGTCTCCTTTACTATATTTAGATGTGAGTTGATGGAAAGGTAACAGTATTTGATGTAGTCATTATGTGATGTCGGCGCTGAAATTGTTTATCAAACCAATAGATGGACACACTATTTTTATAACATATTCATCAATGTCTAAGTTTGAGGTAAGATGATTCACTAAAGGTTGCAAGTAATTATATGCAATGATTATGGTTCTATAACTTGGTGCAAGAAAAATGGCAAAAACAGCTTAAAAATCCCACGAATTAAAAAAAACAGCAGAGCAATTGGTATTTGAATCCTTGGTGGTATAGTTAAATGAGTAATTATTTGATTTTAATTAAGAAATCATAAGACTAAGTACTTCTGGAGTTGAGTGTGTTTCAGTGCAGCCTTCAATTTTTTGCCATAGCAGAAAATAGGTTTTGGCGCGGTTCCACGAGGATGAATTATAATCTTAGTATAATGCATCCCAACTGTCAGCTGTAGAGAAGGCTCTAGCGATATAAACTTCTATGATGAGATGCACTTGTATTTTATGATATAGATAATGAGATTGTTTTGAGTTATTTCGTATTACTGGGTTACATGTTAGAGCGCGAGAAATGTTAAGTATCTAGGGTACTGATTAAAGTTCGAAGCGTTATAGAAATACGGTGCTCTAAACGATGCAGCACAAATTACTTTTTGCTTAACATACGCTTAACAAATATGGCCACTGTGTTATATTTATTGATGTATTTGGCTCAAAAATTAATACATAGAGCCTGGTCTCTGCGACAATGTTTATCACAACCCGTCTTTTATGGAGATATGATTTACAAAATTAGGAAGTTTATCGGTCGTGAATATTTTCATGAGTAATTTATTAGAATTATTAGAAAATTTATAAACAGAGGTTAAGACCGAAGTATTCTGCGGCGCACTATATGCTTAGTTGTGGACCTTCTGCAGTTTGCAATTATGCGGTGGACTCTATGACAACGTGTTCCTAAATCCTTTAAGGCGGGAACCGTTTGATGTATGTCCTTCACTCCGTTTTGTCGTGCCCTTAACGGTTTTCCCGTTGATGCTCTGACTTCAGACAAGTCATCGAGTTCATATGAGATAAGCTTCTTAGGTTTAACTTTTTTTTTGATATGTTATATACATGAACATTTCTGTGTTTTTTCTTATTTTACGCTTTCTCAAATGTAAGGGGTTAACTCGGCGGAGATTTTTTTTATTTACACTGTCCTGTTGTTTAGGGATGATGACAGGGTAAGCGTGAGGTTCGGTGCAACCTTGAACCGGTTTAAACTTCCAGGTGTTCCCTTTTGCTGCTGACCGTTCCAAGGCGGTACCCCTTATATGTTTGTGATGTGTTTTTTTATTGAATATGGTTGTAATCACCGTTGCGTTGTAACACTTGTTGGAGTGACAGTATTCTGTGAATGTTACTCTTCCTGTTGGACTTTTAACCTGTTCTTGGATTATTTAACTTCCATGTTTTAAATAACCAACGAGCTGAAACAGACTCTATCTGTTTTGTAGTCTGGTGTACTTAGTGACCCTGTCCGTACTCTAACTTTCATTTATCGGAAGTTAGAGTATGGTAAAGCGCCGCCCCTTTGTTTATCATGTATTAAACGATTTAAGGTTATGCATTCATCAAAGGCCATTTCACCGATCATACTACATATAGTCTATTGCATATTCGCTTTTGTTATTGTTAACCATTCTTGTATGCAGCGATTCGAGCCTCACCGCACCTTATTGGCCTTCTTCCGATAGAAACGCCAACCGGACGGTCCGGTGTATCGGAAATCACGTGTAATAATGTCAGTCGCTAATCTACATACTATTTTTAAAACAGTCTGGAAAGCACTCTGTGCTGTCACGTCTCACTTATTTGTGCATTTATTGTTGTTCTGGCTTCTATCGAGTCATTGAGTACTTGCTTTGTGGCTTGTGGTGTGTTTCCAGTTATGTTATTATTATAGTTCCTGTTAATGCTGCCTAGTTTGTAAGAAGATATAGCCTGGCGGGGATTTCTTTATAATGTTACACTGTCTCGCTTTTTGGGATCTCAGTAGAGTAGGAGTGAGGTTTAATGCACGCTAAAACCGGGTTTCAACCTTCAGCTTCCATTTTGCCACTGACCTTTCCAAGGCAGTACCCCTGTTGGCAACCCTTTTGTGTCGATGATGTCGCATACAGTATAATTGCTGCTTGTTTTTTGTGTGTTTTTTTGTTTGTTGTTTTTTGTTGTTTTTCGCGTATTTAGACTTTATAGGTCATGAGTATTGTTTAATCACCCTTAGGGTATTTTTTGTTTGCTATTTAATTTAGTATTTTGATTGTCACTTGTGATATGCCGGCTTCATAACCTCTGCTCCAAACTAAATTCCATTTTATTTATTTCGTCCATTGTTTTCTCGTTTGGGGTAAAACATTTTGTTAGAAACTGGAACCATACGCCGCTGGCCATGGAATGGTATGGAAATACCACATTGAAGGCTACATGTTTACCGTCATATGCATACCATCTTCGGGATGGCTCAAATGTTCGTACTATTCACATTTTAAATATTGAGTTCTGTTCAACGCGGGCTAGAGGGCGTGAACGGTAGCAAGCATTTTTTCACACCGTTTATGAATAGTCTCAATCAATATCTTCTGCATTTATCGCGTTTGGCGATTTCCAAATTTCTTTTGGTGACAGTGTTCTGTTAATGATGCATTTAGTGTTCGACTTGTTTACTTACTTAATTCATAGAGGTTAATAGAAGAAATGCAAATGAAACATCTAACTACGTACTGGATTTGTTTTTCCAATTCTAGTGCCTGAACCACTACAAACATCTCCAAATGTTTAACTTTATGTCTTTCTGTCGTTAAAGATCACGTCAAACGAGATGGCGCTAAAGCTGATGAAAACTCTCGAATTAATTTATTTTGGTCAATTACATCTTCAGAAGATGTTCTTGATAACATATGCAATACATATATGTTTCAACTGTATGTACTATACCGCACAATCTTATTAAAGACAACCTATTTGATCGTATTACGTATTCAATATTCTTTTGCTAGAGAAAAGATATGCTCGGCCTGTAATAATAATAAAGTGTTGTTGTTTTTTAGTAATAGCAGTTTAGACAATTACACACTGTGGATATCAACTTAACAAAGCTAATATGTCTGATACTGATACTTTTTTACTCTCTATTTGCATCCGTAATCTGAAAATAGAGAAATAGTAAGCACACTTTATTACAATTGTAATGATTTAAATTTCGATATCGTTAATTTTCACACTGTATCGTTTTACTTTGATGACAATATGGTATGAGTGGGGCTTGGTGCACTTTAGAACCTGGTTTTTAAAGCACTAGCGGCGCTTTTTTGCCACTGACCGTCCGAAGGCGGTAGCCCTATTGTCAATACTTTGTATGTTTGTAATTGCTTTTTATTTATCCTTGTAATTGTTGTTTGTTTCTATCTGTTTCTATCTGTGTGTTTTTGTTAACTGTGGTCCTTGAATGCTAAATGTTCTGTTCTACTTTTAAGAGGCGGCATAATTAGTGAGACCTTTCAAAAGAGCAGGTACTTTTTCACTACACAAATAATACTTCAATATATCATATTTCTGGCTATTATCCTCTCGATTACCTACTTGGTTATGTATATACTCTTGAAGACGAATACGCTAGATATTTTTTTAAAAGCCGACTTCGTTCTATTATTTGTATTCGATAACAATCTATAAATATAATTATATATGTCTTAAAACTATTTTATTCTGCAGTGCATGTTCTCTAACTTTGATTTTTATGGGTGGCGGAAAGTATACAGTACTGGTTCTACCCAGAAAATGTGGGTGGTCTGCCTTCACTATTAAAAAAACGTCCGTTATACATAGCCTGAAATAAGCTTAAAATGACTTTAAGAAACTAACCCCCTCTACTTTAAAACACCATTCAATCAACCAACTTAAAGCTTGTTCGGAAAAGTATATGATAATATGATGCCGTCTACCTAAATCCTTATAGGACATGAGCGTTTGTTGTTTGTCTTTAATCTGATTTTGTCGTACACTGTTTATTCTCTTGTTTCTCTGGCTTCTGCCAAGTCATTGAGTACTTACTTTGTGGCTTTATAGGCTTTTGTTTTTATATTATATATACATGATCATTTATGTGTTTTACTATATTGCCTATCAATGAGGCATTGTTTGATAGAGATTATAACCTGATGGGGATTTCTTTATTTACACTGTCCCGTTTATTGGGATGATACTATGGTAAGCGTGAGGTTTGGTGCACTCTAGAACCTGGTTTAAACCCCCCAGCGGACTTTTTTGCCACTGACCTTGCCTTTTATTCATCTTTAAAGCTGTTTTTTGTTTCTGTGAGTGTTTGTGGTTGACTGTCATTTTTGAATGCTACTTTTCCTGTTCGATTTTTATATCTATTTTTTTATCGAAGCAAGTAGATAGTTAATGACACATTCTGATATAGAATAACATTAATTAACACTCTAAATTCTACCTTATTATGTATTGTTCTGTAATTTGTTTCTAGAAGTTTAGCTGTTGGTGCGACTTTAAAATCCAATTCAGTTCAATTATTTCTAGTTAATGCAATAAAGTGTAAAAGTATAAATTGTAGTAAGCCTGTGTTTTATCATATGCCAGCCCCACTTTATCTGACACTGATTGTGATTATAAAAGTAGACACGCACAGAAACAAACAGCTTTGAAAGTGCGATAATCCTTAACCGTTACCGAATAATTACAGTGTTTATGGCGCAGTAATTCACACTCTATCCGGTGTGCGTGTGTTATCACGAATAAGCGCCAGCTAAATAATTGCATTTAAGTAAGATAACATAATACTTTTATTTAAAAATAAAAATAATACAATATTGGCTTACCACAAAGGAAAATCCGTTGAAGTGTTCTATTGAAAGTGTTTGCGTCGTTTTCTGTATATCCTTCCAAATATTTTTTTTTTTTTGGCATATTTCGCAAATGCTATTAGACACCAGTATAATTGCCTATTATGAAAATTGTGCTGTATGCTGCAACATAAAATCTACGGACGTATTAAAGGGACGGGAAGCTATCTGGGTGAGTGATTGGTATTACTCCAAATACTAATAAAACCCCTCATAATGGGCTTCAGTTTCACTTGAAAAACAATTATCAAAATGTTTGGTCTGGAAAACTCAACGACTCCATTTTTTGTTGCTAAATCATAATTAATAATTTAAATGGCAATTATATTGATAACACTCGTACATATAATTCAAATAAAGTGTACTTCGATCACAAAACAAAAATAAATAAGAACCATAAAGCACCGTATGAAATATACAACAAAAATAGCCGAGTCGCCTAAATGTCCAGACTACACTATATCATTAATATATTTAACGCCATTAAAAACGCAAGTTTGGTAGGAAGCATGGATTTCGCATACTTCCGATTTTACTTCTTTCAATACATTAATTCGGTCACAAGATTTATAACACTACAATCGATACTGACAGTTGATTTATATACTCTGTTTACGTGACTTTGTTATATTCGTATATTGTATATATGTTCTGAATGACGATGTACTTTGTACAAGTCTAAATAAAATATATGTTCTGTTCTGTTCATAACACTACAATCGATCTTGGAGACATTTAAATTAAAAAATAAACACAAAATAAAAAAAAATGCACTTTTAATGGCGTTAAGTATAATATTTAAATCATACAGATCATGTGGCCTAATTTAGTACATATGAAAATTTAAACACATGACGATGGTTTTTTTCGGATTTGGATTGACATCAGTTGCTCTTGAAGATCGCCTCCAGCCGCTCCTTTAAACAGTACATGTACAGACACAGATGCTGGAACTATTACATTTGTATAAAGTATGGACTAAACAGATGCAATTCATTACAAATAGAAATATAATTGAATGTTGTTTAACGGCTCATCAACACAGTATAGGTTATTTAGAGCCGCCCAGAGAGAGGGGAAGGAAACATATGTATCCGGGAACCGTTCCCTACTCTTATTATCGAATAGATTCCTATGGTTCTTTAACGAGCTCGGTGGATAGACCGATACACGGGACAGCCCGGTTTAGGTCCACATCCGACGGACGAGGCTAAGGGAAAATATGGGAAGATTATTTTTAATAACAACATAGATTATAGGTTATTGAATTTGTATGGCTAAGTATTACTTGGAACGAGCAAAGGACGACGATCTTGCGAGTCGTCCTGCGCCGAAACAACGAGTTCCAAGTTATATTTAGCCATACAAATTCAATAACCTTTTTATTGTATACTTTCATATTGTTTTCGATCAATGTTAATTGTATGACTATTACTTTTCATTGTATTTGTGTTATTTTTATAGCTTTTGATGGAATTTCTATCTTGCCATTCATTTTCATTTTGTGTGGATGATTATTTTGCGCGAAAACGACGTCGACGTCGGATGACGTCATTAAAAACAACAAGCGATTTGGTGAAGTTTGTTTACCATTCGATAACGTTAAAAACAGTGGGTGAGTGACCATTTCAATTATTTTATCAATTTTTGCCATAAAAGGTTGAAAAAAAACACGTGTTTTTTTGTTGACACTATAGGAAGGATTCCGTTATTTTTATTTGAAAGTAGTTCCTTATTTCTATTTTGCGGCTCTTAGCAAGCACGAGCAAAAGTTCCCGTGCAATATCAATGTGTGCAATATCGTAGAATATTGCACACTTAGCTCAATGCAAACTAAACGGGACAATATGAAAGTATACAATAAATGTGAATATCCTAGCTGTTATGATTTTGTATTCTCTTTTGTTATGAATATTAGGAGCGATTGGCATCAATATTGGGTTTATATATGTGAGATGGTAACAGATGTTAGCATACCTTATACAGCTCATTGCCCTCTCCGTTGACTTGCAGTAAAGGCAAAGATGGGTACATTTATAGTCCAGAAAACGAACTTTCCCTTACAGATTATCCTATGTTATGTTATCCCCCTAAAAAAGACTAATCGGACAAAGGTTTAGAAATGAAATTAGATTTGAGTGGAAACAGGAACTCGCCACACATGTTCACAAAATACTAAGGTTTATGCCTGAATTGAGCGCATGTTGCAACATCACAGATAAGCGCTAATTGCTATTTGATAATCTGTAATAACTGGTGCTAACGTTCTGTAATAAACTAAATGAACGTTAAACTTTTATCTTTATAGGAGAAGCAGTGTTGGCATAAATAACCTGCATCATAGCACGATGAACATCAACTATGTCAATATGAGTTTGCACACGTATGGGAAAATAAATTGGATGTTTAACGGTTTAGTTCACCACCCTCCCCCCACCCTACCCCCCCCCCCCCCACCTCCCACCCCCCGCCCGCCACCCCTTTGTTACGCGGTATTCAGGGCAAATTTAGAGAGTATTCAGTTCCCAAGGCCCGCGTACCAGTACCCGCAAATTACATTATTTAGTATTCAGTACGCATAAAAAACAGGTACATGCCTTCAAACTATGTGTTCTATGTAAAACAAAAAATGTTGAAATCCACAAAAATCGTAGGACATCGTACATAGACCCTTTCGAACTTTTCGCTCGGACCCCAAAACAGCAAAACGGTGCGATACAACCTTTAATACAGTTTTAAATGTGCTTTTATATCAAATCTTCATAAAATTAGGCGAATAAATAGCAATTTGCTTAATTTTTAAGAAAAAATCCATGTTAAATAGTATTCAGTACGCGGGTCTAAAATGAAGGAGTATTCGGTACTCAGCTCTAAATTAGAGAGAATTCAGTACTCGTGGGGGGACGCCCACACATTAGGTTTTCAGAGTTTTAGAGAGAGAGGAAGGATACATAGGAATCCGGAAACCTGCTAAAGAAATGTGCCCGGATGATAGACTACACTAACGTATCCTGCTCGGAGGATAGACTACACTAACGTCTCCATCCGATGGACCCAGGCGAAGGAAAAGAAGAACATACCGACGAAATTCAGTGGCGCCGTTAAGGCTTGAACCCGGGTCTTCCGAATTTCACGTCCAACCTGCTAATAAATAGCTTGCATCATCGCATGCTGAACATCAACGATGTTATTCTGCAATATTAGTTTGCACGCATGTGTGAAAATGAATTCAGTTGAATTGAATGTTTAACGGCTCACCACAGTATGGTTATTTTGAGCGTTTCAGAGCGAAAGAGAGAGAGAGAGAGAGAGAGAGAGATAGAGAGATAGGAACAGAACAGAACAGAACATATATTGTATTTAACTTGTACATACGTACATCGTTATATATACATACATAAATGTTCATGCATAATAAGTCGAGTAATTTAGACAAAAGTACATTTGCTATGAGCAATATTAATATTACATAACTGATATATGTATGAAAATGAAAATACAAAAGAGCTAAACGTTGTTTAATTAATCAAGATTGTATTCCTTACAGCTAAAGCTGTACTAACATATTTAGCTAACTTAATAACAATATTCTTATCCTGTGTCTGCATTAATTCTAAGAATTTAAACATACTAGGTCTATTTAATATTTTTTAATATTAATTGTCCGGATTCTTGTGTAACAAGGACAAATCAAAATAAAATGGTATTCATCTTCCAAATCAATACTGTGACAGCATTGACAATATCTTTCATTTCTGGGTATTCTATTATGAGAGTGTCTACCGGTCTGTATTCTTAACGAATGTGCAAATATTCTGAATTTTGTCAAATATGGTCTGAGATTACATGGTAAAATATCAAGGTATGATTCATAATTAAAACTCAATTTACAATTAATATATAATTCAAGTACATCACTTGATTCCTTATCTACAAACCATCGTTGTATAAAACAATCAACAACTCTTTGTCTAAACGTATTTATAAAGTATTTAGCATTAACAGAATTTGGATCATTCCAGACATGTGTAAAACCATATTCGTTTAACATATTTTTTACATTCGATTCCCAATTTTTATAACCATTTTCACAATAGTTTAGTGTCGATGTGTAAATGCTTTTGAGTATTATGTTATCTGTTTTCAATAATTTAAACCAGTATTTAAGTATTCTTACATAACGCGTTATAAATAAAGGATATCTACCTTATTCACCATATACTCCTGATGTACAAGAACTATGTCTTACTTTTAAAATGTGATTACAAAGTTTTAAATGTATTCTTTCGATTTGTTTGATTTCGTATATCCCCAAATGTCAGAAGAATAATTTAAAATAGACCCCACAAATGAATCAAATAGTTGACATAATATTTTTGGTTTCAACCTTATTTTTCTACAGTTTACTAAGAGAACATTTAATGCCTACAAAGATTTTCCAATAAGTTGTTCTTGGGTCAGAATTTTTTTTCCAGTATAATTAAAAACTGTACCTAAATAGTTGAAATCATTTACTACCTCTATATTTTCTCCATTATAATGCCAAGATTCATTGTTTAATAAACCATCTTTTTCTAAAAACCATAATCTTTGTTTTAACAGTATGCACCTCTAATCCCCATTTGTTACAATAGTCATAAAGTAAATTAATATTTTTTTGTAATTCTTGAGGTGATTTCCCCATGATAACCATATCGTCCGCAAATAATAGAATATAAGTACAATATCATCAATTTCTAAACCAGTATTAATATCATTTTGTAAATATAGTTCTAGGTCCTCAATAAAAAGAGAAAAATATCAGCGATTTTATCTCCCCTTGCCTTAACCCAATCGCATATTCGAAAAAAAAATGAATAATTTTCACATTGTCTTACACATGATTTTACTTGTTCATACATATTTTTTGTTATTCTTAGTAATTTACCCTGTATCCCCATTTTGTAAAGTTTCAACCACAATGCGTTTCTATAAATTGTATCAAAACATTTCTTCAAAACAACAAACACACAATATAGTTTTTTCTTATCATTCAGATATTT
This sequence comes from Cyrtodaria siliqua, assembly GCA_037043455.1. Taxonomy (NCBI): domain Eukaryota; kingdom Metazoa; phylum Mollusca; class Bivalvia; order Adapedonta; family Hiatellidae; genus Cyrtodaria; species Cyrtodaria siliqua. Next base: position 265,564 of record JAWPHD010000366.1, read on the forward strand.
TTGAACAGTATTTAGTAAGACAAACAATGCATCAGTGGTTGAGCGCCCTTTCCTGAATCCAAATTGCGAATCAGATAAAACATGGTTATTATCACAAAAGGTCACAATTCTTTTATTTAGTATTGTCGTACAGTAGGGGAGCAGCCTTGATATTTTCCTACATCTTTCAAATATCGCAACCACGCTTGACAACGAAAAGTAGTACGTCATCTTTCGTCAACGTCAAAAAAAAAAAATATGTCCGCCATTTTGAATTTTTTAAAACACACAATTTGGAAAATTGTGACAAATTTTGATCATGAAATTTCATTTGCGCTTTAAGTTTCGTGATTTTCGGATGTACCGATTTTTTTTTTAGAAGCTTTACTGCGTGATAAATGCAGACCCGCCTTGTAAAATGTCGAAGCGAGGGGCGACAACTCTAAAAGATGCCATTTTTAGAATACGTTTAAAATGACAACAACCGTGTGTTTTTTGTTAAATAAAATACGAGGAGATACTTGAATTGTTGTTTTAGCTCACATATTACATGAATTTTGCTGCATGTCACGAAAAGCATGTTATTTCTTTATCTAAATTACACGAAAATACGAATTGTTTGACTCAACTGTAATTTTGACTCGACTGTCCTCGCAAGAACTGCAGGCGCGTATTCGATGGAGCGGGTAGTATTGGGCACCCTCTCATACGTAACAATCGCTACTGTTCAAGATGGGAGTTGGGGTGGAGAGAAGGAGGGGGAGTGCATCTGAGCTGAGATTTAAAAGGATGCGCCCCATCCCCATCCCACCCCAACTAAAATCATGAAAGTCTGTTTTTGAAAGCTCTTGCAAGCATACATTCTTAAACATATTCAGATAATATTTTTGTTGCTGTGTTTTTGACTAGACTATCCAGTGTCTAATTGTCATCCGCAACTTTGCACAGTCAGTAGCGCAGCGGATTTGTAACCGGAGGTGGTGCCACTGAGTTTTGTCGGTGTGTTCTTGGGCAAGACATTTTCCCTTAGCCTCGTCCGTCGGATGGGGACGTAAACCGGGTGGTCCCGCGTATAGGTCTATCATCCGAGCATGTTAAAGAACCATAGGAATCTATTCGATAATAAGAGCAGGGCACAGTTCCCGGATTCCTATGTATCCTTCCCCTCTCTCTGGGGCGGCTCTAAATAACCTGTACTGTGTTGATGAGCCGTTAAATAGTCAAATGAATTCATCCGCAACTGCACTCAGCACTGTCATATGTACTGTAGCTGTCCCATGCTAGTATCATGAATCAACCGTGGAATATATCACCGACACATAAAAGTGTTTGAGGGCCCCATCTTACTTGTATTAGTTTAAATATAGACCATATGTCGGTTGAAACCTAAGATGATTTTTTCATCAGACAGAAACACTGTCGTAATACTTATACTGATAGCATCGAAGGAAAGTAAAGAAGGCCATTTTTTTTACTTTATATTTTTAAGGTTGAATTGTGTTTTATGTCATTATAGCACATTTTAGGCCATATTTCCTGGGTAGAACCAGTACTGTGTACTTTCTGCTATCTGTAAGAATCGACACTTTTTCACCTACAAGTTGAGATCCCAGTGGGAATTGAACCCGCAGCGGTGAGAGGTGAAAATGAGAATGTATACAAATATAAAAAAGGCAACAGAACATCTCCATTACTCAATATGTCCATGGGACTTGAATGACCGCACTGAAAACAATCCGTGGAAAATTGTACAATGCAAGAATATATATTCATAAATAAATTTTATTTTGATGCAAAATCGATATCCTTTAGATAAAGATCATGTAAAGTTTCGAAAAGATTGGTTAAAAACTGTGGAAGGATATAGACGCACAGATAACTAACACCATATGCCGCCTCACCATTCGATGGTAAACAATAAACATTTAAGGTACATATTAAGGCCTTAAATATTATCTTTCATGACTAAGTAAAAATATGTAACAAGTCCGATATCAAAATGAATTATTTATTTGATTTAAAACATTTTATTTCAAATATTTACATCAAAACATCCCAATATAAAGGGTATACCAATAACAAATTAAATTGCATCATACAATAATTGTTTTTATTTATTAAAGGGACACACAGCATTGATCAAGTATTTATCAAGCATTAAAATTTGCACCTCGATTGATTAATCAAGAATTGATTTTACACACGCTTGCATATATTTAAATTATAACATTTTGGCGTTTAAAAAAAAAGAAGAGAATGCTGCAAGTCCCCTTAATATGCGCACCTCTCCGCCTGTATTGTTTATATGGTGCAAGTCATTTTCAACATATGTGGGGTTATATATATACATGTATCTGTTTGTTGTTTTTTTGGCGGAGACAGACCACTCACTTTTCTGGGTAGAACCAGTAATATACACCTCCTGCCATTTGTTATTCCACAAACTTTATAATCCAATAAAATTCAGAAAACAAAATTTTAATCCAATAAAGAAATTGGGCATGGTCGGTCAGATTAACAGAAACACATTTATATTTTCGTATTAGCCCTTATTTTGAGCCACTCTAATGAACTGTCCAGTTAAAGTCGCCATCGATCCACCTCTGTCAACAGTCAGACATGTATGTTGATATGATATTTTGCTGAACTGGTGATCCTGGGAATTTCGAAATTAGTGGGTCCAAATAACCTTAATCCCTCAAGTCACAAATGTTACTAGACATATTTTTCTTGAAGTTGATGCTAGTACTGTCCGTATGAGGTATTCATGATTCAAAAAAAATAGTAATAATATTGTACACCGTCGCATTATTCTATTCTTGTTCGTTTAAGTATTTCTGATTCGGTTGATTATGTTGTAAAAATGTATTATGATATATATGTGACTAGACACTCGTTTCAATAAAATCCTCCCATATTTTGTGACTTCAGTACAGTTTCCCAGCATCTCAGGACATCAGGGACTCTGAAAATAAAAATGATACAGATTCTGTTTAACCATACATATGTTTCATTCAACTTAAACAGGTAACAAGTTGGTGAGTTGAAATAGATGAATAAAAAGTGACTATAGAACTTTTTTTATAAGAATATAAATTGAACAGAACATGGTGGAAACAATGACCAGAAAAAAACCTATAAAACTTCTAATTTTACTTTAATTTTTAAACATGATCACTGGTGGTTTCAAATGCAGGACCAAAATATGGGTATCACCGGTTACTTTGCTTACCAGTTTTTTGTGTTAAAAAAACGCTTACAAAAATTGGGTCGGGGGGTCTAAGAACCGAAAAAAAACACCAAAATAACTCTGACCTAAGTTGGATCAACAACACATATGTCATTTAGAGCCGCCCTTGAGAGAGGGGAAGGGCACATAGGAAAATTAAAAAATGATACATCTTTTGTTTACCGTAACCAGATTTCGTTTCAACTTAAATAGTTAACAAGTTGTAGAATTGAAATATGTAGATGAATAGTGATTTTAGAAAAAAATGTTACATGTAAGATGAATTAAAAAAAAAATGTTTTCGGCTGATCAACACTTTACCGGTATACCTTATTTAGAGCCACCCCAGAGAGAGGGGAAGGAGGACACATATTTGAGAACCTGCCTTATTCTTACTAATGAATATATTTCTATGGTTCTTTATGGTGCTCGAAGGATAGAGAACCCCCAGTTTCAATCCCAATCTGGACAACAAACAAGGCTGAGGGAAGGTGGTGTAATGCCCGAAAACACAGACGAAACTCAGTGGTGCATGTGTGACTTGAACCCGAAAGCTCCAGATTGTTATCGTCCGCCATGCTATCGCTGGGTCAATGCCAGCACATTATGTTAAGTCAGGGTCCTGGTTAAGTTTAATATTTTAGATGTAATACAAGGATGTTTTTATCTTGTTCGATTCATTTTACATCCGTACTATGGACAATATGACCTATTTATGTGTCGATGTGCTGTAAAACACCATTTATTCATTTTTTATTTTTAGTATAAGAAGTCTGAGACTAAGTGCAGGTCCACAATGCCACATATATACATTGATAAATTCATAGATTTTTTAAAACTGTGCTTACCTACACACTGGCTTACACAAGACTCTTGATGTAGTTATACAGATTACTGTGAGACTGGGAAATGATTGTGAAAACAGGCTGTGGTAACACAATGCACACTGACACTGCCTCATTTAAACAGACCTGAAAAATAACATATTGTTCCATTTAATTTTAATATAAATAACTATGTTCAACTTTCTTAATGCTATCAATGCCAGCTTTCCATAATAGTTTTCTTAAAACACAACTGGACTTTCTGGATACTGTCCAAAATGTAAGACTGGCATTCATGAATAAGTAGTATTTTCAAGGCTTACATTTTCATCAATCATTTATCACTCATGTGTTCTAAAAATGATCAGAATTAAGTTAATATATATGAACCACCACAATTTCATATGTTTCGATGTTAAACACTTGTCCTACACTACAGTACAGTAATTAAAAGTGTATTTACTTACACAAATCCCTACACAGGCTACAGACAATCAGACAATCCATGCCATGACCCATTTCATTTGCTTGCCAGCTTGGTGTGTTTCACTAATTCTCCGACATAGATGATAGATCTATTGTAAATTACGCACTCACTCAAGTCAGTCATGTAAAACTTGAAATTATATACGATCACTGTCTCGATAAAGGTCTAACAACTTAATTCCACTCCTGTACAAATGTCTGTGTGTAACTCAGTATGCATGCATCTGCATAATTTGACCTTTGAATACGTGTACACCGTGTGTGTGAGCTATTTTTAGCACACCGTTTGGACTGTGGCAATGGAAATACAGCAGTTCAGTTCAATTTACAATTTAGTTAAAGTGACAGTGCGAACTTGTCCAGGGAGAAGTGAGGGTTTATGGCGTGCGACTGACTTGGCCCTTGGCTGGGTGTTTTTCTGTGTCGTCGCCATTTTGAATAGCCTCTGAAAGAGTGAAATGCAGGTACCAACTTTCAAAACGGGCACGCAGAATGTATATTCACGAAAAAATAAGAAATTTTCAAAAAAGGAAGATCAGGTAGATCTTCGACGCCTGGCAATTTCAACAATATTTAAGAATATACAATTTTTGTACCCGTTTTGAAACATTGGCAATTTCGAAGAAAACAAAAACTAGTTTTTTTCGATCTTCGCATTTGTACCGCGATTTTCGACTATGATATCTCTATAAAACCTGTCAACACGATTGTTTGGTGAATCTCCGACATAATAATTTACTTCTGATATGATTTGTTTTCTCTGTCATCTAGTCTACGCTTTAAACTAGGGTTTTTAAAAAGAGTACTATAAAATCCGCGCATCTGCACGTGCTCGCAAAATGGGAGCTACGTTGCCTCCAACCCCAATTATTTATGTTTGAGTTATGCGGTTCAGGCACGTGAAATGACTTGTCTGCTCCCGTACTGGTAAAGAGTTTAGATAAACAACTTAATAAAGTGATACCCCTATAGTTATTAAAATTATTAGAATCTCCCTTTTTATGCTATGGGATATTATACCTTCAGTCCACCTTTCTGGGAAATATCCAGAATCAAATATAATATTAAAAATGTCACACAAATAGGGTGGGGTATACATAGGAACCCGAGAACCTGTCTTACTCTTGCTAATGACTAGATTCCTATTGTTCTTTAACGTGCTAGGAGAATATAGACGGGACAGCCATATTATGTACTACTCCGACGGACGAGGCTAAAGGAAAGTGTCTTGCCCATGAACACAGACGAAACTCAGTGGCCTCGTTGAGGTTTGATCCCTGGTTCTCCGGATTTAAAACCGCCGTGCTATCCAATGGGCCAGCCTGCCCAATAATTATGTAAAATGAGAATGTTTGGTGAAATATGCACAATATATTAGGAGTCAGAATCAAGAATAAATCACATTCAAACGATACCGTATGAGGTCGCTACAAACGGTCATTTTGCAATGCACGAACTCATGTAGTACACTTCTAAGTTACATCTGAAAAAAAAGAAGATTGTTCGAACTATAAATTCGATGATACATTTATAAATCAATACGAACACATTGTGTTTTCTTCTAAAATGCAGTTTCCTGACTTCGAATCAGTAGTAGGTCTTTGTGGTAATCTTGAGTTTTAGTTAAACATTTAAATTTGCTTGTCGATTTACTTATCCTGCGTCATTTTGACTTTAAAACTGCTTTCATATAATTAAATAACAATTTGAGATTTCAACTGTCTTCAATATTTTAACAATTCTTTTAATATATTATGTGTGCAGTATTATAAAACGTTAGTAATATGTAAAAATAATTTGCTTTGAACTGTTCTAACAATTAATATTAATGATTTAACAAATGCAAGATAAGAGGAAAACTAACGGGACGCCGTGAGTTTTTAAAAAATCAAGATTGCCATGTGTCCCTTTAATGTTAGCATACGTTATACAGCCCCTTGCAGATGAAAAGTGAAATGCTACTTTCCTCTCTTGATTCTGTTGTTTGCGAGAAATTCTCTTGTCAGTACTCATATATAAATATAACATATTTTACGATCTCCATAATGTGTTTCTGGTGGAATGTTATTTATCATGGTATGAATGTCAACATTCAGCGGAATACTCACTCAGTCATAATGACAAATTAGGCTCATTGAAACTTTGAAGCATTTTCTACGTTTTCGGAAGTCCTATGACTTAAAAATGCAATTCAATCAATGTAACAGAATAAGACATCAAAACAAATTCCTCGTTTTATTCTTTCAATACCTGATAGCAAAAAGTCATCCAAACAAGTGCCATTACAATGCTGCATTTTAGAAAGTACTATTTGATAGTCTGGCAAAATGCTTATTTTAGTACGGGGATAATGCCTATGCCTATGCCTATCAAATAAAGCGCACACACCTCTACAAAAAGAGAGTCCTCCACAGTTACTGACAAATTGAGTATTTCTACATTTTATGATATTACCTCGAGTCAAATCAATCGTCAATTTGGGCATGAAGTCCCCGTGGTCAAAAGTGGAATGCTCAGGAGTTTCAGAGTTGTTTATAGAGATGTTAAGAACAACGTAAAAATATTCTTCTCAAACACCATAGGACATGTGTTGACAGTTATGCTCAGTATACTCCAGGCTTTGAGAACCTTATGATGACTTCGACCTAAAGCCCAAAAGGACGGTGACGTATGATGTGTGTCTGCAATTTTGTCTTGTCGTGCCCTTAATGGTTTGGTCTCTTGCTGTTCTTAGGATTCTGCCAAGTCATTGAGTACATTCTTTGTGGCTTTCTATGCGATTGTTTTGTATATATATTGTATGTATATATACACGAGCATCTTCGCGTTTTGCTTATATTGCCTATTAAAGCTGCCTTGTTGGTTAGAGAATAGTTTATGGCGGGGATTTCTTTATTTACTCTGACCCGTTTTAATGGGATGACGGTAGGGTAAGTGTGAGGTTTGGTGCACCCTAGAACCTGGTTTAAACCCCCAGCGGCATTTTTGCCACTGACCGTTCCAAGGCGGTAGCCCTATTGTAAACCATTTTGTGTTTGTGACGTCTTATTTCGCCTTTTATTCATCTTTAAAGTTAATAACGCTTCTTTTCTTGATTAAGATCTCTCGATTGAAAATGATGAAATAATTAGCAAAATCTATGATATGAGAGATGATTTTAATTTTGACATTGTTTATTATCCCCACTTGGATGGGGATGTTCCCCGAGCAACTTCTTATGGGGTTTATGTTTCTCAACTTAATAGTTTTTCAAGAGCTTGTACTCGAGTTGAGGACTTTAATATTCGTAATCTTTGTATAACTAAAAAGTTGCTCAATCAGGGTTACCGTTACCATAAACTTCGTAAAACCTTTGCAACATTTTATTATCGTAGCCCTGATCTTCTTTCCAAATATAAAAGTAATTTAAGGACTCTTCTGCGATAAGGACTATAACAACCTGACCTCTATGGTGATGTGATTTATAAACTTCGTAAGATTCTTGGTCATGATCACGTTCATACTATCTTTGTTAAACTTATTAAAAAGTTTATCAAAAGAGGTTATGACCCTATCATTTTGCAACGTACTGCATGCTTGGTGTTGGACCCTTTTACAGTTCGCCACTATGCTTTCCTCTTTAATTGTACGACGACCGGACAGGCTGTGGACCCTTTGATGACGCCTACCTAAAGCCCATTGGGACGGTGGCGTTTGATATTGGTCAATGATCTTTCTTGTCGTGCCCTTAATGGTTTATTCTCTTGTTGCTCTGGTTTCTGCCAAGTCATTGAGTAGGTTCATTGTGGCTTTCTAGGCTATTGTTTTTTTTTGTATTATATTTACACGAGCATATTTATGTTTTACTTATATTGCCTACTGATGCTGCCTTGTTGGTTAGAGATTAGATCATGGCGGGGATTTCTTTATTTACTCTGTCCTGTTTTAATTGGATGACAGTAGGGTAAGTGTGAGGTTTGGTGCACCCTCGAACCGGTTTAAACCCCCAGTGGCATACTTTGCCACTGACTGTTCCAATGCGGTAGCCCTATTGTCAACTCTTTGTGTTTGTGATGTCGTTTGCATTTATTATTACTTTTGCCTTCTTGTTTGTCTGTTTGCGTGTTTGTTTCTGTGTTTTGAGGTTGACTGTCCTCCTTGAATGCTACTTTCCCTGTCCGATCTTTTTATATTTCTTTGTTCTTTGTTTCTATGTGTGTTTGTGGTTGACTGTCGTCTTTAAATGCTACTTTTACTGTTCGATTTTTATATCTATATGTTATATCATGTTAGAGCTTTAGGACAATTTTGGCATCATGACTGAAGATAGAATTTTACGCCTTTTCATAAACTATCTGTTAAATGTTGTCAAATATTCACATGACCGTGAACATTTAATGTCAAGAACACAACACGATTATTCTTATTTAGTCCTTCAATGTGACGCTTTAGCTGTATATGTATATATATATGACCTCAATCGGTCAGATATGTAAAGACCGAACATTAACAAGTAAGTGCAACTTAAATTTAAAAACTAGGTAAGGCGTATGGTCTACATTTGGGCCATGGTAACCTACATCCTCAAATTCAAATATAGAAACTTCGCATACATTGGTCTCAAGTTTGCCGCAATGTGCATTCTAATGTCAAGGTCATCAAAGGTCATTCACAACCTTAAATAATTATCCTACGGTGACATTAGTATATGCTTGTGGCCATTTTTCCCCCTAAACAATTAGGTCAGTAACCTAATCATTAGCACAAAAGTTTAAAACATAGCTCACATTGCCATAGGATTCCTCTTCATGTCACTTTAAAACGTTGTGTTTTTTTATTGTATAGACTTAATAAATGTAACATAGCTCAAAAATTGGGCATGGGGATTTACCTTTTCGTGTTAAAAATACTAAAATCGTTTACATTTAAATCCTGTTTAAAATTCGTATTACGTTGTCTTCGGTAATGTATGTTCCAGTTTAAGTGACCGTAAAATTTGAACAACGACAGGGATTCAAGACAATTGTTTGATGCTATATTCGTAATTGTTAAATTCATACCAAACCCTTTATTCTAAAATGTTCATACCCTCTTTACAAAGTGCAGCGGGGCTATTTAGGAATCACGTTGTCCGTAACGTCCAGTCGCGTCCCGTCCCGAAGCGTCTCGTAATACATTATTTGTCCCGTCGCTTCGCGTCCCGTAACACATTTTCATTAATTGCATTCCTTAAACAGTTTTGAATGGGTTGCTCCCAACCTTCATATTCACAGTACAAACTGATGACTTTATGTCCCTATTCATCACTCATTGTTGATTACCTAATTTATTACAGAATTATTGCCCTTTGTCTTAAAATTTAAACGGGAACCTTCCGTGATAGTTTTGGTTCATCAAGGAGTAATACAATTGTATTCTTTAATATTCGGAAAGTTACTTTTATTGAGTCTGATGGAATGGCTGAAGTCAAACGAAATGAAACATATTCTGCAAATTCGTAATCAGCAGGAAAAATGGCATTTAAATTCCCTGAGGTCTAATTAAATCGGTAGTTAAATAAATAAGCTTGTGACTAATTACTGTTTTTTTCGGAAGTGGGTTCAGTGCAGCTTCCGTGGCAATTCCATATGAACGATTTATACCTGTGTCATAAATGTCAGTAGTAAAGAAGCTTCTCATGATGAAGGGCATGTGCAGTTTGTTTTATTACAGGACGATTAGCATATAAATGATACGTGTTTTTCAATCATGTACTGTTGCGTTACACTTGGAATGTAAGGCATTAAGCGGTAGTAAACGATGGCATACAGTCGCAAGAGAATACAACTGTAGTCAGGGTTGATAATTTAGAATTATGCATTTTGAGATAATTTGGAGCCAGGTAGTGGATATTGATCAGATGCACTATACGATGAAACACGAGACAAAGTGGCACTTACTTATACGACGTGTTCGGTGTTTAGGTGGTTGGGTGTGTTGAGTGGTGGGTGGGTGTGTTGAGTGATGGGAGTGTTGAGTGGTGGGTGGGTGTGTTGAGTAGGGGTGGATGTGTCGAGTGGTGAGTGAGTGTGTTGTTTGGTGGGTGGGTGTGGTGAGTGGTAGGTGTGTTGAGTGTTAGGTGGGTGTGTTGAGTGGTGGGTGGGTGTGTTGAGTAATGGTGGATGGGTATGTTATGTGTTGAGTGGTAGGTGGGTGTGTTGAATGGTGAGTGGGTGTGTTGGGTGGTGGGTGGATGTGTTTAGTGTAGGGTGGGTGTGTTGAGTATGATACGATAAGAGAGGCTCTACTAAAGGTTGATCATTCCTCTGTATATTGATTATTTTAGTTTTGAATACGTATGCAGTTGGATAGTTGGAGTGGGGATGGGTGGAGGTTGGGATGGGAGTGTCGTGAAGAGAAGGGAAGTGGATAGTGGGAATGGGGATGGGTGGAGGTGGAGGTGGAAGGGTTGTGAAGAGAATGGAAATGGATAGTGGGAGTGGGGATGGGTGTAGATGCGGTGGGAGGGTCGTGAAGAGAAGGGAAGTGGATAGTGATAACATGTCACGAGACGGTGAAACATGAGATCCTGTAAAACTAGAATTATTACAACTGAATTCATAGCAGGTAAAAGTCAAACAATCAGTTATAATCTTGTTATGCAAGAGAATTACACCAGTTGTTAACAGGGGAAAAATAAGTACGACAACTCGGGCAGCTCTGATGTGAGATTGAAATTATATTCTATAACAACGCTGAATTATTTATATCTTACAGTGTGTGGTTACTGTAGAATGTGTACGATTATGTATTGATAAGGCGACGAGCGTAGTGAAAGCATTATTGACATTTACCACAATTGATAAGGAATAATTATTGTTGAATATTAACTAGAGTTGAGAGTTGTTTTTCACATAATTGGATATATCAAATACATATTTGCATAACTATGGATATTCTATACTGATAGCATATTGATATTATCAACTCGGACAGGTTGTCGTCATCGTCTGTATATATTATGGCAGCTATTTTAGAATGCAAATCTTTATAATCCTTTAAAGTCCTAAACGACAAATCGTCAAAGCTGTATTTCTTTCGTGTGGCAAATATGTGTAAAACACATAATTGTTCTTAGTTTTCTTGATAGTTTTACGCTTTACCAGGCACGCCTAAATACTGCCAGGTATATGAATTAACACCACCATTGATTAGTTAATGAAGACAACAGAAAACAGATCTTCTACCAAAGCGGGGTGTCTACTCTGGTAAAAAAGATAGGAATGACAGTTTGAGTTGAATTTTGTTTATTTTCAATCGAATGATTATATGCCTCATCACTGGGTTCGTTCAGGGTTCACCCATCGGCAACCACGTTGGTTGCCAACGGCCACCGATGGTAAGATTTGGTACCAACGAGGCCACCGATACTACCTCAGGTGTAGAGTCGCGGTAAGATTGGTTACCAACGTTCTACCTATCGGCAAACGTTGGTGACCGATGGTTACCAAGAGTGCTTTCGGTTACCGATGGGAGAACCCTGAATGGACGCAATGTGAATATGATTGGTGGCTTTTCCTTGCCTGGTTACCGAAAGAAATATAATTACAACTGCAGGTGAGAATGTAAGACATGAGTCTCAGATCACAAGACGAATGGGTAGGCAATTTAGTAAGACATACGTCTAAAATTACAAGACGCAATGGGTGGGTCTAGTTAGTAAAAGTCGATATAAAAGTCGAACAGAAAATGCATCGTTCAAGAACCACAGTCAGCCAATTATACATATAGAAACAAACAACAATACCAAGGATAAATGAAAGGCAAGGTTTATAAAATCACAAACATAAAATGATGGAGAACAGGCCTACCGCGTTAGAACCGTCAGTGGGGCTACCGCCTTAGAACCATCAGTGAGGCTACCGATTTGGAACCGACAGTGGGGCTACCGCCTTAGAAAGGTCAGTGGCAAACTGGTGGCTTAAACCAGATTCCAAGGTGCAGCAACCCGCACTTTAACCCTAAGACATGCGTCTCAAATCTCGGAACACAATGGGTAGTGCCAAGTGAATAAGAAATGCGTCTCAAATCACAAGACGCAATAGGTAGAAAAGGTTAGCACAAACATGCGCTTCCACTTACAGGACACAATGGGTTCGTCAAGTTAGTGTGTATTAAATATAAAAAACGCAGTGGGTTATGGTTATGAGTTTTTCAAGAGTATGCAAAATCTCAATTTCGTTTTAACTTGCAGGTGGGAAGCAGAGTGGTTTTTAGCTCCGCCGTCCACTTATCATAGCAACACATGACAACGGAAAGTAGTACGTCATTTTCCGTCAACGTCAAAAAAAAGTGAAACAGCCGCCATTTTCTTTTTTTTAAACGCGTAATCTGGAAGATTGTAACAAGTTTACATGATTAAAATTTTAGTTCCCTTTTAAGTTTCGTCATCTTCAGCTGTATTGACTTTTAGATGCTTTACTGCGCGAGAAATTTCGAGATTCACCCATTTAAAATTCCGAAGCGAGGGGAAGTAACTCGTAAGAGATGTCATTGTTAAAATGCGTTTAAAAATGGTAACTCTTGTGTTCTTTTCTAATCAAATACAAGGAGATACTAAACATATGTTGTTTAAGCTTAAATAGTACATGGCGTGTACTACATGTTACGAACATCATGGTATTTTTTTATAAAAATTACACGCTAAAACGATAAAATGTTCGACTCGGCACTGTCGGTCAAAAAATATAACGAGTGTAAAGTCATTGAACGTCTACAGGTGCGTATTCGGTATTCGGTGAAGGGGCTCACACTAAGTCTGAAAAGTAGTCTGTAGCCTATATTTAAAAAGGCTGACCGCTCTTCAGCTTCTCGTTGTGTATTTTGATGGCCAATCTGGAATTATGGAACTCAACTGGCCACCCGCTAATGTTTTTTTATTTATTTTTTATTGGCGAGTATCACCATATGCAGCCATATTTAACATCAAAATATACTAAAACAAAACTGCAGTCCAATTTATTTGGTTATCCCTCACCGGCCCGTCACTACCACCATCACCCACCCCACCCATAAAAAAAAATGCGGATCTGGTCAGGGTAGGTGTCTCATTAGAATCGCGGAAACCGCCCTACTCCTACTTTTGCTTATTAAACATGCTCGGAGAATAGACTTCGATATATAAACTTCAGATAGGAGGATTTATGTCTGCTTACGATGGACGAGGCTAAACACACTGAAGAAACTCAGTGGCGCCGTTGTCTTGAACCCGGATCCTGTGCTTTTAAGTTTTTAAGTGCACCGCATTGTCCGCTACACCGACACTTGACAAAACAAATATAACGGCTTAATATGTCAAACTAGTATAGACATGGAAATATCAGTTTCCAGATTGTTATTAGTGGGAAGCGGTCACTAAGTCGACCTTGAACTAGAAGTGTGTTCCATCACCCATGAACACTTGCTTCGCCTGCTGACAGTGCTGTTTGCTTATTTCCAAGGTTAGGTTGCAGGTTAGGCTGATAAATAGGGCATAACCTGCCAAAATGAAAGTCAGAGGTATTGCACATGTGTAACAACATCCATTGAGATGAAGACGTTGGTGAAGTTTCATGAACACAATTAAAATACTTTTCAATTGATGGCCAAGGTTAGGTTGCAGGTTAAAGCATGACAAAGTGATCGATAAGTGTCTGCCATCCTAAGCAGTAGACACAAAAATAAGTGTTCAGTTCTCATATGTATATATCTGTCATGCGGATATTTTTTATGCACTCTTCAACCCAATGAATTTTACTTGACCAGGCTAGACCAGTGACATTTGCTTTATCAGACGAGTACCGCTAAGTACAGCAAAACATGTTTCGAGATGCTAATTTCAAATTCAGTGCTCGATATACACTTCAAGATTGCCATCATCGGCCCATGTGTCACTTTAATTACAAAAGATCTATTTCAAAAGCTTGAATAAACAATAAATAAATTAAAATGACCTTGTGTTCCCAAAAGGCAGTTTTTCAGTTTCAGATACATGCATGACTGTACGCAAATGGAAACTTTTTTTACATACAATGTAGATCCAACTGAACCAAAGAATAAATAATACAATATTTTATATATATTATATTTATAAACTAAACATCTATTAAATACTACAATAATGAAATTTACTTCATACTTACAACATACTTACAACAAAAAAATCAATGTCATATATGGCCTAAAATGTGTTAAAATGATGTAAAACACCAAAAGTTTTTTTGAATGAGAGCATCTACTGTCAATGTATGACATTGTATATATTTGGTGTTTTTTAACAGCTTTACATATTATATAGTCTCTGTGAGGCATAATTATGTTCATTTTGGTTCTTTAAAAAAATAATGTCTGCTTAGTCCTCGGGATTGCCAAACTGAAGTCACCATCATGATCAGGCGAACACATCTCAAGCGGGATACGCAGTAACAAGTATATACTGTAACGCATAAGGCCGAAGAAAAATTAACCGCGTTTCCGATTTGGCCTAATAAAATGAATATATTTCCTTGAGTTTAGAATCTTGCGATCACAGTATTGTCAACTTTTTTGGTTAAATCCACGTCTTCCAGGGTTGCATTGGTATTTGAAGAACGAAGGGCATCTGGAAACCAGATGATGCGTCTCTGAAATGAACAAAACAAGTTGTTAAAAAGGATGGATTGGTAGTACAAAATATATAAGCCATATGATATATGCATGGAATTTCACATGAATCAACAGAGTGTCCTGTTATTTTTAAAAGGATTTTAACTTTGGCTGTCGTATATACCGTATTTCCTCTAACAGTAGCTCCCGGGCACTATGGAAAGTGCGAAGGGGGTGGGGGGGGGGGGGGGGGGGGCTAATATTATGATACAACTTTTCAATATATTTCACCTAGGCTCCTTTCCCCGGACTGTTTCCTTATAGAATTACTGTACGGCGATCTTTTACTGTTACACCGGTATTGACGTAACCAAAACATGACTGTACCGAGTATATTACTGTCATCACTCTGCGTCTATATGATACACATTTCTGTCAAACTTGACTATTACAAAACGGGTTGGTTGCATATGAATTAACCAATAATAAAAGATAAACTAAATAGTAAATTGAAAGGAATGAGATAAATAAAAGCGGTAATTGTATTGATGATGATAGCGCTTTAAGGTTTATGTCATAGACCATACTGGTGTCGAAGGTAAAAAACTCCCATAATCAAATCCATAAGTGGTAAAAACAGTGTGTTTTTTAGAAACTTTTAATTTAATCAAGTCCATTAGCGGTAAAAACATTGCGTTTTTTAGGAACTTTTAATTTTTGAAGACGGTAAGGTTTCTTAAAACAGGTAGGGGCTCTTCTAATAGAGGAAATACGGTATTAATATATAGGTAAATTGACATCAAAGAGAAATGTGAACGTTTAACATCAACTTGTATGGGTTTTTGTGTGATAAATAGAATCTCACAAAATCATCTATTATTTTTTAAACTCTTCAGTAAACATTAAACATTATTTGATGCTCGACAAGCCGCGCATTGTATATTTTTGCCAACTTGTTTAATAAATCCGCACTCGATCATGGAAGATCAGCTATTATATCCGCCGAGAAAAAAATATTTAATCATTATTCTCCCATCACTGCTAAAATCAACAAAATATTCTGAAGTATATAATTTGTTTAGGTCACACATAGATGAAATATTACATTTTTATATTGTGCCCGGCCTTCGCACAGTATAGGTTATTTAGAGCCGCCCCAGAGAGAGGAAAAGGATACATAGGAATCTGGGAACCGTGCCCTACTCTTATTATCGAATAGATTCCTGTTGTTCCTTAACGTGCTTGGAGGATAGACTGATACACGGGACCGCCCGGTTTACGTCCCCATCCGAAGGACGAGGTTAAGGGAAAGTGTGTTTCCCAAGAACACATCGACGGAAAGGATGAGATATGAAATGCCTGTATATTATTCTCTATAATTATAGTATAACTGTGTAATTTATATATTATTACTAATTGCTGATATTATTGCACCAATTATATATTTAAACCTATGGTAGAATAACGAAGACAAATAATACATCTAAATTTTAGTTAATTATATGCAAGCAGTTTTATATGCAAGCAGTTTTGAAGTGAAATTGATACGGGACTAATAAACTGTGATACTAATGTTCGACAAAATCTTCAAGATTGCCATATGTCCCTTTAAAGTGTCCTATTATTTGTAATTTAACTGGGGCGGTCTTTAATAATATCGCTGTAAAGTGACAACAGCACAGAGAAACTTTCATGTTGTATCGTGTATCCATTGTTTTATGTGATGGAATTTCACAATATCTCAACAAAACAAACAAAAAAGTATTCCAATGAGCTGGGACAATTATACTTATAGTTAGGCACTCCTCTTTTTTTTTAAAGTAGCTATCCCGCCAAATAACTACAAAATTGCACTAGAAAACCGTGCACGAAACTCTATCCATATAACAATGTATATGCGCTGATTAAAAGTATAGGTTTATAAATAGGTTCTTAGAATACCCGTGATTGAATAACCGTAAAATGATGGTAACTCGTAATTCGACACTCCAGTTCTGGGTTTGGTCCGGCTGGTTAAAGCCGTTTATACTGTGTATGTATGAGTTTGATTTCTCAAAATATGTAAGTTATATATATACTTTGTCATCAGTAGGTTTAGAAACAGTGTACATAATGTTTATAAAACTTGACTGTTGTTGGCGGGATGGCTACTTTAATGAGAATGATAAAAAAATCTGTACAAATCGGGTTCTCCCACTCAAATAAATCTACTGTTTCTCAAGCTTATCAAGCTTATCAAAATCTTCATTTATAAAAACCACGTTAAAGAACCGCAGAAATGTATTCCCGAATTTGGGGCGGCTCGAAATATTAACATTTGCTAGTAAGATAGATAGAGTAGCTTAGGTACATTTTTTTTGAATTCCACTCTCTGGGGTGGCTCGAAATATTGCCATATTATTAGCTTAATTAACCTATATCACTGGGGTCAAATATATTAAAGTTTATAGCTTTAGCTTACCCAGGGCTAGGCTAAGTCTCAGAGCTGGAACTTGGAGATGCCACTTGACAGAAGGTGGCAACATCTGCAAAGATCCCTGAAAGAAAATCAATTGTTGTTTTTATACATACATACCTACAGTAGATGTGTTAATCCTTTACAGTACTGCTGTAGCTATATGCAAACTTTGGGCAGTGTGGGGTGTGTGTGTGTGTGGGGGGGGGGGGTGGATGATGCAAGGGCACCGATTTTGTGGGTGGGGAGGGTGAAGGGGAGGTGGCAACGGTGCATTTCTGATCTGCGGTCATAGAGGGGGTTTGGGGACAAGGCCATTTATTTTTGGGGAACAATGGAACATTTTCTGTTATTGGTAATATTTTTGGGGAACAATGGAACATTTTCTGTTATTGGTAATATTTTTAGGGAACAAGGGAACATAATAATAAAAATAAATGGAAAAATATTTTTGGAGAACAAAGCAAAATATTTTTGGGGAACATTGCATCATATTTTCTGTGAACATAGACCCCACTGGAAGGGTCTCATCATAGAAATAATACATCAGTGCTATATTATTATTACATTTTAACGGAGACACTATAAACATGAACATGCACTAAATAAAACACATTTATGGGTCAGTACCGAGTGCTGAACATACCTTTCATCCTTTGTTTTTCCTTTATGTCTAAACACCAAAGTTGTCGGTGTCCCTAATCGAGGCGAAGGGACATGACTGACTCATGTGGTCTACATGACATGACCTTGACAGGAGATGTTCTACAAGTATTTGTTACATCATTCACCCATAACAATAGTTAACACATGAATAGGTCTGTCTTTTTGCTCATTAAATCCTGGAATTGTGAAGTATTCACTTGCAATTATCCATAGTTCATTCAACCGTAAATCAACGGTATGACTGAAAAGCGAAAACACAACAAATTACTGCCGACTTGGCCTGTTGTGATTTTTAATAAGCGTCTAGGGCGGCTGATTTTTACCGTAAACATGCTAAAGGAAAGGCAGAAAAAGTGTTTAAAGGTTGACTTACTGACATGTTATTCGGAGCAGGAAATAACTATATCCGGGAGTAGAAAATATTCATGTTTTACGTTTCTGTTATTGATTTTCAGTTTTGCTTATTTAGCTTGTAGCCGCCATTTTGAATAATGTGTGTTTTGAGTGAGAAAAAAGGGTGACCATCTTTCAAAACGGTCTCAAAAAATGGGTAGTCATGAATTTTGCCGAAATTTTCAGGAAAGGTAGTAGAGGTATTGATCTATCATTCCTGTTAATTTAAGCCAAATTGGTGACTACTCATTTTTTGTGACCGTTTTGAGAAATCGGCAATTTTGCAGTTTCAAAAACCTCAAAATTTCCGATCTTCACATTTGAACAGCGATTTAGGCTATGCAAAATATGCCAATAGTAGTCAAAACGAATGCTATGGGGATGTTTAACGTATAAACTTACTTTAATCATTGTCTGTGTTGTTTTTGCATTCAAAATTGGCTTAAGCTAACGTTTTTTAAAAGACAACTGCAATTTCCGCGTAACTGCACGTGAGTGTAAATTGGGACTACTTCGTGTTAAAACACTTGAAACTCAAAAGTGAGTTATGCGGTGTGTGCGCGTGAAAAGCTTCAGCTGCTGCTGCACTGTTGTATTCCGTAGAAGATAATAGAAAGGTGTGTGTGTTTTGGGAAGAGTAGGGGGAGAGTATTTTAGAGTGTAAGATTGTTGCTGATAGAATTTTAGGTAATGGTGGTGGGTAGGGGGGGAAACACGTGAGAAGTCGGATTTCGGATAGTTGAAAATACAGTTAGTGAATTGTCTTTGTAATAGTTATCGATACCGTAAAAAAGGGTCAAATGAAAATGGAGAAATAGAACTCTGTGTTATCACACACACGTACACTAACAGTGTGGTCGTTTTGTTTAACCTGTAGACCTTGTTGGGTAGAGAATACTTCATGGCGGGGATTTCTTTATTTACACTGTCCCGTTTTAATGGGATGAAGAAGGGTAAGTGTGAGGTTTGGTTTAACCTGGTTTAAACCCCCAGCGCCCTTTTTTTGCCACTGACCCTTCCAATGCGGTAGCCCTACTGTCAATCCTTTTGTGTTTGAGATGTCTTATTTGGCGTTTTATTTATCTTTAAGTTTGTTCTTTGTTTCTGTGTGTTTTTGTGGTTGACTGTCGTCCTTGAATGCTACTTTTCCTGTTCGATTTTTATATCTACATGAATAGCCTACTGGCCGTTTCAAGTCTTTAACCCTGTCTTCGCCACTCTTTACATTGTTTGTTGTCCTTTTCGTTGACATTTTATGTATGCTCATTTATTTCCGTTTGTGGTGCAGTGCAGACCCACGGTGTCAGTGACTTTTATTGCTGTGATTTCTATATGAACAATTTTGTTTTTCATTTTTGTATAATTATACAGTTACATGGCGTGCACATGAATTATATTTTATTTAAAAACTCGGAAATATCTTGTAACGTCGTTTTAAACAGATTTTAGGCGCTGGTGGTCTGCTATTGAAAAATAGATAATTACAACATCAGCTTGCTTGTTATAACAACTTTTATCTGTTAGAACAATCAGTTTGTAAATAATTACAATTTCCCATTTCATAAATCACTCGATGGTAGATGTGAGCCTTTGTGGATTTCGTTTATCTTGTACCTTTGAAACTCTTCTCTGGAGGTAATACCGTTGTATCAATTTAGACTTCAAAACTAAGCATAACATCGTATTCCTTTAAAATGCATTTCCTACAAAACAACATCTCCAATTAAATATATAGGGACAACAACCTCAGAGATGATATGAATGCATGCCAAACCAAGACGGGAACCCACGCGTTGCAGATGTCTGCAGCTCTAAGGCGCGGTGCAATAGCTATCGAAACGTGACTTCTTATAGCAAGAAGTCAAAGACGATCTCCATCAAGCTGATTAATATTGAAACAAACAGTATAAACGTTATCGACCAGACATAACAATTACCTTGACTCCTGACTTTGGCCTTAAACATCAGACCCCAAAACTGATATGTATCAGTAGAATTCTATTATCTATAAAGGTTTAGAAGATAATTAGAATGAGCCCGACAGTTAATTTGTAGCACTGTGAGCCATTTTACATCCGCCACTCTGCACTAAACCAACACTAGCGTGTATTACTGAATACCGATAAGGGAGATCCTTTGGAAGCAACAAACACAAACAAGAGAATAAAGTAGATGACTCGGTTTTATTGATTCTATTCATGAGAGGAAATTTAAGACGTAACACTCGCACGCCCCCTAGCATCGGCTTGAGCAATATTCTACATCACAGCCACGTTTCTTTAGCTCACTGATCCAAACGGACCTGTAAAAATAATACTATTAATTTGTAGCACGGGTATTCATTTTACCGCCGCCACAGTTGTACAAATGGTGTAAATACTGGTAGAATGATGCTATATATCAATACATACGGAAAACTTGGAAAAAAACTTCTGAAAATAAAATTACTACTATCATCGTTTTTGTTGTATTCGTATTGCCTATTTTGCTGTCTAGTTTGGATAAAAAAAGAAAAGTTGGCCCTATAAAAACCACAGCAATCAAACGTTGTAAATGAGTATATTTAAAAAAAATCATTGAATGGACAATACATAACATAAAAAGTGATGAAACGGTCGATAAACGTCAACAGGAACTCTTTAACAACAAAGTTCTAATCCAGAAAAACTAGCAAACGATACACTTACATGTTGTTGTAAAAAGCTATATACAATACATAATTAGAACCGCCTCAGGATGTATCCAAAATTTTACTCCACAACCACAGCAACTTTAGCCAAAGAGAAACACAAACTAGTGTCCTTTGTCCGAGTTACAGCGGGTGCAATGATAGAGTCCCAAGAAGTTGGTCAATCATCGCACAATGGAAAAGTGAAAAGTATTAACTGACTGTAGAGGGGCCAATCACTAAACATGAAGTTTGTTCCAGTAATAAAGAGTCGTATCCTTTTCTGACAAGTTTCCTGATTAATTGTGTAAAGCTGTCAGGAAACCCGTCAACTCCCTTAAACTTCCAAAGTGTATAGACCTCATCTCCATGAAATAAATGTTGTGAAAAAATAGTCTCAGAAATGTTTTAAGGTTGGTGTTGTACTTTTCCAGTAGGTTTTCGTTTCGGCGATATAAATCCACAAAGGCTCACATCTACCATCGATCTAAGTAGTTTGTGATAACGAAAACCTTGCTGACCTTGCACGAGGTACATCACCGTCCAAATGTGGCTAGTCTAAAAAAACGAAATATAAAAAGATCGGACAGGGGAAGTAGCATTCAAGGAGGACAGTCAATTTAACTAATAGACTCATAATTGTTAAATAAGATGTCAAAGTTTAAGTCATTTCTCTTTATTTACACAGTCCTATTTTATTGGGATAACACTAGAGTACGAATGAGGTTTGTTGCACTACAGAACCAGTTTTAAATACCCTGCGACCTTTTTGTACTGACGGTTTCAAGGCGGTTCACTATTGTCAACCATTTTGTGTTTGTGTGTCGCGTATTGTGCTTAATGTTCTCTTGAAATTATTGATCGATCTATCTATTGATACTGCAACACCCTATTTCGAAGATTATGTGCAGGACCAGTACTAAGCAATGCGGATTAATTATTTTGTTCAATGATAAATAGCATGGCCAAGGCGAGGATCGAACCCACGACTTTTCGATCTAATGTCCGGCACTCTACCACTAAACCACGCACTCCACGCATGATTGTTTTCTATGCGTGTTATTGTTTTGTATGCGTGTTATTGGTTGAATGTGTTCTGTGAATGCTACACTTGCTGGTAGATTTGTATACCTACCTTAAATTAAGTTTATTCATAAAGACCAAAGGACAAAATGTTTTTTTTTGTATTACATTTACACGAGCATATTTGTGTTTTGATGCTGCCTTGTTGGTTAGAGATTATTTCATGGCGGGGATTTCTTTATTTACACTGTCCTTGGATGACAGTAGGGTAAGTGTGAGGTTTGGTGCACCCTAGAACCGGTTTAAACCCCCAGTGGCCTATTTTGCCACTGACCGTTCCATTGACCCTATTGTCAACCCTTTTGTGTTGGTGATGTCGTTTGCGTTTAATATTACGTTTGCCTTCTTGTTTGTCTGTTTGCGTGTTTTTCCTGTGTTTTGTGGTTGACTGTCCTCCTTGAATGCAACTTTCCCTGTCCGATCTTTTTATATTTCTTTTTAGTTGAATGTGTTCTGTGAATACTACACTTCCTGTTCGATTCATAACGACCAAAGGACAAAATCAAGTTGCTAAAAATCTTGTACATTCTTTACTACAAAAATAATACTTCCACATATCATTTTCTTCCTATTGTTCTGGATTACCTACATAGGTATATATATATATGCTCTTCAATACGTAGACGGTGAAGGTTCTTTAACAACCGACTTCGTTTTATTAATTGTATTCGATAAAAAGAAATGTGTTAACAGTATTTCATTCTGCATTGAATGTTTTACAGCTTGACCAATACAAGGTATGTCTGAAAAATTGTGTCTAAAATCGCATATAATTTATTAACAAACTAATATCTACGTTACTTGTATTGCTCTCCAATTTATTTCTAGTTAAATATACCAGCCCGACTTTATTAGACATTGATTTATTTGTAATACTAAGCTTTAAAATGCAATGATTATTAACCGTTGCCGAATAATTACCGCGTTTTATTCCACCGTTTAGTTGAGTTTATGACAAAATAATTCAAACGCTATCCGGAATGCTTATGTTGTCATGAATAAGCGCCAGATAAATAAGTGTGTATTTACAAAGTGTTCTGTATACGGCAACATCAAATCTACGGACGAAAAGAGAATCGTTCCATTACAGCTGAATTCATGAAATACAACAAAATTACAAAAATAAACGTAAGAAATGTGATGATTCTCGAAAACAAAGATTGGTGGATCGCAAATTGCACAAAGAACTTTATAAGGCCCGTTTTATTTCTAATTCTAGTGCCTGTAACACTACAAACGTTTAACGTATTGTTTCTCTGCCATTAACGATCACGTCAGCCGATACGGTGTTAAAGCTTAAGACGACTCTAGAATTTATTTAGTTTGGTCTCATAAATATTCAGCAGATGTTCCTGATAAATTTTGCAATTGTGACTAAGATTATTCGGAATTACTTGCTGTTTTTGACAAAACATGGCACGGCAAAGTAAAAAGAAAAACGGTGGCTATTAAGTATTAATAACGAGCGTGCTACACACAAGTCACATAACTATGTTAAGGACCAATCGCAATGCATCACATTATACTCAATACTTAGTTAAAATACTCAGTTTTAAACAAACTGGCAGATCAGGCTTGGAATTCACCAACCATTCTTGAGAAATTTGTAGTATGAAATGCATGTAATATTGCATACACATATTCGTTATGTTCCAAATTAATAGCTCGACAGACTCTTTAATAATTACGACATAAACACATTTGAGTTAAAGAATATGATCCTTTGATTGACCGTGAACGTTAGTACAGGACAGGTTTGTGGTACTCATTGCCTAGTCTCAATTTATATGTATGTTAAGTTTCGTAAAAGTATCTATCTTTGGTTGTTTTAACATAAACAAGGAATACAGAAATACGCGATAAAAGCTCGATTTGACCTTGACGGTTATCTTGAACATTACCATATAGTCTTAAATGTTGTATGAAATAAATATTCTTTTTTAGATACACATACCTGTGTTTTTTTATAATAATACCATTATTAGTACCAATGTTGAATATCTTTTTAGTGATACCACAATACTGGACTACAACAAGTCTCATAATATTCCCAGGGCATCAAACTAATTTAATATATCGTTCGACAAATATGGTAGGCTACTTTTTTTCTTTTTTATGCCTCTTTTCAGAAACTGCACTCAGGCAATAAGTTTGATTATCAGGTAACAATGGACAATGTAAAAATATATGTATCCTTTTAAAGTGTTTTATTATCTACCTCCTACCCCCTTTAAAGATAACACAATTATAGATTATGCAAGCAGGACGTTCCTCTTCTCTGGCAAATGCTTTTGATTGGACAAAATTATTAATATATTTCTATTTATAGCGAATTCTTACAGTACAGTGCCGAGACTAGTATTACATTTTGTCGGCTCATAAATGGGTATGCATTACAAAAGCACCTCACATAAACTAAATGTGAAGGAAATGGGGAGAAATCATGTACAAACATGCATTTCTATTGTGTCTATATATTTGTGAAATCTCCTGTATAAAATTAATTAGTGTGTTAATCTTGAGTTGTTCGTGTAATGATATGATTAAACAAAATCTAATAGATTGTTTTGTTCAAAAATGGAACACTGATGTTGAAAATAATCGAGTTTTATGTTTGTATAGACATTTTAAAACCTCATTCTCATATGAAGTGTATCTAGATATATTGCCATTGAAATTAAGAACTGTCATGTCGAGGATAAGATTATCCTCCCACAGACTTAGAAAAATCGAAACTGGGAGATATTCACAAAATAGAACTGACAGAAATCAAAGATATTGTACATTTTGTAATAGTGCCGACTTAGAAGATGAATATCATTTTATTTTAATTTGTCCTTTGTACGTACGATTACGTAAACTATATGTTAAACAATATTATTACAGACATCCAATTGTTTTTAAATTTATTCAGCTGGTGCAATCTCCAAGCCTGCAAGAGCTTTTTAGGTTATCTAGGTTTGTTAGGGAAGCATTTATTATTCGCAATACTGCAATGCATAATGAGTAAAAAAAATATTTTCATCCTCATTGGACATGACATGAAAACTATTAAAACTTAAAATAGTAACATGAAACTATGTAATAGGAATAGTTAAATCATTATAACAGGGTAAATACGTGCGCCAGAGTGAATGTGTGAGAATTTTCGGGCGTCAGAGTGAATGGGTGAGTTGTATGAGTGTATAGTGTGCATGCTTTGTGTGTTTGTACTTTTTCATTGTTTAATGTAAAAAATTGCATTGACCTGTCACATATTAACAAATGTAATATGCATTTATATGACGAGAATCATTTGTTTAAATCATAAATAAAGAATATGTTCCGTTCTGTTCTGATATACTATACTGAAAGGAAAAAGAAACGCGACACGGGAATTTCCGCTATATATTGTACGTACTGCACACTTATATATTCCTTGGAAATCCCAAGATGTTTGTAAAAAAAATAATTGCAGTTAGTTAGAGAAAGGACACAACTGTGATGCATCCTAAGTTTGCTCACATACTTGAGCCAAACGCGTACTCTGTCAATAATGAAACTTTGCAGGAATACCATTTGCTGTGTTACGTGTTGTTTTAGTCATTTTTCCGAAAGGAAAGATCCTACTTAGCTATGTACCATTCGATTAACAGCAGCGTATTGTACATACAATATATAGCGGAAATTCCCGTGTCGCGTTTCCTTTTCCTTTCAGTATAGTTAGTCTTGATCATGTATGATGATACTGCATAATTGCACAGCATAGTATGTCTTAATGATAAGTATACTTACTACGGTCGAAAATATACGAATAGCCAGGTAGAGTCGCCACTATTTGTGCTAGAACTTGTGACTCAACGTATTCACATATGTTTTACAGAAAGGTTCAATCATGTATGTTTAAACTAATAAGCAATGTTTTTAATGAAACGTCTATTTACTAATCACATTTAACCGAAAAACCATATCTTCATAAATGCTTTTATCACATAACATCCCTTGTTAACACCCATTTAATATTCTATTATATGACACACGCGTAATACAACCTGGAACGATGTTGATTGGTTGAGTTACCTGTAACACTACGCAAGTTTATTAACTGAAACTATTTTATTTATTACAAATTCACCCAGATCTGAGTCATAAACTTATTATTTGTGACAGCTTATAAAAATAATGCACGTTATACAAAACATTGTTGTTGGTTTGTTAAAAAGTTGGCGTAAACTGCTATTTTGTAAACAGGTAAAACACAAACTCTTTTAGTGTGAGACGCGACGTTACGACGTCACATATTCTTGACGTTTTTGGCGCTAAAGTGTGTCTGACGTCGTGGCGGTTCTATGTCCATCTGAATTAATTTTTACTAATTTGATTGCAATGTTATGTGATAAAAAGGATCTTAAACTCGTTCCCACTCCATATAAGATTTATGAAACTCGTTATGAATTATTTTTAATTTTATCTCGCCAAAAGGCTCGTTAAAATTAACATAATTCATAACTCGTTTTCATAAATCTTATATGAAATGGGAACTCGTTTAAGATCCTCTATGTAACATACGTTCATATTGAATTTTGGGAAATGCTTAGCTTGCAGTCGGTCTATCCATTACATATACATGTATAATGGTTTATCTGACTGACCTGGTGTTAATGAGTGACTTGTTGCCGGCCTAGGTGACATTTTGATAAGGATTTACCAATACTTTATCAAACAAGTATTATTCATAGGTATGAAATTGCCTAAATAATGAGACATCTTCGTGTGTTTTGTGATAAACAGGAAGTATTGGTAAACAATACAGGCGTATTACATTTGCTGGTTATGTTAAAGAAAAGAAAGATACAGTTTACAAAATAAGCAGTATTTATTAAATACATTTATAATTATAGTAAGATCCATTTGACACACAACGATGACTTTATATTGCAAATACACACATACCTTAATATACATGAATAGTGTCTCTAAAGAATACAATGAAATTAACTTTTGGCATTTTTGAGACTGACCGTTCCAAAGCGGTACCCCTCGTGCCACACCTTGTAATGTGGGTATGGCTTCTAAGTATCTCTGTGTTGTCTGTTTTGTGTGAGTGTTTTTGGTTCACGGTTTTCTCTTCTGTTCGTATTTTGTATACGTTCTTTTATATTTGTAAACAATAAACTTAACCCTGGGTTAGGGGGCGTGAGCGGTAGCAAGCATAGTTCACTACCGTTCATAAACAATCGCAATCAAACAGAGTCTGCTATTTCGTATGTATCGTGTTCAGCCGTTTCCAAAGGTCCACTCTCATGCTCTTTTATGAATCTTAAGGATACATATGGTCAGGTATGTTTAATCTGTCATTATATATGCCAGTTATATCGGCCATGTTTATATGAACATATTCCAATTCTAAAATATTTAAAATTATTTACCGTCTCTTTATCAATTGCATTTGGTAATGTTGTTTCTATGCCTTATTCAACTGTATTTCAAAGTCAAATTACTTGAAATGAAGTATCAGTCAACAAAACTACAAAGTGAAATAGATTCTTACAGTACATTTTTATGGAAAACAACTAAAGCATTTAAATTGTACAGTACATTTTTATGGAAAACAATTAAAGAATTTAAATTGTTGTAAATGTTCATATCACATCACTCAAAATCATCCAAAAAGCGTACCAATAACGCTTCCCCATTCTAGAAGTGTTTCTAAATCGTTTCGTTAATGAATTTCATAAACTATATTTTGATATACAAATGTAACATGGTTTAGTATCATCACGTGCTAAACTTGTACTAACTGAAGCTGGAGAGATACCAATCGACTAATAGCTATTATTGAATAACTATAAACATTTATTGTACTGTTTTCCTCCACTCAATCGCTACAGACAAAGAGGGATTTATATAAATCTTACATTCTTACGGATAATATTTTTTAATATTTAATTCGCGCTACACTGACCGACTAATGATAACGTATTTGTATGCACATATATTATTACATAATTATGTACCATGTCCACGTCTCCATGAACTAAATCATAAGCACATCATCTAGATATGGCACTAAATTATAATTTAAAAATGCTTTACGTGTATAATAGTGGTCAAGACTTATCAATGAACGTCCTAAAGATCTGCAATAGCTACGTCGGAACAACCTCATTCAGACAGAATATGTTCCTTTTGCGTGTTAATTTTCCTTCAGCGTTTGGCCAAGGATATTTTTTCTCAGATCTTTTTATTTAAAATATAGATTACAATCTCTAAATATTGGATAAAATGGATCAATTGCTGCGTAAAAGACATAGTATGCAGCCTACAACCTCGCATGAGATCGTCCATTTACGTAAGTATAGTATTAATTATATTTCAAATTTCATTTAAAAAAGCTTTAAGTAAAATGTAAATGATGAAATATAGATGAACATGAAATAATATGAGATTAACGTAAATGTATAACTTAAATTGTATAATCCACATTCTCTCAAGCGACACCATTAAAATTGGTAGTTTGTAGCCAATGTTGTTCGAAATAGTATACATATTAGTAACATATACAATATAAAACTGGACAGTCAAGCAGGTCCATTAAAGATATTCGCGTTCATCATAGGCCATGCAAAGGTTTTTCGAACAGTCTAGACTGCGGTTTGACCACACGTCCGGTGATAAACGCACTACTCAAACACCTCCACTGGATCTAGTAGGAAGTCTTCTGAATCTTTTGATTTCATCTTTCAAGTATTCGGTTGTCTTCAACTTTTATATTCGACCATACTTAGATTCCATTTCTAATGGACCAACTTTGGTTTTCTGAAAAGAAATGATTATATTGACGATTTCAACGTGGTATAAACGTTAAACAGTATATGGTCTTTAGGAAAGGATTATATAATGACCTTTCAAATTACCTGCTGACCTTTTAATTTTCCACCCTAGAGCCTGGTTTAAACCCCCAGTTTTGCCACTGATCGTTCCAAGGTGGTAGCCCTATTGTCAATACTTGTGTGTTTGTGATGTCTTATCTTGCCTTTTATTCAATTCATATTTAAATTTGTTCTTTGTTTCTGTGTGTGTTTGTGGTTGACTGTCGTCCTTGAATGCTACTTTTCCTGTTCGATTTTTATATCTACTTTTACCTATCTTAAACAGTTTAATGTTACACACCATTTGACCACTTAAGGTTTTTATTTTGCAACTTATATTTAAATACCTAATTCGAAAAATCATTGCCTTGTTGAAGCAAACAATGTATAACAAATATGAGGCACGTGGAGATTTGTTTCTGATGAAAAGTGATTTTCCGTTTACAGTTTTATTTACATTTACAATGGTCAGAGTGTTAGTTTCGTGTTTTTATTCGACTAAACGTACACAAAGATTTATTTTTAACTAATATATATTACTGTATGAAAAGAAAGTATGAATGTGTATATAACTACTACATATTAAACATATGTATGAGTTATTGCCTTGGGAACAGCCTTGGATCTAAACGTGATCACAAGCAGTGTGACAAAAACATATGATGCACATACTACATTACTACATTTAAAACAAGAAGCCCAAGAGGGTCTGTGGACGCTCTACTGGCTAATAGGGCTCTTAAATCATCAATGAAGCGAGTGACTATCGTCTTAAAGAGGCAAAATATAGCATTTTTAACTAAAGAGCCATAACTCCGCCATTACTGGTCCGATCTGGCTGGCCAGTAGAGATAATAAAAATAAAAAAATAATAAAAAAAAATATTAAAAAAAATATATAAAAAATCAACAAAATCAAGGCCCATAACTGCGCTGTTACTGGTCCGATCTGGCTGGTTTTCGAACTTGTCGAGCTTTCATTAATATTAACAATCTGTTAAAGTTTGGTAAACATCGGATGAAAAATTAAGGCCCTATCGTCTTAACGAGGCAAAATATAGCATTTTTAACTAAATCAAGGGCCATAACTCCGTTGTTACTGGCCCGATTTGGCTGGGTTTCAAACTTCTCCGAGCATTTATTGACATTAACAATCTGGTAAAGATTGGTAAAGATCAGATGAAAAATGAAGGCCCTATCGTCTTAGCGAGGCAAAATTTAGCGTTTTTAACTAAATCAAGGGCCATAACTCCGCCGATACTGGTTTGATCTGGCTGGTTTTCGAACTTTTCCGAGCTTTGATTGATATTAACAACCTGTTAAAGTTTGGTAAAGATTGGATAAAAATTGAAGGCCCTATCGTCCTAACGAGAACAAGTTAACGGACGGACGGACGACGGACAACTCGTCATCCAAAAAGCTCTGCTGGTTTTCGACCAGTAGAGCTAATTACACTCTTACAAATGATACATTATCCAAATGTCTTTCTAAAACTATGCTATGGAAGCGCCTTTGACAAATCAAAAGCATATTCGTATGAACCAACGAGATTTAAACGTAATGTGGTTTCAAATATATGTGCCTCTTGTGAGGCTTAGTAAGAAATGAGATTATTTGTCTTAAAACACAGCTATCAAACGCACTAAACCCGTAGATCCGCACTGCACCATGAACCGAAATAAATGAGCATATTTAAAGTCAATGGAAATTACAATACATAACACAAAGAGTGGTGAAGACAGTATTATCGACTTCGAATGGTCAGTAGGAAATACGGCCTACATGTTAGCTTATCTCCATTGTATGTGTAAACAACCTCGCTATTATCCTGTCTTCAACGCTCAAATTGACAATATAGCGTAAATAAAAGTACATCCCATCAAGAGAAAATGCCTAACAATAATGTTCACATCCGGAGACATTAGCAAACGATACATTTAAACGTTGTTGTAAAGCTGTATAAAATACATAATTAGAAACAGCCCAGGATGTATCTAGAATTGTACTGAACACGCACAGCTGTTGCAGCCACAGAGAAAACCAATCATGGGTACGACCAATACATGTGTTAATAAACAAAGATAAACAAAGAGGGAAACTTCATTATTATATCGATGAACTAAATGCGGATGGTCAGAAATACTTTAATAAAAAAATAATAATTACGGTCATGTGCTCCCAGTTTCAAATGTGTTTCTGCACAAAGAGTCAAGACGTTTTTATTTACAATCAAGCGTCGAAGATGATCAAGACTACGACACTACGACTGACTTAAGAGGGGTCAATCACTAAGCATGAAGTGCGTTGCAATACTAAAGGGTCGTATTATTTCCTGATTAATTTTGTAACGTAGTCAGAAAATCAGTCAGATCACTTTAACTTCCGAAGTTTATCGACCACATCTCCATAAAATATAGGTTATGCCATTCCAAGTCTAAGTATAGAAAACGCTTTACCATCTGTGCCGAAGGTTGACGTGGTCTTTTGGACCACATATTAATATACTCAGTTGCAAAAGAAAGTGGACACTGAGGTTTGTTTAGATTTAATTGTATAAAGTTTTTTAGAATTAAATTGCCAAATTCCAAAATGAATATGCCATGTTTGGTACCAAAGTTTTTATCATTCCATTGCCAATATCATGTAGTCATTTGTTTTACAATAGGTCGAATTATTCAGTGACTGTCGCTTGATAAAGAGGATAGGATGTGAAGTAAAATTGTCAAAGTGTACACTTTCTGATGCAACTGAGAGAATAACATTGTTACTATCTGCAATCTAACTGATTCAAACTCGTATGCACATCAGCCTCCTTTTACCTACCACTATCATTTTATCTCCTTCTATATGACGGACTATTTCCATTTCCATTCCATTCATACCCTCGTCTATGTGTTTTTCTAAAAACTTATCGCCATTTGCTGTCATAACGCTCTGTAATAACAAGAACGACAACTGTAGAAGGCAATATCTCGAATGTCGAAATTTGTTTATCGTACATGACAAGAAGTATAACTGTAGGGTTTAATATCGTGAATGTAATGATGCGGTTATCACACAAAACAAGTAATACGATGCATCTTGCCACTGATGGTTCCAAGGTGGTAGCCCTATTGTCAACCCTTTTATGTTTGTGGTGTCATATCTTTTTAATCATCTTTGTAATTATTGTTTGTTTCTATGCGTGTTTTTGGTTCACTGTGATCCTTGAATGCTCTACATTTCCTTTTCGACTTTTATATCTATTTGTAACACCATTATCATGCCTTTTTTCTCATATGGGTTTTCCCTTGTAAATTTGTTGTAGCTGAGAAGTAGACAATTAGAAATGTCTGCATACCGGATAAGATTATCCGCGTTCTACATGGGTGATGAAAAACCTGATCTTACACATGGGGAAGATAAATGTCACTCTTAAACAATGACGTGACGTCATTGTGCAACAAACATGCAAAACAGATCAAAGCACAAAATGTCATTGATATGCAAGAACAATAATCAATCATGGGTATCCGGTTCAGATAGGGAATTCCATCCCTCCTTATAACTGAACCTCGATTCCAATAAAACATAATTATACCTCGTGTTAGAATTCCCTATCTTTAACATTCTTATAATCTCATACAGGTTTTATTAGTTTATATGTTGCTATTTAACTTTCAGACTGGCTTGATTTATATATATGCAAAACATCATTTACATCACATTTGGATAGAAATGTGAAAAAATATATATTAAATCTAAATTTGATGGGAATGAATTTCGCATTAAAACTGGGCTATCAAAAACATGATATGTACGTGTTATATTTGTGAGTGACAAATATCACAAAGTTAAAGAGTGATCATATTTACTTTCATGGGAGATCCGTCGAGGGAAGCTGATTCGTACGGCTCACCAAGTTTGAATCGGAATGTTCTATTATTGGGGACACCTTGCATTCCTACACATATAACCCACTGGTCCCCTTCTTGGATGTACGATATCTCAGTCTTTGCTTGTTTGAAGAATTCTTTTTTATCTGGTGTCAGACCTGAAAGTAGAAAGTGTAAGTATGTGATTTGGTTTAAACATATTTTATTCCAAAATATATGTTGTTGTTTTTTATGATACAATACATGTAAAAGTAGATTATCAAAAGTCGAACAGGAAATGTAGCACTCATAGAACACAGCCAACACAGGCATACAAAACAAAGAACAGTCATACAGGAACATTCCAAAGTAAGAACAGTCATACGGGAACATTCAAAAATAAGAACAGTCATACGGGAACATTCCAAAATAAGAACAGTCATACGGGAACACTTCAAAATAAGAACATTCATACGGGAACATTCCAAAATAAGAACAGTCATACGGGAACATGCCAAAATAAGAACAGTGATACGGGAACATTTCAAAATAAGAACAAGCATACGGGAACATTGAAACAAAATACAATACATCATACAATACATCATACAAAAAATACAATACATCATACAATACATCATACTATATATCATACAATACATTATACAATACATCATACAATACATTATACAATACTTTATACAATACATCATACATCATACAATACATCATACAATATATCATACAATACATCATACAATATATCATACAATACATTATACATCCTAAAATACATCATATAATACATCACACAATACATCATACAATACATCATACAATACATCATACAATACATTATAGAATTGACGCGAATGAAGTCACTTTCTCCTGTAAGACAGTAAATAATCAGTACGTTCATACGTAGTAGGTAGGTAGGTATGTAGGTAGATAGGTGGGTTTTTTATGTACGCATGTAACAATATTCCAGACAAATCACGACAATATTTACTTGCAGCTGCTAATCAGTACATTGTTGCCACAGTGGCATAACGCGCCATAGACACGTGACATATTACCCCACCAGGTCACATTATACTGACACCAGGCCGGTCAGTCCTGGCATTATATCCTGTATATGCTGAACGCCAAGTAAGGGAGATACTAGCACCATTGTTATGAAGTTGTTGGTACGATCAACTGGGGATCGTACCCACGACCTCCTGCATGCAAGGTGGACGCTTTTCCATCTAGCCACTAAGCCAAATAATAAGTAAAAATGCATAATAATAAGTAAGCAGGCATGTTAGTTCAGGTAAGAATGTGTACGTTAAAAAAGTTAACACAAACTAAGCAAATTATTATTAGTATGTATTACGTATTCAGTTATGTTTACCTAACCCTTTCAGCGCAACATATTAAATGTTATGGAAAAAAATCACACTGAGTGGCAACCAGTGTAAACTCTAATCAGCCTGTACTTGATGTACAGGTTGATAGTGGCAACCTGTGTAAACCCTAATCAGCCTGTACTTGGTGTACAGGTTGATAGTGGCAACCTGTGTAAACCCTAATCAGCCTGTACTTGATGTGCAGGTTGATTTGGGTTTACACTGGTCTTAAAAATCAATTCATCGACTGCGGCAGCGCACGGGTTAAATAACTTTGTTACATAACATAACATAAAAAATAAACTTCATATCAATTAAATAAATTATTACCCAAGACTATTAGCAGATGTTAATTGCTGAATATTACATTGTCATCAAATATAAACGAACAACTTATAAACTGTTTGATGTATATGATTATAAATGTATGTACTTGTATTGATATCTTGTCTTAATGTATATTATATTTGTCTTATTGTTAAGGATCGTTAATATTACATTAAAAAGCTATTACTATCAATCTGCTGTATACTGTATAGTTCAAGTGTACCTCTTTCATAACTGATTCCATATTACAACCATTAATATTACATAATAGTGACAGCAATCTATTTAGAGTGTGACTCACATGCGAGTATTATCGAACGATCTCAACATACATAGATGCTGCAATATGTATTCGCATGGACTTCGAAGCATATTAGAATCTTTATTTTTGTATGTGTGCCTGTACAATATAAATGACATTGTAATACTATGTTTCAGACTGATTTATTGACTTTAAAGTAATAGTATTCACAATTTGTACTTTACTTATAGTATCACTTCTAATTATTCAGACACTAAGATGACATTAGCATGGATTGTATGAATGTATTTAGTCTGTTACGATTGCAAATACATGTAGGGTAATTAAAGATATACAAATGTAGCATGTTACTACTAAAAGGCATTATTAGTCACTATTACCTATATAATCAATATATGAGAAAAATGGTCCTATAGAAAGACAATGGCACCGTTGGTCCGCATTATACAAAAAACAAAGGCCAACTTAAATATACGAGGAAACGGACAATACATAACACAAAGAATGGTGAAGACAGGGTTACCGTCTTGGTATTGCCAGTAGGCAATAAGGCCCACTGGATAGCTGTTATCAATTTTATGTGTACACAACCTCGGTATTATCCAATATGCAGCGCTCAAATAGACAGGACAATGTTACACTAGCACATCTTCGTTGTTATAGAAATACGCCATGAACAAATATATACAAAACCAATCAATCTGTTTATTAGACATAAGTTAAGATGCTAACTAAAGTTAATATGTATATGGACATGGTTTTTAGTTTGAAATACAGTGCCGACCTACAGTGATGTAGTTTTTATTGGATCATTGTTTCCAATCTTTGAATATGTACACAATTATAAGGTAATAAAGACACACTGTAAAGCAATGAAGATAACATACACACATCATTATCTACATTACACTCAATTATAAAACATAACAGGAATACAAAACTCGTTTAGATTAGACAACTGGCCATTTTCATGAATATGGAGGATGACCTTTAGTAACCGTTTAATATCGAGTCATTGCAACAAACAATACCTTATACATATATATATATACCCGTGTCAAGTGGCATGATGGTTATGCACGTGTATACACTTGTACGTTTGTACTCACTGATAATATGCCTTAACGTTAGTGTTTCTTTGCGTTCCATTCGTAACGCAAAGACATAATTTACCAACTTAAACAAACGTCAGAACGTGTATTTGTGTGATACTTTTATTATATAGTTCGGTCCTAATTGGCAGTAATGGAATCTTATCCGATTATAAAATACACTCAATAATATAAAATTATAATTTATTGTAATATTGTTTGCTATTTCATGTTCGCACCAAAACTTAGGACCCTAGTGAAGCTTAATTCACTCGACTCATCGTTTTGTGTGGCCCCGCTTACCTTACATTACCTTACCCGCTTACCTTTCACTCTCCTAGCAGAGGCGGGGATTACTATTAGCATAGAACATTTATTTATCATGATACGTTTCATTACTGGATATAGTTGTGCATTTATAAGTCTTTGTTTTGCCTTGTTACAACCTCCGGTGCTACAGGTCGTACTACACCAATTCATTTTCCATAGGCCTACCTTATAGCTCTAAGCTCTGTACTGAGTTCCCTGATATAGGAAGCTCTTGTTTTGAAAGACCTATCTTAGTTTTATCAAAATAACATACATAAGTCATACGTTGAGTATGTTTTGAAACAGCTGTTTGGGTCGGATGGTGACCCACCTACTTGCATGTAGAAACATGAGGAAAATGTAAAATATACTTATTTTTTTGATTATGCAACACGTTATGAATACATTTCACAAATGTATGATTTAACCTTTATAAGTACTCTTCAAAAGTTTAATTTTTAATTTTTTTAGCAAGATTTTTTGATTTGTTTACCTTGTCAACCAATCAAGTTTAAGAGATTCTGTGTAATAGCTCCGAATTTACCATGGAACATTTTCCCTGCCCGTTGATTGGTTGGTAATTGGTGTAGTCTGATCTACAGCAGTAACCAGATGTCACGTGATTTGTGATTAGTGTTTTATATTCATTAACATGTGTATTATGTGTGGTTGTTGCTCTGGCTTCTGCCAAGTCATTGAGTACCTTCTTTGTGGCTTTCTAAGCTATTGTTTTTGTTGTATTTATATATACACGAGCTTCTTTGTGTTTTACTTATATTTCCTAGTAATGCTACTTTCCCTGTCCGATCTTTTTATATTTCTTCTCTTAGTATTTAGTGTCTTAGCCTGTACCTCTTCCACATGAAATATTGTACACGATATTTGTTTGTTTAATCTAAATATAAGTATACAACTCGAACAAGCAATGCAACTTTCACAGAACACGGTCAACCAAAGAACATGGCAATGTTAATAAGGAATAAAGGCATATGATGTCACAAACCGTCGCTCGGGGTTTAAACCAGTTCTAGGGTGCACCAAACCTCACACTTACCCTACTGTCATCCAAATAAAACAGACAGTGTAACGCAATAAAACAGGACAGTGTAAATAAAGAAATAACCGCCATGAACTATTCTCTAACCAACAAGGCAGCATTACTAGAAAATATAAGTAAAACACAAAGATGCTCGTGTATATATAAATACAACAAAAACAATAGCTTAGAAAGCCACAAAGAAGGTACTCAATGACTTGGCAGCAGCCAGAGAAACAAGATAATTAACCACTGAGGGCACGACAAGACACGATTGCAGACAAATATCAAACGTCACCGTTCTTTCGGGCTTTAGGTAGATGTCATCATAGGTGTCCACAGCCTGTCCGGTCATCGCACTATTAAAGAGGAAAGCATAGTGGCGACCTGTAAATGGGTCCACCACCAAGCATGCAGCGCGTTGTAAAATGATAGGGTCATAACCTCTTTTGATAAACCTTTTAACAAAGTTTAACAAAGATAGTATAAATAAATAATTAAAGTGATCTTGACAAGGATCTTACGAAGTTTTTAAATCACGTCACCATAGAAGTCAGGTTGTGATAGTCCTTGTCGCAGAAGAGTTCTTCAATTACTTTTATATTTGGAAAGAAGACCAGGCTTATCCTTTTTTTTAAAAAAACATGTTTTGTTTTTTATGGCAAGTACGTTTTTGTTCATCTTTTTTTTCATATTAATTTTGTTGTAATAAAAGTTATAATATTATTATAATCAATCGAAAAATATCTTCGAGACGGGTGCCTGCGTTTCATCATTGTGTATGCCCCTATTTAATACGCCATGACATTCAAATGGACACCACGTTAGCCATCCGAGCCATCATGAGAGTAAATTATATGAAAGTAGGAACACTTATATAAGTAAAATAATGATAAAATACGAACACAGACGGAAAGGAAAGAAAATAAATCATAACGTTGAAAACGGTCTGACAGATGTTAAGGAAGTAGGAAAATCTCGTAACGGTGTCACAAACACGTTCAATGTATTTTCCATGGTAGCCTATATGCAAAGACAAATAAACATGTATTCTGTATACTATTGGAGTACTATCAGCACAGAACATTTATTTATTACGATACGTTTGATTAATGACTTTAGTTGCGCATTTATAAGTCTTTGTTTTGCCTTTATCAAACTACCTGTAATCCTGCTTTTACGAAACATCTTGGGATATCTCTGGAATATTACGTTAAATTAGGTTTACAGTACATAACTCATATATCGGACATTTCCAATATGGATATAAAAATCGAACAGGAAAAGCAGCATTCAAGGACGACATTCAACCACAAACACACACAGAAACAAAGAACAAATTTAAAGATTAATAAAAAGACAAATAAGACATCACAAACACAAAAGGGTTGACAATAGGGCTACCGCCTTGGAACGGTCAGTGGCAAAAAAGGCCGCTGGGGTTTTAAACCAAGTTCTATTGTGCACCAAACCTCACATTTACCCAAAGATGCTCGTGTATATATAAATACAAAAAGCAATAACCTGGAAAGCCACAAAGCCACAAAGAAGGTTCTCAATGACTTGGCAGAAGCCAGAGCAACAAGAGAATAAACCATTGAAGGCACGACAACTTGCGTTTCTTTTTTTTTCCTTTATTATAGCTCCTTCAGCTGATTTTCACATATTATCTATAATAATGACATTAAGCAAGTGTAATTATTGGAATAAATAAATAAACGGTATAACATCATAAATAATTGATCATAATTACTCTATACTAAACCACTTACTACCAGATGTTGTCATAGAAAGGCATTATATATATTTCTATAGATACCACATCTAACGGTTAATATGCAGGAAGAGTATAGTTTGCATTACATCATAATTATCTAAGCAGCGTATGGTGAAGCTGTAAGCAAATGTGGACGCATTGAAAATTTTCGGATTTTCACTTATTATTTTTAAACTTTGCGATCACATAAATTGAGCGAAAAAGCAGCAGCATTAATTCAAAACCCACCGAAATACGCCATTCCTAAATGAATTATTACCCGCTATTTTAGATATTAGTTCTCCTTTCAAGGAGTACAAACAGTTCATATTTCAACCAATTATATCGACATCAGGGAGTACATCATGATTTTTCTAGAAATATCTTAAATTATAAAAATGTTTCAATTCATGATAAAACACTTATATCCATCAAAATATGATGTTGGAACCATATTGTTAAGGTTTAAACTTCGAATACACCATATAGCTAGGACGGAATCGGGCATAAAATGCTGAAATTAACCCTGGTGCGTAATCTAGGATAGCACGTATTGCTGTACAGAATGAATTTCCTTGTAACTAAGGGGTCATTTTTAGGATCATTCATTATGTTTAGGCGCTTTAAAATTAAAAAAAAATTATTTGTCAATTTTAAGTCGGACCCCTAGACCCCTTTGAAAAGCCTGATGTACTCCCTTTAACTTTTAAATAGTAAAACCTACAAATTAAAAGCATGAAAGGAATTATTGAAATTACGGAAAACTAACACTCAAAATTAAGTTTCTGGGATGTCATTCTCTAAAAGAATGAGAACTCCACGTCCCATGCTCCGTAAACTGGACTCAGTCGCATTTAGAAATGCATTTACATGAATGTCCATTTGTACAATCGTTTCCTTGAAAGATAATCTCAATAGAGTTAGGAGTTCACGTGTACGAAAAAAAGTCCAAATGAATGCAAACATATTCGAAATTATCAAACTTCTAACGTTGAAGAATTCGAGTAGCTGTTTAATCATCGGGATTTCGGCGAATCATTTTATCATTTTTATCGACATTTATGTCAGCACAGCTGTGCCCTTCGGTGGCAGCAACAACTCGTCCCTGAGATATGGTGATTGCCATGTTTTACGCTTAATTGAATGTGTAGTATGTTTATCTAATATTGAATGATTTGTTATAGCAAATACGCAGAGGTTAAAACGGTTATTTCGATTAATTATCCGTACTTACGCCTGAATGTTTCCGTTTTATGCAAATCCGTATGATAATTATCGGCCAGTCATCCTATAAGATTTATCGACAGAATATGTTCATTTAGGGATTGACTCATTATTTTAGTGAGATAGATTTCAACTATTTTGTAATAGAAATCAATGTCTAATTTCAGACTGAAAATGGAAGAGGATTTGCGTGGTCATATAGGTGCACATGTCAGGAGATATATCGCCAGGAAACCAATAACTGAGTAATAGAAGATATAAAGAAAATACTATATAACCTGAGAGGATAGCAGACAGAATATGTAGCGATCAAAGCTAGTATCCTTAGTTCTTCGCAGTTTGAGTGGTGTATATATATATTAACAGGGTTTAGAATGCTTTAATCAGGAGCTTGTCACGGACGCACCTTTTGCTTTCATTCGTTTTTTGAATGCTTTAATTAGGAACTTGTCAAGGACGCACATTTTGCTTTTCATTCGTTTTTAGAATGCTTTAATTAGGAACTTGTCACGGACACACAATTTGCTTTCATTCGTTTTTAGAATACTTTAATTAAGGAACTTGTCACGGAAGCACCATTTGCTTTTCATCCGTTTTTAGAATGCTTTAATTAAGGAACTTGTCACTGACGCATCTTTTGCGTTTGAGTATTTGTAATTGCTGTTTGTTTTAAAGCAGCGACGTGATGTGTGTGTTTAAAGCTTTCACGAGGAAAATCAAAATTAAAGTGTAGAAACCTGTCAAATTTAGTCAGCATTTTGTTATTTAATCCAAAAACTCCTTATCCTTGATACTGGTTGACGGGGCACATGTATGCATGCACATTCGCAGAAGAAAAGTTGTATGGATGTAGAGTTGTTTCCATTGTAACTGTACTCCAAAAGTACATAAGTCGGCCATGTACATACTAAAAACATCCTCTCAAGAAAGAGTGAAACTTCAGCAATTTTGATTAATTTGGTTAATACTCTTGTTTTAATTGCACTCCGAGACAGTTCTGTTAAAATCAAGTGTAGGCAGACGAAAATATGTTTTCCACATAGATTTCAAATGTTCTTCAATGAATGGTGTTTTATCGCCAATTAGCAGATTAGTTGTAATGTTCATAAACTAATGTTATTTACGTATCGCTACTGTTAAACTGAATTCAATTATTCGTCTCTTAAAAGCTTAAAAAATGCTATATTATTGCAGTTTAAGCTGTATTGATTAACAGTCACGTGATTAATTGGTTTTCTCGATATTTTGGCTGTTGTTTTTGTTGGTGGTTGGGTGCGGGTGTTTAAATGGAGGTAAGGCCAAACTTACATTATTATGGTAGTAATAATAAAAACTCACACCATTAAATGGATTTTCGAAAAGGTCTGTGTACGTGCTGTTTCATTTGTATGTGCTGATTATAGGCTCCTATATGCATGGGATCCCGATTAACGTCCGTATCGGACTGACGGAGCCCAAGAATACACCGAGGTAACTTAGTTAGGCTTGAAACCGGGTCCTCCGCATTTGAATATTAGACATTAGTAAATAGAGACAGTCATTCAAAATGACAAAAAAAAACATTTCTCTTATTTTTTCACCATTTATGTAACTCATTAACGTTTATATAAAGGTCTGCTGAAAACATTTAATTAATTTAATGCGACTGATTTCATAATAGAATCGTAGAAATTGACATTTACATTTTACAAAACCCATTCACCTGACTGCTCCATAATCACGACGTGTTATCAATATTACTAATAACGTTTACTTTTAGATCTAATTTTATGGACACAAACTCATTAAATCAGGAATAGAACTTAAAATAAACGCGTAGGAAGTGTTTGTTTTGCACGTCCATACAAATAAATATCACCGGAAATAGACAATGTCGACAAATGCGGATAAGTTTAACGGATATGCTGCGTCAATATTCTTTAAAGAGAACGTTAGCATATATTAAAACAAGCTTTATTATTGAGCGTTCTAAAGAAACGAATATGGAAGCTGCCATGTTTAAGAACTATGACGTCAAATTTTAAATTTCCATATATGGCCTATTGATTGAAGCAAAGAAAGTCACTGCAATTGTGTGTAAAATCATTAA
Source organism: Cyrtodaria siliqua (assembly GCA_037043455.1). Lineage (NCBI taxonomy): Eukaryota > Metazoa > Mollusca > Bivalvia > Adapedonta > Hiatellidae > Cyrtodaria > Cyrtodaria siliqua. The sequence continues at coordinate 308,114 of JAWPHD010000366.1, forward strand.
CTGATCATACGATGCATTATATACTCAGTTGCAAAGAAACTGGACACTTTGAAAATGTAACTTTACACCCTATCCTCTTTATCAAACGAGAGTCCCTTGATGATTCGACCTATTGAAAACCGAATGACAACAATGGAATGATAAAAACCTTGGTACCAAACATGGCATATTCATTTTGGAATTCGTCAATTTAATTCTAAAATAACTTGATACAATGTAATCTAAACAAAACTCAGTGTCCACTTTCTTTTGCAACTGAGTGTATTAAGTGTTCATACAGTTGTTGTGATTTGCTTTTCACATATTAAATATTCAGTTATTACACGTCTATGTTTGAAAGATCGAGATTTCTCAGTGAAAGAAAATTCATACTAGCCTGAATATTATTAACTGACTCAGAACACAAAAATAACTCCTTTGACCTGAGTCATGACGTCAGTAAAGTTTTAAAGACGTCGATGTCATTTGCCAAGAAGGTTCAACGTAGTGAAATATTTCGATTAAAATCATGCACTGATACCAAATGTTCATCTTTAACGGAAGACATTCACGATAATTAATACATCAAACACATCCACTTGATGCATTCCAGGAAGTGAAATACCTCATAGATTAGGTTTTAGATGAAAGACAAGAGCAGTCTGTTGTTACCAATTACATTGCGAAGGATTTGTTTGCATGAATGGAGCAACCATTTTTGTTATGGAAAATAGTATGAAATAATCGACGAGCACGATAAATACAAAGAAAATATTACAGTCTCGGTGCTTGCAATCAGAACTGTTATTCTTTCTGATCCTTGGAGATCACTGAGACGTATATTTCTATATATATCGGTCGTACTTTCTCAAATAATTTTGTTTTCTTACTTTAATTTCGAATAGGTGGTTCCACTACTACAGGGTTTAAATGTCCTGAGTATGGTTTAATCACACTTTAACCCGCCTGCTTTTTAGTTTAGTCGTTTGACTGTTACTTGTGATACGCAGGCTTCATAACCTCTGCTCTTTACTAAATTCCGTTGTGTTTATTTCTCTTATTATTTCCTCGTTTGGGGCAACGTATTTTGTTAGAAACTGAGACCATACGCCGCTCGCCTTGAACTAGTATGAAAATACCTCATTGAAGGTTCCATGTTCACCGTTATATGCATGCCATCTTCGGGATGGCTCAACTTTCTGTACTATTTACATTCAAATATTGAGTTCTGCTCAACCCGGGGCTAGAGGGGGTGAACGGTAGCAAGAACTTTTCAATACCGTTCAAGAACAATCAAACCGAGACTGCAGTATTTGTTATATTTATCGTGTTCGGAGATTTCTGAATTTTCCCTTTCATACTCCTTTACTCGAGACTGTTCATGAGCGGTAGTGAAACATGCTTGCTTACCATTCAAGTCATATAGCCCCGGGGTGAGCAGAACTCAATATTTAAAATGCCAATAATAAGAAAAGTTAATGAGTGCGGGACAATTTAGATAATAATACATAATAAAACAGATAATAATAAGCAAAAATAATTTAGTTTGAACTGTTTTAATAATTAATATTCATGATTGCAACTTATAAAGAAAAACTAAAGGGACGCGTAAGTTTTACACATATCCAGGTTGCCATGTGTTCCTTTAAGATCCAGTATGTGCCAACGAAGCATATAGCTATTAAAGTTAAACTGTATAGACATTGCTTGTCAAGAAGAATTCTTAAATGCCTTTTATATTTTAAAAGTAGATAAGGGTTACGATAATAAAATTCTGCAAAGGTTTTTCGAAGTTCATGGTAACCCACATCTGCCCTTTTGTCTTTTTGTCACTTACCGTTCTAAGGCTGTACACCTGGTATCTTATACATTTCTTTTGTTTAGTCCCGTTTTATTGGGATGACATTAGCGTAAGTGTGAGGTTTGATGCACCCCAGAATCTGCTTTTGCCACTGACCGTTCCAAGGCTGTAGCCCTATTGTCAACCCTGTTTTGTGTTTGTGACGCCATATGTCTTTATTCTTTGTTAACCTTGCCATTCATGTTTGTCCTTTTGCGTGTTTTTTGGTTTACTGTGTTCTGTGAAAGCTGCATTTCCTGTTCGACTTTTATACTTATTTCTATCACAAAAACAAATTCAAAAAAAGAATATGGTCACGATGACCTACTGTCATACCTATTTGTTTACCTTAGTCGTAAATGCATGAGTTTGTTTCTTTATGAAACTTATGTCAGGGTTAGACTTATCCTGGATAAAGATTTCGAAACTCCATCTGTTCTACCGATTTTCGTTGGATGATGTTTCCCGAAAGAGTTAAATTCCAGAAAGCAATTCTTATGTTTAAAACATTTAATGATCAGGCTCTTGTTTATCTTAAAAATACTCTTTACTCTTATTTCAAATGTACATATGCGAAATTTAAGATCATCCTCAAAGGGGGGGGGGGGGGGGGGGGGGGAATCGGTAGGCTGTGTTGTTTTTTTTGTATTTTTGATTCATTAGCCAATCACCAAAACAGATGCTCATTTTCAAGTTATAATATAGCAAATATTGTTATCAATACTCTGAATGTGTGTATACCTAAAATCTAAATAGTCCTATATTTACGGATGTCTACTATATTAGCATATCTCGCAAATTTATTTAAATATATGTTATGATGGTTTAAGAGAGGTATAGAATGTGAACCGTTTATTAACTGTGAAGTACCTATAATGTTAATACTGTATACCTATGTCATGAATATTGTCAAACTGCACCTCGCTCGACATTGTTTTCATGTTAAACACATCCAGTTACCGCTACTGGGATGGTCTGTTTAGTTTATTATACCGAAACCTGTTTTATCTTCATCGTTGTCTCAGGCTGTATTGATTTTGTCCATTTTGTCGTTTGGTAAACAAAGCGTTTTCAAATATTGAGTAAGATTCGCCGATTGCGTACATTATTTTTACATATAGAATATCCTGCTGCGACATCATCCGTGGTTGGTTGGGCATACTTATCACATTCATGAAAAGGGGAGGGTAGTAAGAATGTTCACCCTGAGGATATGATGCCGAGTGCGATAATCAATTTCTGAAGGGTGGGCATTCTTACTATCACCCTCTTATGAATGTCATCTTTTTTACTATACCGAAATCCTCCCGGGCCAAAAATAAGCTTTGTTTTTGTTTAAGAAAATGTAGTTCTGCCTTTGTTTGCTCCTTAAATCATTTGTTTTCTGGTGATAGATTGTCTCTAAATGATGAAATACTTCTTTTACATATCGCTGTACTATTTGCTATCAGAGAGAGTAGCATATTTGTTGTTGCCATTTAGACAGCTGTCGTTGGGTTGACCATATGGATGCTTTTTATGCGGAGTTTAATAAATGCCTATAGTCAGTGCTTATGACCCGCACGGATTAGAAACAAAGAGTGTTTTGACTATCACCCTGTGATTTACTTTCACCCTGCAATGTCACCCTCGCTTCAGATAGTATGAAGTTAAAGTGTGGTCTATGGGGATTTAGCACGAGCGATTTATGTGAGGTACGATAATACGAACTGTCTCTCCTCTGAGTATATGAAATGAACTGTATACACGAGTGATTACGCGTGAGGTAAACTTATTTAAAAATACTACCTTATCCTTCAGTAAAACAAAAAAAATACTTAGAATTTGCTCATCAAACAAGATAAAGGTCTCGACTCGGATATAAGAATACACAGTTATAACTGGACCTAGGTAATCTATAACAAATAAGTTCAACACTATTAGACTAATGTTACCTGTCAGTAGTTAACCCATAACCCGCTAAGCACGACTATAATAGCCTTTGCGTCCATTGTTAGCCCAGATCAGCCTAACTCGCAGGCTTATCAGGGTTTACAATGTCCCTCTGCTGATCAGTCATTTCCCCCAAAACACACTTTTTTCACATAAATGGAATGATCTTTATTAAAAAAAAAACAGTCCATTATGTATATATGTAGCGGGTTAAGGGTTAAATTCATAGATGTACCTTTCATGCCATCACAAAGCAAGTATATTTTTTTACTGTAGTACTAAGAGAATCTCAATAGAAAGACGTTGCGTTTTAAACCTTCGCCTCTCGCCGTTGCGGGTTCGAATCCCACTGGGAGCTCGACTTGTAAGTGAGTAAGTGTCGATTCTTACGGATGGCGGGAGGTGTATACAGTACTGGTTCTACCCAGGAAAAGTGGATGGTCTGCCTCCACCACAAAAAAATCGAACGTCATATATAACCTTACATGTGTTAAAAATGACGTATGCTAAAGCACAATACACAAACAAAACTCAGTGGAAAGAATAATATAATCTTATTACGGAACTTGCCACGCACTGCTCTTTTCACTGAAGCTCTCGACACCACAATGATAACCCCATGAGGGATGACAGAATGTTAATAGATAACTTGTGCAATAACTTCTGCAATCCTTATCGAAACGACACGATTAATATTAAAGACGTGCTGAAACCATCGATAACTATTCACGGAACGTCTTATCTTGATACAAAGCATGCATAACCACTGCAATAACAAGAAAGAAACACAGCCAAGCAGTTGAAAATAACAATTATGAAAATAAATTTACCAATCATTATTGATCACAAGCGTTCTTAACTGTCTGGGTATATCATAGTCTGGGTATATCATAATTTTATACGTAGAAGCCTATATTCGACAAAGTTATTAATGTAGAATTGCTTAAACTGCTTACAGTAATGATGGGTAGAACGAACTTCTGGTCAACACAATAAAATAAACAAGTGATAGAAATACACAAGGTACAACATGGATAGTAACCTGTAAAGCAAACACCTTACAGTTAAAATGATTTATTCAAGGGATGTACAACCCCGAAACAAATCTCAAAACATGACATGTTTGTTGAAGGCAGGCTTTTCTAGATGTATGAATATGAGAACAAATACAAATCCAGTGATGGTCATGTGTAGTTTTAATGTGCTGAATTAAATGTTCTTTAAACAGGTAGCCGTAATGGTCTGACTGCACAACGTTACCACACAATAAATTAACACAGTTCCATATATACAGTATGTTACTGCCTCTCAAAATATTTTTTCTAGAAACATATATATTCTGCGCCTTTCTATAATACATACAGCGATGATGATATACACGGTGGAATGAAGAGGCTGACATTCGCTGCAGACTATAGTAGTAGAACATAGTTTTAGTATAGTAAGTACTTTACTAGAGCCAGGGAACGGGTTGTTATACGTTAACATATTAAATTCATACTTTGAAACGTTTAGCAGGGGCATCGAATCGTTTTTACCTCTTTCTAAGCAACGACGTTGCGTTGTAAATCGTTTAGCCTCTCACCGCTGCGGGTTCGAATCCCACTGGGAGCTCGACTTGTACGTGAGGAATTATCGAATCTTACGGATGGCGGGAGGTGTATAGTACTGGTTCTACCCAGGAAAAATGGGTGGTCTGCCTCTATCACAAAAATATCGACCGTCATATATAACCTTAGATGTGTTGAAAATGACTTAAAACACCATACAAATGCATAAAATAGCTTTTCATAAGGCCAGGCCAATGCAAATCGTGTGTGTTGTTAAAATGTCGAAATTCCATGTTTATAAAAACATTTATATCTAACAACCTGCAGCTAATGTTAGTTAAATATTATTCTGCCTTCGTTAACGATTTGCGAATCTTAAGCTTCTACTGAAATTCAGTAACATCCGTAAAACATGAATGTACTAGTCAGTCCTAGCTAGTCAACATGAATGTACTAGTCAGTCCTAGCTAGTCTTATTCTGATCAAACTTTATATTTGAATTTCTCATTCATGACATTTCAAGTCAATAAAATATTAGTTTAATAATATGCTTCATTTAATTGTCAAATGTAAATTGTTGGCCTTCACTGAAAAAAAATAACAACAGACTTTAGCAGTCGGGATTTATGTTGATGTTGACAACGTATTACATTACATATATCATTTTGATACAAACAATTTTAACACATATATCGTAAAACATGTTTTCTAACAATATATGTTTCTCATCTATGAATCAATTAAAGTTGGAAATAGGGGAAAAGACGAAACAACAGTGTACAATATTTTTGTAAATTTTATCCAAAACGATTTTTCATGTTATGTTATTTTCAGGCAAATGCTTATCTCAAACAATGACATTTTTTGCAGCGTTAATTCCACAACATCGCCGTATCTATCAAACATTGATCAAATCAATACAGAATGAACATGTTACAGAGGGCATATCTGGTTTTTCCTTGTAGTTAAGGGTTCCAGCTTAAAATGAACAAATGTTGATATTCTAATGGTCAAAACATAATGAATTAAAAGTTAGAAAGATTCTCCTATAGGAACCACAGCACCCAAACCCTATGGCATCGTAGGTCCGCACTGTACTCCAGACTAAATCAAATGAGCAAAAGCAATGAGCAGCACAATACACGACACAATAAAGACAGGGTTACAGGGTTTGGAGAATAAACATGACAGGGTTTGGAGAATAAACATGACAGGGTTAGGAGAATAAACATATAAACATGACATGGTTTGAAGAATAAACATGACAGGGTTTGGAGAATAAACATGACAGGTTAGGAGAATAAGCATATAAACATGACAGGATTTGGTGAATAAACATGACAGGGTTTGGTGAATAAACATGACAGTGTTTGGAGAATAAGCATGACAGGGTTTGGTGAATAAACATGACAGTGTTTGGTGAATAAGCATGACAGTGTTTGGTGAATAAACATGACAGTGTTTGGTGAATAAACATGACAGGATTTGGTGAAAAAACATGACAGGGTTTGGTGAATAAACATGGCAGGGTTTGGTGAATAAACATGACAGGGTTTGGTGAATAAGCATGACAAGATTTGGTGAAAAAACATGACAGGGTTTGGTGAATAAACATGGCAGGGTTTGGTGAATAAACTTGACAGGGTTCGGTGAATAAACTTGACAGTGTTTGGTGAATAAGCATGACAGGGTTTGGTGAATAAACATGACATGGTTTGGAGAATAAAAATGACAGGGTTTGGTGAAGAAACATGACAGGGTTTGGTGTATAAACATTACAGGGTTTGGAGAATAAACATGACAGGGTTTGGTGTATAAACATGACAGGGTTTGGATAATAAGCATGACAGGGTTTGGTGAATAACATCGTGCTAACATCATATTTTAATTGATACGAAATTTGTATCATGTTTTACATAGAAAATAGAATAATGAATATGAATCTTTGATTGCAGCTATGAAAGCTTAGCCAAAACTCGATTATTCTCATTAAATATTAGTGATAATATCGATACAATATTTCTCACGTGCTCATACTGATATGACAGGAAGAACACTTTGATACAGGTAATGATACAACTATTATTAAAATTTAACATCTTTGTTATCAGTAACATCTGTTCCTCAAGAAACGTTAATGGATATTTCTTTAAATGTGCGAACAATTGTATAATGTGAAGTTGATATTGTTTAAACCAATTTTCCAATTGAGATGCATGCTGGAAATGAAGCACCGACTGAACGCGGTATCTAACCCGCCCAATAACGGCAAACTTACACTACAAAGCTCTACCCAGGTGTTCAGGTCGTATAATAATGTAGATTTGCCAATTAAAAGTATATTAAATATCCGTGATTGAATATGCGTAAAATTAATTAGGAGTTGGTAGCTCTTAATTCAATGCTCCAGTGTTGGGGTTTAGCCTGAATGGTTAAAGCCGTTTATATTGTGTTTATAGAGTTTGGATTCTCAAAATATATAAGTTATATATGAATCTCGCCATCAGTAGGCGGTAGCCCTATTGTCAACCCTTTTTGTGTTTGTGACCTCATATGCCTTTATTCCTTGTTACCATTGCTATTAATGTTTGTCCTTTTGCGTGTTTTGGGGTTTACTGTGTTCTGTAAAAGCTGCATTTCAAGTTCAAGTTTTATACTTATTTTCAGAAACGGTGTACATATGTTGTACAATTTGGCAGTTGTTGGCGGGCTAGCTACTTTAAATTGTCAGTTGTTGGCGGGCTAGCTACTTTAAATTGGCAGTTGTTGGCGGGCTAGCTACTTTAAATTGTCAGTTGTTGGCGGGATAGCTACTTTAAATTGTCAGTTATTGGCGGGCTAGCTACTTTAAATTAAATTGGCAGTTGTTGGCGGGCTAGCTACTTTAAATTGGCAGTTGTTGGCGGGCTAGCTACTTTAAATTGTCAGTTGTTGGCGGGCTAGCTACTTTAAAGTCAGTTGTTAGAGGGCTAGCTACTTTAAATTGGCGGTTGTTGGCGGGCTAGCTACTTTAAATTGGCAGTTGTTGGCGGGCTAGCTACTTTAAATTGTCAGTTGTTGGCGGGCTAGCTACTTTAAATTGTCAGTTGTTGGCGGGCTAGCTGCTTTAAGTTGGCAGTTCTAATTTTAATTGGCAGTGGTTGGCGGGCTAGCTACTTTAAATTATCAGTTGTTGGCGGGCTAGCTGCTTTAAATTGGCAGTTGTTGGCGGGCTAGCTGTTTTAAATTGTCAGTTGTTGTCGGGCTAGCTGCTTTAAATTGGCAGCTGTTGGCGGGTTAGCTGCTTTAAATTGTCAGTTGTTGGCGGGCTAGCTGCTTTACATTGGCAGTTGTTGGCGGGCTAGCTACTTTAAATTGGCAGCTGTTGGCGGGTTACCTGCTTTAAATTGTCAGTTGATGGCGGGTTAGCTGCTTTAAATTGTCAGTTGTTGGCGGGCTAGCTACTTTAAATTGTCAGTTGTTGGCGGGCTAGCTGCTTTAAGTTGGCAGTTCTACTTTTAATTGGCAGTGGTTGGCGGGCTAGCTACTTTAAATTGTCAGTTGTTGGCGGGCTAGCTGCTTTAAATTGGCAGTTGTTGGCGGGCTAGCTGTTTTAAATTGTCAGTTGTTGTCGGGCTAGCTGCTTTAAATTGGCAGCTGTTGGCGGGTTAGCTGCTTTAAATTGTCAGTTGTTGGCGGGCTAGCTGCTTTAAATTGGCAGTTGTTGGCGGGCTAGCTACTTTAAATTGGCAGTTGTTGGCCGTTCTCAGGCCCTAGCATAGTGTCAACTCGATTGTGTGTGTGATTTTCTGCTCGACTAATATACCTACTTAGAACGCCCCTGTAGAAGCAGCACATTACATGCAGACATCTTCAACACTATATACATAGTTTACGTTCATACTATGCCAGTATCTATATAAACAACAGACCTTTAATGAATTTAGACAATGAAAACACCATATTCGTTTTGCCACTGACAGTTCCAATTAACTGAAAGGAAATGGGGTCTGTAGTCCCGATAAAACATCATATTATTTTGTATTGGAACAGCAAGCTCAGAGGGAGATGAGATGAAGGACAAAGTTTCCCCTCCGACATGCCTCCACCAGGGAGCGAACCCACGAGGCACAGCACAGAAGTTTGTAGCACTAAAGCCAAGGCCTTATCCATGACCTATCCATGACCTATCGAGGCCACTCTGAACTGAGTTCTATGTTTACTACATGCCCTGTTCGACTTGAGCATCCGCTTAAGTATCTGGTAATCTAAGTTCGAACGCTTGGTGACAGTCAACGTTAAACCTTAAAGAAAATGTGTGCGTGCGTGCTGCGTGCGTGTGTGTGCGTTTAATTTCGCTAGCTGGGATTTCTCAAACCCATTTTCCGCTAGACTGTATTTTGTTAGTTTAATTTTCATTTGCGACTAGACACAGAATAGTAGATAAATCATATTCAAATAAGAATTAAGTTCCTTTAAATTAATACATTTTATTTGCTATTAAATTTGCATTGTTATATAATCATTCAGCAAGTATACGTGTTTTATTTGGTATAAATGTTATCGTTAACCACACTCTTAATTACTGTTTACGCTTGATTTACAATATATTGGCACGGCATTTTCCGAAATACTCCATATCGTAAACATCAATTCAGTGTATAATCCCACCCAGATGGATTAAACTGCGGACTTTAGCTTTTACCTAGCTTGCGAATATCGCAGTATAATTGTGTTTCGTGCATTACTTTGCCAGACAGTGTGTTGTATTAATTAAAATATTTTAATGAGCACTATGAATAAAAAGTTGTAACATATTTTAAAAGAACTAACCTGATAAAAAATGGAAAAAATTACATAACCGTTTATCAAAACTCTATCCGTGTGTTCAGGTTATATAATAATGTATATGTGCCGATTAAAAGCATGGTTATTTTCACGTGTTCTTAAAATACCCGATATTAAATATGTGTAAAATGAATTATGAGTTGGTAACTCTTAATTCAACTATCCAGGTTTGGAGTTTGGCCTGGTTGGTTAAAGCCATTTATATTGTGTCTATAGAGTTTGGGTTCTCAACATATGTAAGTTGTATATACCCCGTCGTCTGTAGGTTTAGAAACGATTTAAATGAGTTGTAACATTCGGCTGTTGTTGGCGGGATAGCTACTTTAAATCACCGATCTGGGATTGCACAATGTGTTACTCGAAGCAGAATATTTAGTTATTTTTGTATGAATGCCAATCTCTCTAAATTGAATGTTTGCTAACACAGACCGATAGTCACAAAGAATAACTTCTGCAACATTTTGAAGGTACAAATCTTCGAATGAGTGATTATTTGAGACGATTTGAGTGAGCAATAATAAATAATAATTATAATAAAATGATGCATCGACATATTGATGTATATATAACTAAACAGTTTCATACTCTCCCAAGAGAAGTAATCTTGGACTGAAACACTTGTTAGTAAGTGTTCTCTCTAATGAGGGAGAAATGTATGTGTATGTATGTAAATGTATGTATGTAAGTGTATGTCAGGTACAAAAACGTTATATGTGACAAAACAGACTTCATATTTTGCCATGTATTGCCGTGTATATATGTATTGCGTTGCACCTAAAGATATTTTGCATTTTGAATAAAATATATGTTCGTCATCTGTGTTAAGCACCAGAATTGTGTAATGTATTTTACCAAGATTATCCCCCTTTTCATCTTAGATGTTTGCGGATAAAATTGGCAATCTGGAGTTCCCACTACTATTTGATGCTTCTTGTTATTCTCCGATTATTACTTTTTGGACGTTACGTACAATTTAAAATTATTTCAAGGAAATAGAAACGCGCCCGATTTTTTTCTCACGCACATGAAACATTTATAAAATATAAATGGGTCCCTGTGTTTATATTTCTATGGTTACCATTGGTTTTAACAAATGTGTCTTTTTAAGTTCCATTTTGATATTTTAAGGATAATCATGTTTATATAAAAGCGTCACATTGATATGAACTATATAGCAATAGTGTGACAGCTATAACAAACTCCCGCCATGTTAGCGAGTTTAAGCGGATTCCAAATTGTTTAACATCACTTGGAGCTACCAGTAAATGTTTTATATGTCATATTATCTCGATTCTTATTATTATTTGTAAAGTATATTGCACAGTAATACTGGTCTTATCCGACGCTTGTTTTCCATTCTGTAACGTAAATAATTATCATACTTTTTATAAGTATAAAAACGGTGTGTAACCGATTTAAAGTGCTTTACAAAATCATCTGTTGCATAAGAAACGTTGCACTGAACTGATTACCATAGTTATTTTTCGATGAATGTGCAAGTTCAGCGAAATATACTGCAGTGATAGTAAACACAAACTAAGATCAAAACAGTGTTATAAATATAATTACGTTCGATATTTAACTAATATGCACAATAGTTTATCTTACGAAGCACACCTGCACATAAAATCTTCAAAGTGGGAGTTGCAGTTTATATCGATAGAAAATTAATGGCGAAATAAGCTTATTAAAACGTAACGTTTAAAACGATGAAGACGTATCCGGAAGTCTGCTTACATGGAGAATTGCGCAATCCAATCAATGAACTAAACAATGTAACATGAACTAATGTATACAACAAACACATCGCTTATGCAAATAAAACCAGATAGCTTGAAGGGCCAAATGATGTGTGTACATAGCAATAGTTAATGCTCAGTTGATGGTTAAAGAAGCTATCTGCCGAGAACCGCCAAATTATGTTAACATACGTACACTGTTTCTAAACTAACGTTTATCAAAAGAGGTTATCATTTTGCATTTTGCAACGCACTGCATGCATGGTGGTGGACCCATTTACAGTTCGTCACTATGCTTTCCTCTTTAAATGTGCGATGACTGCACAGGCTGTGGACCCTATGATGACGTCTAGCTAGAGCCCGGTGACGTTGTTCATCTGCAATTGTGTCTTGTCATGCCCTGAATGGTTTATTCTCGTGTTGCTCTGGCTTCTGCCAAGTCACTGAGTACTTTCTTTGTGGCTTTCTAGGATGACAGTAGGGTAAGTGTGAAGTTCGGTGCACCCTAGAACCTGGTTTAAACCCTCAGCGGCCTTTTTTGGCACTGACCGTTCCAAGGCGGTAGCCCTATTGTCAATCCTTTTCGTGTTTGTGACGTCATATGCCTTAATTCCTTATTAACATTGCCATTTATGTTTGTCGTTTTGCGTGTTTTTGGGTTTACTGTGTTCTTTGAAAGCTGCATTTCTTGTTCGACTTTTAAACTTATTTTTAACAATGTCATATGAACTAATGCATACTATGAACACATCGCTTATGCAAATAAACCAGATAGCTTGAAGGGTCAAATGGTCTATGTACATATCAATATTTAAAGCACATTTGATGGTTAAATAAGCTATCCCGGCAACAACAGCCAAATTATGTAAACATACGTACACTGTTTCTAAACCTACTGACTACGAGGTATATATATTATATATAGTTTGAGAATCCAAACTCTATGGACAGAATATAAACGGCTTTAAACAGCCAGTTCAAACACCAAAACTGAAGCGTCGAATTCAGAGTTACCTTCTCATAATTCATTTTACGCATATTCTATCATGAGTATATTAGGAACGCATAAATACCTATACTTTTAATCGGAACATTTACATAACTATATGATCTGAACCACTGGATAGAATTTTGATAAATGGTTTGTAGTGCAATTTTGCCGTTATATAGCGCGTTAGTGCCTTTAAATTACACACTACACATCGATACAAAGTCAGTTGTATTTCCGTTAGGATTGAAATTAGACATAGTGTGGCTTTAAACATAATTTAATAAGCACACTCACGCTATAAAAATCAATTGTGGTGAAGTGATCAAAGAGACCGCTCGTGCAATGTGGGTATAAACATCGAACAGTTTCGTGTCGGAATGGGTACAACCCTTTCTGATGAACAGGAGATGGGTGTGCCACATTGTTCACTCTTTTTAACATAAACGTTAACAGTATAGTTCAGTGCAATAATTCGTGGTGTGAACTGTTCCCTATATGTTGACCACTGTGTTATGTTACCGTGCAAAAAGCATAAATAGTATTGAAAGACAAATCACACCAATGTCTCAATAAACTTAAAGGTGAATGGCCACCTTTTTTGTAGTATTATCAATTAACAAAATTAACTCTTAAACTTCATACGAACATTTCTTGATAGTCTCGGAGAGAAACATATATTGAAAACCGCTACTAAGTTGTATGTAAAACTAAGTATTACTTGCATGACGTCGATACTACTTTAACCACTGCATTACTGCATTACTGCACGGGGAAATGAGGTAAATCTGAATTGTAAAGCTGCACAACTACTGCCAGATAATTTATAAATACATTAACGTGTGGACTAATTTACCTGTTCAAAATTGTCTACGTCATCAATTAAAATCTTATTCTCGCTTTTCACAGATATTGCAATGTGTGAATTGTAAATATCTATTTTTGTGTATTGATTTCGATTTAAATAAACATAAATATCTTCTTGGAACAAAACATGGCCGGAGAACTTTAAGACTTGGTCTGATGAAAATGGTTTTAACCTTTCAAAATCTAAAACTGATTGTATGGATTTTTGTCACCTACGTAAACATCATGAATACCTCATCTTACACTGGATGATTAACCAATACCAGTAGTGGATGAGACGAAACTCCTATGTCTGTTTAGTAACACCGTCCTGTTTTATTAGGATGACTATTGGGAAAGAGTGAGATTCTGTGTACCCTAGAAACCGACTTACACTCTCTGCTTGCTCTCCCCTACACCTCCCCCACCACTACAGACATCTTTTCGTCACTGACCGTTAGAGTGAGGTTATGTGCACCCTAGAAACTGACTTACACCCTCTGCACGCTCTCCTCTACCCCTCCCCCACCACTACAGACATCATTTCGTCACTGACCGTTAGACTGAGGTTCTGTGCACCCTAGAAACTGACTTAAACTCTCTGCTTGCTCTCCCCTACCCCTACCCCACCACTACAGACATCCTTACGTCACTGACCGTTAGACTGAGGTTCTGTGCACCTTCGAAACTGACCTAAACTCTCTGCTCGCTCTCCCCTACCCCTCCCCCACCGCTACAGACATCCTTCTGTCACTGACCGTTAGTGTGAGGTTCTGTGTACCCTAAAAACTGACTTTAACACTCTGCTCGCTCTCCCCTACCCCTCCCCCACCACTACAGACATCTTTTTGTCACTGACCGTTAGACTGAGATTCTGTGCACCCTAGAAACTGACTTAAACTCTCTGCTCGCTCTCCCCTACCCCTCACCCACCACTACAGACATCCTTTCGTCACTGGCCATTAGAGTGAGGTTCTGTGCACCCTAGAAACTGACTTACACTCTCTGATCGCTCTCCCCTACCCCTCCCCCACCACTACAGACATCCTTTTGACAATGGCCGTTAGAGTGAGGTTCTGTGCACCCTAGAAACTGACTTACGCTCTCTGCTCGCTCTCCCCTACCCCTCCCCACCACTACAGACATCCTTTCGTCACTGACCATTAGACTGAGGTTCTGTGCACCCTAGAAACTGACTTACACTATCTGCTCGCTCTCCCCTACCCCTCACCCACCACTACAGACATCCTTTAGACACTGGCCGTTAGGGTGAGGTTCTGTGCACCCTAGAACTGACTTACACTCTCTGCTCGCTCTCCCCTACCCCTCCCCCACCACTACAGACATCCTTTCGTCACTAACAGTTAGACTGAGGTTCTGTGCACCCTAGAAACTGACTTAAACTCTCTGTTCACTCTCCCCTACCCCTCCCCCACCACTACAGACATCCTTTCGTCATTGGCCGTAAGAGTGAGGTTCTGTGTACCCTAGAAACTGACTTACACTCTCTGCCCGCTCTCCCCTACCCCTCCCCCACCACTACAGACATCCTATTGTCACTGACCGTTAGACTGAGGTTATGTGCACACTAGAAACCGCCTTAAACTCTCTGCTCGCTCTCCCCTACCCCTCACCCACCACTACAGACATCCTTCTGTCACTGACCGTTAGTGTGAGGTTCTGTGTACCCTAAAAACTGACTTTAACACTCTGCTCGTTCTCCCCTACCCCTCCCCCACCACTACAGACATCTTTTTGTCACTGACCGTTAGACTGAGATTCTGTGCACCCTAGAAACTGACTTAAACTCTCTGCTCGCTCTCCCCTTCCCCTCCCCCACCACTACAGACATCCTTTCGTCACTGGCCGTTAGAGTGAGGTTCTGTGCACCCTAGAAACTGACTTACACTCTCTGCTCGCTCTCCCCTACCCCTCACCCACCACTACAGACATCCTTTTGACACTGGCCGTTAGAGTGAGGTTATGTGCACCCTAGAAACTGACTTACACTCTCTGCTCGCTCTACCCTACCCCTCCACCACCACTACAGACATCCTTTAGACAATGGCCGTTAGAGTGAGGTTCTGTGCACCCTAGAAACTGACTTACGCTCTCTGCTCGCTCTCCCCTACCCCTCCCCACCACTACAGACATCCTTTCCTCACTGACCGTTAGACTGAGGTTCTGTGCACCCTAGAAACTGACTTACACTATCTGCTCGCTCTCCCCTACCCCTCACGCACCACTACAGACATCCTTTTGACACTGGCCGTTATAGTGAGGTTCTGTGCACCCTAGAACTGACTTACACTCCCGGCTCGCTCTCCCCTACCCCTCCCCCACCACTACAGACATCCTTTCGTCACTGACAGTTAGACTGAGGTTCTGTGCACCCTAGAAACTGACTTACGCTCTCTGCTCGCTCTCCCCTACCCCTCCCCACCACTTCAGACATCCTTTCGTCACTGACCGTTAGACTGAGGTTCTGTGCACCCTAGAAACTGACTTACACTATCTGCTCGCTCTCCCCTACCCCTCACGCACCACTACAGACATCCTTTTGACACTGGCCGTTATAGTGAGGTTCTGTGCACCCTAGAACTGACTTACACTCCCTGCTCGCTCTCCCCTACCCCTCCCCCACCACTACAGACATCCTTTCGTCACTGACAGTTAGACTGAGGTTCTGTGCACCCTAGAAACTGACTTAAACTCTCTGTTCGCTCTCCCCTACCCTCCCCCACCACTACAGACATCCTTTCGTCATTGGCCGTTAGAGTGAGGTTATGTGCACCCTAGAAACTGACTTACACTCTCTGCTCGCTCTCCCCTACCCCTCACCCACCACTACAGACATCCTTTTGACACTGGCCGTTAGAGTGAGGTTATGTGCACCCTAGAAACTGACTTACGCTCTCTGCTCGCTCTCCCCTACCCCTCCCCACCACTACAGACATCCTTTCGTCACTGACCGTTAGACTGAGGTTCTGTGCACCCTAGAAACTGACTTACACTATCTGCTCGCTCTCCCCTACCCCTCACGCACCACTACAGACATCCTTTTGACACTGGCCGTTATAGTGAGGTTCTGTGCACCCTAGAACTGACTTACACTATCTGCTTGCTCTCCCCTACCCCTCACGCACCACTACAGACATCCTTTTGACACTGGCCGTTATAGTGAGGTTCTGTGCACCCTAGAACTGACTTACACTCCCTGCTCGCTCTTCCCTACCCCTCCCCCACCACTACAGACATCCTTTCGTCACTGACAGTTAGACTGAGGTTCTGTGCACCCTAGAAACTGACTTAAACTCTCTGTTCGCTCTCCCCTACCCTCCCCCACCACTACAGACATCCTATCGTCACTGACCGTTAGACTGAGGTTCTGTGTACCCTAGAAACCGACTTACACTATCTGCTCGCTCTCCCCTACCCCTACCCCACCACTACAGACATCCTTTTGTCACTGACCGTTAGAGTGAGGTTCTGTACACCCTGGAAACTGACTTACGCTCTCTGCTCGCTCTCCCCTACCCCTCCCCCACCACTACAGACATCCTATCGTCACTGACCGTTAGACTGAGGTTCTGTGCACCCTAGAAACCGACTTAAACTCTCTGCTCGCTCTCCCCTACCCCTCACCCACCACTACAGACATCCTTTCGTCACTGACCGTTAGACTGAGGTTCTGTGCACCCTAGAAACCGACTTACACTCTCTGCTCGCTCTCCCCTACCCCTACCCCACCACTACAGACATCCTTTTGACACTGACCGTTATAGTAAAACCCCATACAAACAAACAAACAAACCTACTGATATGTATACTTCTTGTAACTGTTTCTGCGTAAAAAAATCAACATCGACGTACGGTCTCCACACTTGTATGTATGTATCTATCAGTGTTTGCATATCAGAGCTTAACGCAAAACTGTTGTATCTTAAATACATATTCAGTAATAACAAATTATATCGCATTATAACTTACGTTGACCGAATAAACGTATTTCAATACTTGTAATGGCATACTGTTTTGTATGTTACGCGCGATTAACATCAATTTCCCTTTCATGTAATATGGTAACAGGTGTTAGCATATTTTTTTGTACAATATGTTAATGGCTTCATATAGATTTTTCTCTATGTTGATGACTTGTATAAAGTTATGGGGGAGGAAATGGAAATACATGAACTGTTATTTACAACAATTTTTTATTTGTTTAAGCATATTATTGTATAAATAATTCAAAATGTCATACCGAACATCAAAAGTTGGTAACAAAATAAAACGAAACAGTTACAAACTGTTTAAATGTTACATTTAAAGACATTATATTAGGGACAGAGTGTATGAACACCACATTCATTATATGTTAATTTTAATATAAGAGTACTGTAAATATAAACAACTATCTTTTGTATGTTCATTGTGACCAAAGAAATTGTGAGCCGATAAAAATTCAGTTCATCCAATGGGTTTTGTATCTACGTGCTAAATTACTATCTAGGTATTTTCACAGCTATTAAATTGTTTATTTTCTTGCATATACGTCAAAAGTAGTATCTAAAATCACCAGTTCAAAGTTTCTTTATAATTATAGGTGCTACAACACCATGGCCTTGACATGAATTTCATTAGTTTTGCTTTATAAAATAGTTCTATCAGAAGTGTCTGCTTTTACTCATTATCTCTCTATTAGTCTATATTTCAGCCTTTATTGTGTCTATCACTCTAAAATTCCACTGAAGTTAATCAGTTATTAGTATGAATTTTCTAAGAATAGATATGATATTAGATAAATGAAAATAGAGCCTATTATTAAGTTACAGATACTATTTATGATATTTGTAAACTCCCCGTTTCCAATTATTGTAAACCACTATAAAAAGCTAGATTGGTAAGCCAGGAACACGCGCATCTACAACACGTCATGAAATGTAATCCTTTGGGTATCACTTCGTATACACATCCTCTGAATCTATTATATTATTTCACTTTGCGTTTCTTTAGGTTAATTAAATTCATGCAAATTAAGAATGGTCTCAATAACTTGGCAGAAACCAGAATATTAAGAGAATGGACCGTTAACGGTAAATAAGACAGGTCTGTAGACAAACATTCAACGGTACCGTCATTTTCAGGGTTTAGGTGGACGTCATCATAAAATCAAAATGGAAAACGTTTTCTATACTGTAAATGGATCAACCACTAAATATAGTGTCCTGTGCAAAATAATGCAACCATTACCTATTTCGATAATTGTCTGACCAGTAAATATAATATAATAAATAAATATAATATATAAATATAGTATAATATATAAGTAATATTTACAGCATAATTTTTCGAGTACATGCGAGTTGTACTGCTTCTCTAAGGCCGCAGCCCCGAGAATGCAGTATAAATCGCATACGAGACAAAATATGCTATAAATGTTTTGTACCTTAGCCATTTCTCCTGTGCAAGAAGTTTTAGGGCGTTGCAGTTTTTAGTAAAAATAACAGCTCGATCCAATAAAAAAAAGCATTATCACGTGGCATGAGCATGACCCATGTTTTGATTATTGCAGCCAATCGCCTGTGTGTATTATTGGGCAAATCCAATGTCAAGGAGTGCTGTTTTGATAATGGGTAGTCGTGTTTTACATATTTGATTGACGGGTTGTGTGTAAACAATACAACTACGCGCGTATATCATGGTATAACTGCCGAATCTTTCATTCATAGCACGGCTGAAATATACAGGCATTTATAGCACGGTTTAGACTCAGACCTTCAGGTTTATGAAACATATATCATAAGCAAGAACAAGGAAAATCATTAGAGCTATGGTACAAATATAGTTTGTATCATAGCTCTAATGGTTTTTCTTTGTTCCTGCTAATGATATAATTTTAGTTTGATAAATAGCTCTGGTACAAAACATGTATAGCATATTTTTTCTCGTATGCGATTTATACTGCACTCTCGGGCCTGCGGCCCTCGAGAAGCAGTATAAATCGCATATACTTGAAAAATTATGCTATAAATATTACATAAAGTCCTAACCAACGATCATAAGAATTTTTGTAAATTAGTTCGTTTGTTATATGAATGCCATTTGCAAAATTGAGAACATGAACTTTCTTTTTTGACGAGCTAGTAAATGTAAGTAGACCCTTGGCCTATCGCATTTCAGATCCACAAAATAAAGTTAAGGCAAGACAACGTTAAATGCATTGTCTTTGGTCAATAAACAAATGGCGATATATACTGAGACCAAATACCTTTTGAGATACGTCATATTTATCATTCGGGCTGTTTTACTGAAACTATAACATCATATTTTGTATTTCAGCTATGACTAACAGTTGACACGTTATTCTATAAGTGGAACTAGCTCATGAATATGAATGACTCGCGGGTGAAATAGTTCTGTTCGACGAACATCTAAAACCAGCCAGAAATCGATGCCTAACATATTATATTTTAGTCTCGCTTTTGTTCAGGTAACATCGATAAAATACTGAACCAAACAGCTAACGCACCAGTAGACAATACTTTTAATGTATTATATGCCGATTGGTACCGTTGTAGACAGGTGGTTGAATGATTTTTTTTTAAATTTACAGTCGTTATTGACAAGATATTTGTCTCGTTCAGAATGAAATTTGTTTTGATTTATTGATTGTTATTACCTGAAATATTAAAGGTATTGTCTGCTCGTGCGTTAGCTGTTTGGTTCAGTATACATTATATAACAAAACTATACTGAGTAAAAAAGGAAAGTGTGCACTCAAACTTGCATAATCAACCTCCATACGAATATCACATGGCTCTAAACGTTTAATTGGACATTTTGATATTATTTATACCTCCATTTTAACACTCTGTGTATTAGATAAATGTATTTTTTAGAATTAAGTCCATGAGAATTGATAAATTTACTTCTTCGTGTTTGCATCTTTTAAATATGTTACAGATGTTTTGTTTGTATGGTGTTTTAATTATTTTCAACACATGTAAGGTTATATATGACCTTTTTTATGTTGGATGCAGATCAACCACCTTTCCTGGGTAGAACCAGTACTGTACACCTCCCGCCATCCGTAAGAATCGACACTTCCTCGCTTACAGGTCGAGCTCCCAGTGGGATTCGAACCAACCCGCAGCGGTGAGAGACGAAGGTTTACAACGCAACGTCGTTAACCATTCGGCCACGGAGACAATATTATAAATCAAATATAGTTGGAAATAGTCGGAAAAGACGAAACAGTGTACAATCTATTTGTAAATCTTATCCAAAACGATTTTTCATGTTATGTTATTTTTGCAAATACTTATCTCAAACAAGGACATATTTTGCAGCGTAAAACATCGCCGTATCTATCAAACATTGATAAAGTCCATACAGAATGAACATTTTACAGAGGGTATATCTGGCATTTCCTTGTTGTTATATTAAAGTCATTGATCACTGGCGTGAATAATAAGACAAATGGGTTCCTGGATAATTAAAGAAGATATGTGAACAGCTGAAGTTTGATTGGTTAATGCAACTACTGAGCTATGATTATGCTGTTCCTGAGATATGATTAATGTTACTGCAACCCGCCACTTCACTACAACCAACGGTTTGAGTGGAACTCCGAGTATTTAGACTTATACATACTGAACAGAGGATCCTTACGCAGCAACTAACACAGCAACAGAAGTAAGTAGCAGTGTCGGTGTAATCGTGTTCATGAGAGGAATGCTGTTATGCAGTAACTCTCATGCAATATTTTCACATCTCAGAGTTATAAATGTCTCCAGCAATCCTGGACATGCGCAGGAGATATTTTAGAGTAGACTGTGTCATGGTTAATCGATTTTCCTTTTAATTGCTATTTAGAAAATACGAAGATATCTACTTTAAAATCAGTAATTACGATTGGTTATTAGTTTTAGTAAAAGTAGATATAAAAATCGAAAGGAAAAGTAGCATTCAAGGACGACAGTCAACCACAAACACACACAGAAACAAAGAAGAACTTTAAAGATGAATTAAAGGCAAGCACAAAAGGGTTGACAATAGGGATACCGCCTTGGAACGGTCAGTGACAAAAAGGCCGCTGGGGTTTAAACCAGGTTCTAGTGTGCATCAAACCTCACTCTTACCCTATTGTCATCCCAGTAAACGGGACAGTGTAAATAATGATATTCCCGGCAGGTTATAATCTCTAACAAAAGTTCTAACAAACAAGGCAGCACTAATAGGCAATACAAGTAAAACACATAAATGATCATGTATATATAATATAAAAACAAAAGTCTACAAAGCCACAAAGTAAGTACTCAATGACTTGGCAGAAGCCAGAGCAACAAGAGATCAACTCGTTAAGGACACGACTAGACAAGATTAAATACAAACATCAATCGCTACCGTCCTATAAGGATTTAGGTAGACGTCATCATAGGGTCCACAATATGTCCGGTCATCGTAAAATCAAAGAGGAAAGCATAGTGGAGAACTGTTAATGGGTCAACCACTAAACATGCAGTACGTTGCAAAAGGATTGGGTCCTTTAAATTGACTGAAATAATTGCAATAATTCCTAATTATCGATTGATTATTGATCCATTAACATTTTCGCTTCAACTTGAAGCGGAGATGCATCTGACTGGTCAATACATTCCACCTTGTTCCCAGATAAGTTACATATTGTACCAGAGGATTTACAATAGGCATCATTTCGAAACCCTGACAAGCGAGAATGCGCAGTACCGGCAGTTTCGGTACTCGTACTGTAAAGCCGGTATGCTTGCGCTTAATGAGAAAAGGACCAGGAAGTGTAAACATGCTCTCTTGGACATGAACTTTAACACTCTTATGGAAGTCAGTCACAATGTTGATTGATTGATTCTGGACTATAGTCTGTAAGGGGCCTACGTCGACCGGCTGTCAGTGTTACTTGTTATTCCATGTAAAACCCTGTTTCTCCTTAGCAAACACTATTTTACATTAACTAACAAGTAGCATACATTATACTGAACATTGAATACAAATAAAATACATTATACTTAACACTGACTGTCAGGTAAAATGTACCATACCGTACACTGAATAGCGAGTAACCCGGACATTAAATCACGTACCGTACATTGAATAACATCTTACAAATTACATAATCATGTTAGGCTTTAGGTTTTAATCGTGTTTGTTTTTTCGGATACCAAGCCATGTTATAACATTTTATTTATGCTGCTTCTAAATATCAATAATATGGATATCAAACTATGGAAATGTATTGAAGTAGTAGAATCTAGTTGCTTGATTCTCGAATGGGTCTAAATGAATCGTTATTTGATTATTCCGAAATTGTATTGAAAATAGAAGAGATTACTTGCCAAAGATTAATAACCCCGATGTATCACATACCATGACTTTCGGTAGTGTAATAAAACCATGACTTATTTATCGTAATACACTAATGTATTATAGATACAAACGAAGACTGTAGAGTAAAATATTTAGTCCCAATTGTTTGCATGGTACATCATGTGATACGTTCTCTTAGAAACTGCCGCCGTATACAAAACAATTGACAGCATTACAGTGAAACTATCACGTCGTAGGGATGTGATGTGATAAATAGAATCTTACTTTAATAAACTCGTTAGATAAAAATATAATATACTCGACAGAGCCTCGTATCATATCATGTTATCCAACTCGTTTATTAAAATCAATAATACACAGTCACTTATCTATGATCTTTTATGTAACAAAAGATTTCAAAAAGAAACATTTATCAATTATCATTTGTATCAATTATACCAAGTAATGTCCTATAGTGTAACTAACGTGACTTTTTCAATCCACATGTTACGAACCGTTTCGTTGCCGCTTGTACTTGGTTTACATTAGTACAGTAAAAAAAGAGTATGAAATGAGGAATGTGGAGGTCGCCGAACACGATAAATACAACAGGTATTGCATTCTCGGCTTGACTGAGACTTGATAGTGAAACGTGCTTCTACCGTCCATGCACTCTAGCCTCGGGTTGAGCAGAACTCAATATTTAAAATGTCAATATTACAGATACGTAAGCCATCCCGAAGATGGTATGCATATGATGGTGAACATGGAACCTTCAATGAGGTATTTTCACCCCATTCCATGGCCAGCGGCGTATGGTCCCAGTTTCTAACAAAGACAAACTTGGTTTTATTATTTGATTGAATATATACATTCGACGTTTACAAGACAACTTGTTTATTTGGCAAAACATATTTTCTCCCTATGCCAAACACGAAGTCTAGGAAATGTTAATTATGAAAACAATTTGGAAGCAATACACTTTAATAGTGCATTTTGATCCCTGTTTCCGTATAACTACTCAACAATCCTCCGTAATTTAATTACGTTGCCATTTTATTGCAACCGTGTGTATCTCGTTTTATTTAAGCACAGTCACGCATGCTATTAAAATCAATCTTATAGAATAATCAAAAGCATTGCTTATGCAAACTATTGTCTGCCATAGTTAAATAACTAATCATTCATACCGATACAAGAAGAGATAGACAGCATAGCACTGCACATCTTCCAAAGACTGACATTATCATTCAAAATAACACACGAGCAAGTAAAATACGCCACGCTTTGATACGACCGATATATCCAAGGAATGTATGACTGTAGACATAATTGTTTCGGTTTTATTTTTTTATTTATGAGTATAATGGAAATGTCTAAAATGGCATGTTTACAAATAAGATGTCATGTGAAATCATATATGTATATATGACTCAGGTAATGAAAATAAGAATGCACTTTGTTAGAAAAGTATCAATCTATATTACATTTCATTCAAGGATTTTTCGAGATGTATGAGCGACGGAAATATCATTTCTATTGGGAAATAATTGCATAGAGACATATTTCCCACTATGTGGATGTTTTGGAACTACGTTTACTTGGCTTTCTTTGTATATTTCAGTAGTAAATAACCGCCGCTTAAAGCTGCGTGTGTAAACGACATCGGACAATGTCAGAAAAAGATATGAATTAGAGAGTAACGTCACATTTCTAGATTGTGTTTGATGAAAAATGTTGCACTGCATGTTTTCCAATGATTGAAAATTTCGTATTGAAAAAACTCAATGTAATTAAACTCTGTAAATCCCAGTAAATCGAATAATGTCGAGTTATACAAAAACATCCTTTAGTAAAAACTAGTATTTTCATTTGAAGGCACTAGCTTGATTGCTACTAAGGTATTCAAACGCTTTACCAGATCGAAGATATCCAAACGCTTTATAAGTGTGATTGCATTTGACGGCATGTGTAGGCTTTATTGGCTTTAGATCAGACTACACCAATTACCAACCAATCAGCGGGCAGGGAAAAGGTTCCAGGGTAAATTCGGAGCTATTACATAGAATCTCTTCATTTTGATTGGTTGAAAGGTTAAATCATACATTTGTGCAATGTATTCATAATGTGTTGCATAATCAAAGAAAGAAGTATATTTTACATTTTCCTCATGTTTCTCCATGCAAGTAGGTGGGTCAGCACAATCCGACCCAAACAGCTTTTTCAAAACATACTCAATGTATGGCTTCTGTATGTTTTTTTAATAAAACTAAGATAGGTCTTTCAAAACAAGTAATAAAAAATATAGCTTCCTATATTAGGGAACTCAGTACAGAGCTTAGAGCTATAAGGTAGGCCTTTGTTACTATGGACGTAGTATGACCAAAAGATAGATTCTGCATAGGGTAAAAGTGAAAGTAGACATACTTTTTCCTTAACACAATGATTTGAAAGTGTGAGAAATGTTGAATTATTGTGTATTTTGACTTTTCTTATAACTCTTTTCATGGTTTTTAAATATTTGAAAGTTTTATGATGCAACATAGCTAATTTAAATTCCTTTATTGAAGGTAGTGGACACAAAATTAGCCATACCTGACACCTGGTATACAAAATTAGCCTGTAATGCACATGTTTGACTAGATAAAGGTATATCTAGTAAGTTTTATTCATTTCTGAGGGCTTTGCATACATTGTTTGGCAAAAATGTCAGAAAGCGACAATCTACATCTGTCCGAAAAGATGTCGAAAAGCCGCTTTTGTCTGTTTTGAAAAAGATGTTGAGGTAAACTCTGACTGTGAGTGCATCGCTTCTATACGGTTAGTGTCGATATGCAAATATGTTATGCAGTTTAATACATTTTACAACTTAAATTATTTAGTTGGCAAAAAATATGACCTTTTGTATGTTTTTCAAAAGTTTTTTTCAACCCAACCCCCTTCATTTTAATGAATTTTCATGGCTCTGTACTTTAATCAGTGTTTATTGGCTGCATGGTTACATGAAATTGACCTGTAAAGATGGTATAAACAATATCTAATAACAAAAATACAAGAAACATTACAGTAACAGTCAATCTTGTGTAATGAGCATATTGTAAAACATGGCATGGCCCTAAAAATGGAGTTGGGGAGGATAGTCTCAGAATTATTTTTTGTCATTTCTAAATTGAAAAGTTGCATTTTCTTGATGGTTTGACATATAGAACCTGCTGAATAATGTTAATTAATTCATTTGATTGCAGATTTTGAATACATACAAAAACAGTGGCGTTTTATGGTAAAATCTGCTATTTTGACCCCTGAAAATCACAAATATCAGTTTTGAGTAGATATTATTTTCAAGATAGCTTTAACTGGTTGAAAATCACATGTTGCTGATGAAATCAATTTAAAATCACTTTATTTGAAGCAAAAGATTGGAACGGTTGTCGAGATATGGCATTTTGAAGATTCTGGATTTACGCGTAAAAACCGAAGGAATTTTGCTTTAGCCAACGCTCTTTTAAGCCATCATATTTTGTCGAAAAGGATTTTTTTCTTAAAAAGAATGACATCATTTCTCTCAGATCAAATGTATCAAACAATTTAGCCAGAAAAAAACAACTTCAGTCAGGTCTGAATGTATCTTTAGATCAGACTACACCAATTACCAACCAATCAGCGGGCAGGGAAAAAGTTCCAGGGTAAATTCGGAGCTATTACACAGAATCTCTTAATTTTGATTGGTTGACAAGGTAAACAAATAAAAAATTAAAATTCTTCTTTTGAAGAGTACTTATAAAGGTTAAATCATACATTTGTGCAATGTATTCATAATGTGTTGCATAATCATGATAATCAAAGAAAGAGGTATATTTTACATTTTCCTCATGTTTCTACCTGCAAGTAGGTGGGTCAACACCATCCGACCCAAACAGCTTTTTCAAAACATACTCAATGTATGGCTTCTGTATGTTTTTTTGATAAAACTAAGATAGGTCTTTCAAAACAAGTAATAAAAAATATAGCTTCCTATATTAGGGAACTCAGTACAGAGCTTAGAGCTATAAGGTAGGCCTATGGAAAATGAATTTGTTTAATATGACCTTTACTGCATCTGAAGGCATCCAAATGCTTTACAAGCTTGAAAGCATACAGACGCGTTACAAGCTTGATTTCATTAGAAATCATCCAATAGAATGATAGCATATGAAGGCATTCAACCGCTTTACAAGCTTGAAACATACAGACGCATTACAAGCTTGATTTCATTAGAAATCATCCAATAGAATGATAGCATCTGAAGGCATTCAACCGCTTTACAAGCTTGAACGCATACAGACGCTTTACAAGCTTGATTTCATTAGAAATCATCCCAAAAGAATGATAGTATCTGAAGGCATTCAAACGATTTATTAGCTTTATTGCATTTGATCAGATACCACTATTGATTTGGGGCTTCTAATTTGTTGAAGAAGTATAAATCTATTAGGGCATATAGTCAGATTGTAAGGTAGATTCTGATTGGATTAAACATAATTCTGCCTTTTGAAATTTTGGGAATAAGGCAGGCGAGCACTCTCGTCGTTGGAGGCGAACAGTATGTAGAATGCCGTGGTGTATTATGCCCTTTGTAAGAAACGCATACGTCCTAGGTTCAATCTCACCAACAGTGGAGGCATTTTATATGAATTCATTACCTAAAGTGTCTTTATTTATCATAATCCTATACCTGGAGTCTATGAGCATTGATCTAGTTGTATCTTCCCTAAAATGTATTCTTTTTTTATTGTTCTCTCTACTGATATTTATTGAATTCAGCGAAGTATGAACAATGAATAAACGCATTATATTTCAGTTTAAATGAATGTTTATCTCTCAATGATGAAACCCTTAAACGAAAACCACTTTCATTGGTGTGTGTGTGTGATATTTTTATTTCTAAAGCAATACTCAATTGTTAGTTCATTTGTTTAACCGGATATAAAATGGATTTGAAATGTGGTTAAAACATAATACTAAAAACAAATATTAAAAAATCAATCGAACCAATGATATATATACTTTAATTGAATTTAGTTTAAATGGCGTGTGATTGGTTCGTTTTTAAAAAGAGATAATTATTTCCGGTTGCTTGTTTGTGTATCGGTAACACAGTAAATAAACAGCACTTTTCTCTGCAATACAGATGCACTCAATCTACAGCAAGTCTCGGATGTTCAAGACGATAAATAAACATCACCGACAATAGCCTAACGCCGTTGAATAGACCGATTTGTATGTTCTAATGGAACTCCATACATCTCTCCAGATTGCTATAGATTTCTGTATGTCGATATTTTAGAATTCAATACATTAATATGCCTAATGCTTTGAATGAAATTTGAACAACTTACACATCTCCAGATTGTTATTGCTCAATGTACTATTATGTGTGTGCCTTTTTTTCGGAATTCAATACATTTATATGCATAATGGTTTGAATGTTAAGAGCGATTAGCATCACTGTTCAAGGTAACAGATGGTAGCATAATTAATACAACATTTGCGCCTATTTGTTGATGGCTTCTGATATGTTAAGTTACCTGTGTCGACTTGTAATATAGAGAATATTGTAAAATAACAAATGGAAATGCAATGTTCAAGTGACATACTATTTATTGCACGTTTAGAATGGTATATTGTAGATGGTATACCAAACATAAAGTGACCTTGACTAAACTGGTATGGCGGGTAACTTCATGATTTTAACCCCAGCGGGCGGTAGACTCCGTTATATATACAATGTAGTTAGTAAGTATTTCGTCTCCTTCCATATAAGGGTTTCAGAAAACTGAACAATCAATGATCTTATTTGTACAGGTACAGCTATTAAAAGATACATCAAAATTCAAAATTAATAATAGTATAGAAAATACATTATTTAATTACTTTTATATATCTGTATAGAGTAATGTTTAGTGTATTTACATGACAAATCGTGTGGTTTGAAAAATGCTTTATTATGTAGAAATTTGTGATTAAACCTCTCTGTGTAGCATAATGTGTAACATGATCAGAAAAATTTCTCTGGGCCATTTTTTTTTTTTTTATACTCAATCCTGGCCTTTAAATAGTTTTATTCAGTAGGACGTGTATTACTTGAAATGTTGTAGTGTACATTTGCTATTTGCCACTTGCAATGATGAATGCTTTAAATATAAAAACATATGTTTTTTTTATGTCTTCGAAGGAAAGTTGAGTGGGCTTTTAGTTCAGTAATTCAGTTTGCAGTTAAATTAAATTGTGTTGTTAATGTATCATAAAAACATAAAAAACACTGTGTATATAGTGCTGGATTTAGTTTATAAAAATATCCAAAACACGTGCAATCTGAAGAAAATAAAAAGTTCATACTGAAGAAAACAATCTGTTATTCGTTGTAGAATAACCGATACTACAAATGTTCCCTATGTTATCAACGTATACCTAACTCTATTATGTACATACACAGTGATCATTACCTAATGCGTTGGCCATGTCGT
This sequence comes from Cyrtodaria siliqua, assembly GCA_037043455.1. Taxonomy (NCBI): domain Eukaryota; kingdom Metazoa; phylum Mollusca; class Bivalvia; order Adapedonta; family Hiatellidae; genus Cyrtodaria; species Cyrtodaria siliqua. Next base: position 337,663 of record JAWPHD010000366.1, read on the forward strand.
CAAATCCCATCTTTTCCTCCTCTCTCCAACTTCCAATAAACGCTTGAATTCCTGCCATTTGGTTATTTGCACGTGCTATTTCCCACCAAAATCACACACAAATAAATCGCCTCCGTCGACTAAAGAACTTGCAAATTTCTTCGGAGACACCACACGGTATTTGAGAAATGAAAATAACGCTCTGTGAGCACAGCTAACGTTTCCAATTATCGTATACAACAGGCAAGCTGGAGTGAGAAGTGACAGACGAGAATGCGAATCTGGATATTTATATCGTCTGCTGTTACTGCACCGCGGTCAATTGGTGCACCTTCAATACGTCATGCAATATAGCCCTTTGGGATACACATCACGTACGTGATTCTTTTTTTCGTCTAAATAAATGTTAAACTCTCTATTTAAACAAAGGGAAAGAATGCCTATCAAAGGTCAACACCCACTACTGAAAATGAGCAGATTATATGTCCAATAAAGCTTGTCGTAGCAACTCCGTACGCATTTACTGCTATAAAAATATTAAAAACAGTCAATTTTTAATAATAGTACTATAAACTACCGAACGAAATAGGTTTCTTGCCTCTAGATATTTTTCAGAACTAATATTTACGATACTTTGACGATGTATTTGGCATGGGGAGAAACTATTATCTGCCCAACAAAAGTGTTATATGACGTTTAGTTTAATTTATATAGTCTAGCTACGTAATAACACGAAGTTCGTTCTACTAGTGTAAACAAAATACGAAATCCACCGAAATTAAAAACCTATGCAAAATGATATAATCGTAGCCCTGATATAAAACTAATTTTAGAACTTTTTCTTCGACAAGGCTTGCACAACCTGACTTCTGTGATGATATCATTTACAAGTAGTGCAAGAATTAACATCTTGCCACTTAGCTTTCCTCTTTGATTGTGTCGAGGCCGGGGGGTTTACGACGTTGCGTTGTAAACGTTCTTACCCGTCACCGCTGCGAGTTCGAATCCCACTGGGAGCTCGACTTGTAAGTAAGGAAATGCGATTCTTACGGATGGTGGGAGTAGTACATTGCTGATTCTACTTAGTAAAAGTGGGTGGTCTGCCTCCACCACAAAACAAATCGACCGTCATATATAACCGTACATGTGTTAAAAATGACGTAAAACATCATACAAACAAAAATAATCTTTAACTTTGAGGTGAACGGACAGACTGTGGACCCTACGAATCCTGAAAAGAAAATTTAATGTTGCTCTAACTTCTGCTGGATCGATGAATACTTGTTTTGTGGTTTCTAGGATTTTGTAGTTATATATTCATCTGTACATGATCATCTTTGTGTTGTACTCATATCGACGACTACTAATGCTGCCTAGTTTGTTAGAGGATATAGTCTTGTAGGGTTTTGTTTATTTACACTATCCCGATTTATTTGGGTGAAAATAGGTCGAGTGAGGTTTGGTGCATCCTAGAACCTGGTTTAAACCCCAAGTGGCCTTTTTACCACTGACTGTTCCAATGCGATACTCCTGTCGTCAACACATGTATGCTTGTGGTGTCGTATATGTGGCTTCTATTTTTCGTGTAATTGTTGTTTGTTGAATGTGTGCTTTTGTTGACTGTGTTTTTGGGGATTACTGTATTTCCTGTCTCACTTTTAAATATGTTTTGGTCGGAAATGATATGTTTGTGTTTCACTAGAAATGATTATAGTTTACTATAACAATTAATCTTATTTCTCAACATTTGTTTTCAACATGTGCAGATCACATTTAAAAAGTTCCTAAATAAATTGAATATCAATAACAAAGAATGATTTGGTTTTGTTACTAAAAATGTCTCTCTTCAAAATATTAAAATCAACCGATTGTTGATTTTGCCATTGCAATTTCTGCTCCAAATGTTGTTATAATTTGTCCACAACCTGTTATATTTTGCTCTTTGCAGTTATAGTCGTTGCTGTCGTTATGGATTTAGAGGTGGGGGACGTTTACCTATTCTAGCGGCGTTAGGAATGTTGCATATTATATACTGAAAGGAAAGAGAAACGCATAATCAAAAAATTGCCTAAACTACAATATTATATACCTAATTCTGTTTTGTACAGAAAGGGATTACAACAAATTACAGAAAGGACAACGCTGTCATGTAGTAGACCTTTTAATCAAAGTATACTTTGTTACACGAAATTCATATATGTTGAAGTTTCGCTTGAAAATGTCAAGTCATTTCAGTATTGTGTTTAATGTTAAGAGATTGCAACATTTAAAGCCTAAATTTACTCACCTGCTTGGAATTAAATGTGCATTATGTCAATAATGATGAAATTTTAAAGGGGTACTCATTGGTGTGTTAAGTGCTGTTTAATACAGATATAAAAATCGAACAGGAAAAGTAGCATTCAAAGACGATAGTCAACCACAAACACACACAGAAACAAACAAAAAAAATTAAAGATGAATAAAAGGTCAAACAAGATGTCACAAACACAGAAGGGTTAACAATTGGGCTACCGCCTTGGAACGGTCAGTGGCAAGAAATGCCGTTTGGGGTTTAAACCAGGTTCTAGGGTGCACCAAACCTCACACTAACCCTACTGTCATCCCAATCAAACGAGACAGTGTAAATAAAGAAATCCCCACAATGAACTATTCTCTAACCAACAAGGCAGCATTAATAGGCAATATAAGTAAAACAAAAAGATGCTCGTGTATATATAAATACAAACAAAACAATAGCCTAGAAAGCCAAAAAGAAAGTACTAAATGACTTGGCAGAAGCCAGAGCAACAAAAGAACAAACCTTTGAGTGCACGACAAGACAAGATTGCAGACAAACATCAAACGTCACCGTCCTTTTGTGCTTTAGGTAGACGTCATCATAGGGTCCGTAGCATGTTCAGTCATCGCACAATTATAGAGCAAAGCATAGTGGCGAACTGTAAATGGGCCCACCACCAAGCATGCAGTGCGTAGCAAAATGATAGGGTCATAACCTCTTTTCATAACCTTCTAACAAGTTTAACAAAAATAGTATGAAAGTGATCATTAACCAAGGATTGTACGAAGTTTGTAAATCACGTCGCAATAGAAGTCAGGTTGTGATAGTCCTTGTCGCAGAAAAGTTCTTAAATTACTTTTATATTTGGAAGGAAGATCAGGGTTACGATAATAACATTTCGCAAAGGTTTTACGAAGTTTATTGTAACGGTAGCCCTGACGGATTGGTGTTTTTAGTTACACATGTATATACAAAGATTACCAATACAAAAGTCCTCAACTCGAGTATAAGCTTTATAAAAACTAATAAGTTGAGACACATAGACCCCATAAGAAGTTGCTCGGGAAACAACCCCATCTGAATGGGGATAATTAACAATATCAAAATTAAAATCATCTCTATTGTCATATATTTTGCTAATTATTTCAACATTTTCAAAAAAGAGATGTAAATCAATGTAGCAATATAAGAACAAATCTGCGACAAGGGGTGCACAGTTCGTACACATAGGGATACTAACAATTTGTCTATAAACGGTCTATAAACGGTCGTTCCATACCTGACAAACATATTATAATAGGAAGATGAGTGCTTCACAAACGTCTTGGCAAGTCCACAGAGTGAGTGTAAATTGTCTAAACTGCCTTTGCTTTAATATTATTACAGGCCAAAATTGTAGTATTTTCCCTAACGAATGTTTTTTTAATAAGAGCAATACGCTTGTCTTTGATAAGGTGATGTGGTAAGGTTGTATATAGCGTAGAGACGTCATAAGGGCTTATAGATGAAACTTGACGTTTATTGAAAATGTTATCAAGAATGTCTCCTGAATTTTTAATAGACCAAAACAAATTAATCCCAGAGTTTTCATACGTGACCTTTAACGGCAGTAAGACAAGAAGCTAAAAGTTTGGACGTGTTTGTGGTGGTGCAGGCACTAGAATTCAACATAAAGCGGGCCTTATACGGATTTGTATGTAATGTGGGAATCCAGTACATAGTTGGCAGTTTGTTCTACTTTTCGTCTGCCCAAGCCTTGAAAGTAGTGTTATATGTGTGGAAACAACATCATCCTCAATAGATTGAACTGGAGTATATGAATTAGTGCTACCGAGTTCCAGAGATAAAACATTGACGTAATGAAGGCGTCAAACAATAATTACATTATTAGCTGCTTTATCAGCAGGAACTAAAACAAATTTATTATGAAATTCCTGATTTTAAATTACGAAAGGAAAACCTAGGTCTCGGAGGAAGTAAAGAGGGGTTAGCAGCATTATAAAAGTTAATACGTGTATCTATAATTTTAAAAATTGACTTTTTCCAAGTGGAAAGATACTTTGGGTCCGCATCTTCTCTAGGACACCATTTTATACTAAAATTCTCAATGGATTGGGCGATCTGAGCAAGACAGGCAATAAAATCGAAAGTTGAAGGTAATCTATACTTATCTGTACGAATGAAAATTGTGTCTGCTTCCTCGTCGATCAACTTAAGAGAAGAAATCTCTGTACCATTCGATTGGCAATAGCTAATTAAACATACAATATATAGCGGAAATACTCATTATGCGTTTCTTTTTCTTTGACGTATATTACCTTTCATGAACTTTCAATAAAACTGAGTCCACCACTCTCTCTTCTTACTGTGTTCGTTGGTCTCCTTTACTATATTTAGATGTGAGTTGATGGAAAGGTAACAGTATTTGATGTAGTCATTATGTGATGTCGGCGCTGAAATTGTTTATCAAACCAATAGATGGACACACTATTTTTATAACATATTCATCAATGTCTAAGTTTGAGGTACGATGATTCACTAAAGGTTGCAAGTAATTATATGCAATGATTATGGTTCTATAACTTGGTGCAAGAAAAATGGCAAAAATGGCTTAAAAATCCCACGAATTAAAAAAAAAAGCAGAGCAATTGGTATTTGAATCCTTGGTGGTATAGTTAAATGAGTAATTATTTGATTTTAATTAAGAAATCATAAGACTAAGTACTTCTGGAGTTGAGTGTGTTTCAGTGCAGTCTTCAATTTTTTGCCATAGCAGACAATAGGTTTTGGCGCGGTTCCACGAGGATGAATTATAATCTTAGTATAATGCATCCCAACTGTCAGCTGTAGAGAAGGCTCTAGCGATATAAACTTCTATGATGAGATGCACTTGTATTTTATGATATAGATAATGAGATTGTTTTGAGTTATTTCGTATTACTGGGTTACATGTTAGAGCGCGAGAAATGTTAAGTATCTAGGGTACTGATTAAAGTTCGAAGCGTTATAGAAATACGGTGCTCTAAACGATGCAGCACAAATTACTTTTTGCTTAACATACGCTTAACAAATATGGCCACTGTGTTATATTTATTGATGTATTTGGCTCAAAAATTAATACATAGAGCCTGGTCTCTGCGACAATGTTTATCACAACCCGTCTTTTATGGAGATATGATTTACAAAATTAGAAAGTTTATCGGTCGTGAATATTTTCATGAGTTATTTATTAGAATTATTAGAAAATTTATAAACAGAGGTTAAGACCGAAGTATTCTGCGGCGCACTATATGCTTAGTTGTGGACCTTCTGCAGTTTGCAATTATGCGGTGGACTCTATGACAACGTGTTCCTAAATCCTTTAAGGCGGGAACCGTTTGATGTATGTCCTTCACTCCGTTTTGTCGTGCCCTTAACGGTTTTCCCGTTGATGCTCTGACTTCAGACAAGTCATCGAGTACATATGAGATTAGCTTCTTAGGTTTAACTTATTTTTTGATATGTTATATACATGAACATTTCTGTGTTTTTTCTTATTTTACGCTTTCTCAAATGTAAGGGGTTAACTCGGCGGAGATTTTTTTTATTTACACTGTCCTGTTGTTTAGGGATGATGACAGGGTAAGCGTGAGGTTCGGTGCAACCTTGAACCGGTTTAAACTTCCAGGTGTTCCCTTTTGCTGCTGACCGTTCCAAGGCGGTACCCCTTATATGTTTGTGATGTGTTTTTTATTGAATATGGTTGTAATCACCGTTGCGTTGTAACACTTGTTGGAGTGACAGTATTCTGTGAATGTTACTCTTCCTGTTGGACTTTTAACCTGTTCTTGGATTATTTAACTTCCATGTTTTAAATAACCAACGAGCTGAGACAGACTCTATCTGTTTTGTAGTCTGGTGTACTTAGTGACCCTGTCCGTACTCTAACTTTCATTTATCGGAAGTTAGAGTATGGTAAAGCGCCGCCCCTTTGTTTATCATGTATTAAACGATTTAAGGTTATGCATTCATCAAAGGCCATTTCACCGATCATACTACATATAGTCTATTGCATATTCGCTTTTGTTATTGTTAACCATTCTTGTATGCAGCGATTCGAGCCTCACCGCACCTTATTGGCCTTCTTCCGATAGAAACGCCAACCGGACGGTCCGGTGTATCGGAAATCACGTGTAATAATGTCAGTCGCTAATCTACATACTATTTTTAAAACAGTCTGGAAAGCACTCTGTGCTGTCACGTCTCACTTATTTGTGCATTTATTGTTGTTCTGGCTTCTATCGAGTCATTGAGTACTTGCCATGTGGCTTGTGGTGTGTTATTATTATAGTTCCTGTTAATGCTGCCTTGTTTGTAAGAAGATATAGCCTGGCGGGGATTTCTTTATAATGTTACACTCTCTCGCTTTTTGGGATCTCAGTAGAGTAGGAGTGAGGTTTAATGCACGCTAAAACCGGGTTTCAACCTTCAGCTTCCATTTTGCCACTGACCTTTCCAAGGCAGTACCCCTGTTGGCAACCCTTTTGTGTCGATGATGTCGCATACAGTATAATTGCTGCTTGTTTTTTGTGTGTTTTTTTGTTTGTTGTTTTTTGTTGTTTTTCGCGTATTTAGACTTTATAGGTCATGAGTATTGTTTAATCACCCTTAGGGTATTTTTTGTTTGCTATTTAATATAGTATTTTGTTTGTCACTTGTGATATGCCGGCTTCATAACCTCTGCTCCAAACTAAATACCATTTTATTTATTTCGTCCATTGTTTTCTCGTTTCGGGTAAAACATTTTGTTAGAAACTGGAACCATATTCCGCTGGCCATGGAATAGTATGGAAATGCCACATTGAAGGCTACATGTTTACCGTTATATGCATACCATCTTCGGGATGGCTCAAATGTTCGTACTATTCACATTTTAAATATTGAGTTCTGCTCAACTCGGGCTAGAGGGCGTGAACGGTAGCAAACATTTTTCACACCGTTTATGAATAGTCTCAATCAAACCGAGACTGCAATATCTTTTGCATTTATCGCGTTCGGCCATTTCCAAATTTCTTCTTCCATAATCTTTTGGTGATAGTGTTCTGTTAATGATACATTTACTGTTCGACTTTTTTACTTACTTTATTCATAGAGGTTAATAGAAGAAATGCAAATGAAACATCTAACTACGTACTGGATTTGTTTTTCTAATTCTAGTGCCTGAACCACTACAAACATCTCCAAATGTTTAACTTCATGTCTTTCTGTCGTTAAAGATCACGTCAAACGAGATGGTGCTAAAGCTGATGAAAACTCTGGAATTAATTTATTTTGGTCAATTACAACTTCAGAAGATGTTCTTGATAAAATATGCAATAAATATATGCTTCAACTGTATGTACTATACCGCACAATCTTATTAAAGACAACCTAATTGATCGTATTACGTATTCAATATTCTTTTGCTAGAGAAAAGACATGCTCGGCCTGTAACAATAATAAAGTGTTGTTGTTTTTTACTTATAGCAGTTTAGACAATTACACACTGTGGATATCAACTTAACAAAGCTAATATTTCTGATACTGATGCTTTTTTTCTCTCTATTTGCATCCCTAATCTGAAAATAGAGAATAATAAGCACACTATATTACAATAGTAATTATTTTAATTTCGATATCGTTAATTTTCACACTGTATCGTTTTACTTTGATGACAATAGGGTAAGGGTGGTGTTTGGTGCACTTTAGAACCTGGTTTTTAAAGCACTAGCGGCGCCTTTTTGCCACTGACCGCCCGAAGGCGGTAGCCCTATTGTCAATACTTTGTATGTTTGTAATGTCATACTAATTGCTTTTTATTTATCCTTGTAATTGTTGTTTGTTTCTATCTGTGTGTTTTTGTTGACTGTGGTCCTTGAATGCTACATTTGCTGTTCGACTTTTATATCTACTTTTAAGAGGCGGCATAAGTAGTGAGACCTTTCAAAAGAGCAGGTACTTTTTTCACTACACAAATAATACTTCAATAGATCATATTTCTGGCTATTGTCCTCTCGATTACCTACATGGTTATGTATATACTCTTGAAGACGTATACGCTAGCTGTTTTTTTTTAAATGAAGATAAAAATATCGGACAGGGAAAGCAGCTTTAAAGGACGACAGTCAACCACAAAACACAAAAACAAACACGCAAACAGACAAACGAGAAGGCAAAAGTAATAAAAAATGCAAAAGACATCACTAACACAAAAGGGTTGACAATAGGGCTACCGCCTTGGAACGGTCAGTGGCAACAAAGACCACTGGGGGTTTAAACCGGTTCTAGGGTGCACCAAACCTCAGACTTACCATACTGCCATCCCATTAAAACAGGACAGGGTAAATAAAGAAATCCCCGCCATGATCTAATCTCTAACCAACAAGGCAGCATCAATAAAAGCCGACTTCGTTCTATTATTTGTATTCGATAACAATCTATACATATAATTATATCTTACTTAAAACTATTTTATTCTGCAGTGCATGTTCTCTAGGTTTGATTCTCATGGATGGCGGAAAGTATACAGTACTGGTTCTACCCAGAAAAATGTGGGTGGTCTGCCTTCACCATTAAAAAACGTCCGTCATATATAGCCTGAAATAAGCTTAAAATGACTTTAAGAAACTAACCCCTCTAATAACGGCATATACGAATATAGATGTGCCGATAAAAGTATAGATTTATTCATGGGTTCTTAAAATATCCCTGATTGAATATGAATAAAATGAATTATGAGAGTTGGTAACTTAATTCTCCGCTCCAGTTTTGGGGTTTTGACCTGACTGGTTAAAGCCGTTTATATTGTGTCTATATATTTGTGATTCTGAAATGAAATTACATATATACCGCGTTGTCGGTAGGTTTAAAAACGGTGTACATATGTTGTTGAATGTGGCTGTTGTTGGTGGAATAGCTACTTAAAAACACCATTCAATCAACCAACTTAAAGCTTGTTCGGAAAAGTACATGATAATATGATGCCGTCTACCTAAATCCTTATAGGACATGAGCGTTTGTTGTTTATCTTTAATCTGATTTTGTCGTACCCTTTTATTCTCTTGTTTCTCTGGCTTCTGCCAAGTCATTGAGTACTTACTGTGTGGCTTTCGAGGCTTTTTTTTTTATATTATATATATATGATCATTTATGTGTTTTACTATATTGCCTATCAATGAAGCGTTGTTTGTTAGAGATTATAACCTGGTGGGGATTTCTTTATTTACACTGTCCCGTTTATTTGGATGATACTATGGTAAAACTGAGGTTTAGTGAACCACCCCAACTCCCCCCCCCCCCCCCAACCACCCCCGCCCCCCACCGGCCTTTTTGCCACTGACCGTTCCAAGGCGGTAGCCCTATTGTCGACCCTTTTGTGTTTTTGATGTCTTATTTTGCCTTTTATTCAAGCTGTTCTTTGTTTCTGTGTGTGTTTGTGGTTGACTGTCGTTCTTGAATGCTACTTTTCCTGTTCTATTTTTACATCTAATTTGTATGGAGGCAAGTAGATAGTTAATGACACATTCTGATATAGCATAACATTAATTAACACTCTAAATTCTACCTTAGTATGTATTCCTCTGTAATTTATTTCTAGAAGTTTAGCTGTTGGTGCGACTTTAAAATCCAACTCAGTTCAATTATTTCTAGTTAGTGCAATAAAGTGTAAAAGTATAAATTGTAGTAAGCGTGTGTTTTATCGTATGCCAGCCCCACTTTATCTGACACTGATTGTGATTATAAAAGTAGACACGCACAGAAACAAACAGCTTTGAAAGTGCGATCATCCTTAACTGTTACCGAATAATTACCGTGTTTATGGCGCAGTAATTCACACTATCAACGGGAAAATTCACACTATATCCGGTATGCGTGTGTTATCACGAATAAGCGCCAGCTAAATAATTGCATTTAAGTAAAATAACATAATACTTTTGTTTAAAAATACAAAATAATACAATATTGGTTTATCACAAAGGAAAATCCGTTGAAGTGTTCTATTGAAAGTGTTTGCATAGTTTTCTGGATATCTCTCCAAAAACATTGTGCATACCTCGCAAATGCTATTAGACACCAGTATAATTGCATATTATGAAAATTGTGCTGTATGCTGCAACATTAAATCTACGGACGTATTAAAGGGACGGGAAGCTATCTGGGTGAGTGATTGGTAGTACTCCAAATACTAATAAAACCCCTCATAATGGGCTTTAGTTTCACATGAAAAATAATTATCAAAATGTTTGGTCTGGAAAACTCGACGACTCCGTTTTTTGTTGCTAAATCATAATTAATATTTTAAATGGCAATTATATTGATAACACTCGTACATATAATTCAAATAAAGTGTACTCCGATCACAAAACAAAAATGTATAAGACCCGTAAAGAACCGTATGAAATATACAACAAAAATAGCCGAGTCGCCTAAATGTCCATTAATATACTTAACGCCATTAAAAACGCAAGTGTGGTAGGAAGCATGGATTTTGCATAATTCCGATTTTACTTCTTTCAATACATGAATTTGATCGGTCGCCAGATTTATAGGGAATGTGGACAATTTCTAACATGAAGAAGAAGAAGAAGATTGTATTCATAAATCAATAGGCCATAGGCCCGAGAGATACTACAAATGCATATATACATAGAACATATGACATAGCAATAAACATATTTACAGTTCTAAGTATTTACATGAACATTTTTCTGTTATAAACGTAATATTATAATATTTGTATTCCTAATTAATAGACATAACGGAGAATGTGATACTATTGTGATGTTACAAAATATTGCAACACATTTCTAACAGAATTAATATAACAATCCCAAGGTTGTAGTGCCGCACAAATGCAGCAGGATTGGTGATTTGGTCTGTCCATACACTGTAAAAAAATCCCCGTACAATTTAACGGTAAAAGTCCCGGCAGCTGGTTGCCAGGCCAAGTACCGTAAAATTACGGTAGTGACCGTAAATATGTTTTACAGTCAATACCGTAATTTTACGGTACAGGTCCTGGCAACCAGCTGCCGGGACTTTTACCGTAAAATTTTACGGGGATTTTTTACCGTAAATTGTTATTTTTCCAGTTAACACACTGACAATGTTTCAAAGACAGAAATCCCATAATTGTAACTTGACATTATTACAGCGAAACTACTACAATGTATGCAAAAAAACAATAAAAACACACGCAAGTGACGGGGCAGCACAGAAGTCCAGTTATAACGCTAATATTGGGTTTATTTATGTCAGATGGTAACACATGTAAGCATACCTTGCTCCTTGCCCTCTTCGTTGACATTCAGTAAAGGCAAAAGATGGGTACATTTATAGTCCAGCTTACAGATTATCCTATGTTATGTTATCCCTTCTAAAAATAAAGACTAATCGGACAAAGGTTTAGAAGTGAAATTAGATTTGAGTGGAAACAGGAACTCTCCACATGTTCAAAAAAAACACTAAGGTTTAGGCCTGATTGCTATTTGATAATCTGTAATAACTGGTGCTAACGTTCTTTTATAAAATAAATCTACGTTAAAACATTCTGACTTTATCTTTATAGGAGAAGCAGTGTTGGCATAAATAACCTGCATTATAGCACGGCGAACATCAACTATGTCAATATTAGTTTGCAAACGTATGGGAAAATTAATTGGATGTTTAACGGTTTATCACATTAGGAGCTGTTCCCCCCGCCCTTTTGGTACGCAGTATTCAGGGCAAATTTACAGAGTATTCAGTACCCACGGCCCGCGTACCAGTACCCGCAAATTACATTATTTAGTATTGGGTACGCTTAAAAAACAGGTGCATGCCTTCAAACTATGTTTTCTTTGTTAATAAAATGGTTGAAATCCACAAAAAAATCGTAGGACATCGTACACATAGACCCTTTCGAACTTTTCACTCGGATCCAAAAACAGCAAAATGGTACGATACAACCTTAAATACAGTTTTAAATGTGCTTTTATATCACATCTTCATAAAATTAGACGAATAAATAGCAAATTGGTTAATTTTTAAGAAGAAATTCGTGTTAAATAGTATTTAGTACTCTTGTCTAAAATGAAGGAGTATTCAGTACTCAGCTCTTAATTAGAGAGTATTCAGTACTCGTGGGTGGGGGTGGGGGGACGCCCACACATTAGGTTTTTAGAGTTTTAGAGAGAGCGGAAGGATACATAGGAATCCAGAAACCTGCTAAAGAAACGTGCCCGGAGGAATAGACTACACTTACGTCTCCTGCTCGGAGGATAGACTACACTAACGTCTCCATCTGATGGACCCAGGCTAAGGTAAAGAAGAACATACCGACGAAACTCAGTGGCGTCGTTAAGGCTTGACCCCGGGTCTTCCGGATTTCACGTCCATCGTGCTAATAAATAGCTTGCATCATCGCATGCTGAACATCAACGATGTTATTCTGCAATATTAGTTTGCACGCATGTGTGAAAATGAATTCAGTTGAATTGAATGTTTAACGGCCCATCACATTATGGTTATTTTGAGCCGCTTCAGAGCGAGAGAGAGAGCGAGATAGGGTTGGGTATACATAGGAACCCGAGAACATGTCCTACTCTTGCTAATGACTAGATTCCTATTGTTCTTTAACGTATTAGGAGAATATAGACGTGACAGCCATATTATGGCCTCGTCATTATTACACGGACGGACGAGGCTAAGGGAACACACTTGCCCAAGAACACAGACGAAACTCAGTGGCCCAAAAACACAGACGAATCTCAGTGGCCCAGGAACACAGACGAAACTCAGTGGCCCAAGAACACAGACGAAACTCAGTGGCCCAAGAACACAGACGAAACTCAGTGGCCCAAGAACACAGAGGAAACTCAGTGGCCCAAGAACACAGACGAAACTCAGTGGCCTCGTTGAGGTTTGATCCCTGGTCCTCAGGATATACAACCACCTTGCTATCCAATGGGCCAGCTTGCACAATAATTATGTAAAATGAGAATGTTTGGCGATATAAGCAAACTAGAATAGGAAGCAGAATCAAGCATAAATCACACTCAAACGATACAGTGTGAGGTCGCTAAAAAGGTCATTTTGCAATGCACGTACATATTTAGTACACTGCTATGTTACATCTGAAAATAAAAAGATTTTTCGGAACTATAACTTTGATGATACGTTTATAAATTAATACGAACACATTATATTTTCTTCTTAAATGCAGTTTCCCGACTTCGAATCAGTAGTAACTTAATGATCCTTTAGGGTCTTGGTGACTTTAAAGTAGATGACTTAAGCCGGTGCTAGGGGTCTTGAGCAGTTTATATTAACTCTCATGAACGGACGGATGAAAAGGCATTATCATTTTGTTTATTTATATTAGGTGGTAAAAGCTGTTAGCATACGTTATACAGTCCCTTGCGGATGAAAAGCGAAATGCTACTTTCCTCTCTTGATTCTGTTGTTTGCGAGACATTCTCATTGTCAGTACTCATATATAAATATAACATATTTTACGATCTCCATAATGTGCTTCTGATGGAATGTTATTTATCATGGTATGAATGTCAACATTCAGCGGAATACTCACTCAGTCATAATGACACATTAGGCTCATTGAAACGTCGAAGCATTATCTACGTTTTCGGAAGTCCTATGACTTAAAAATGCAATTCAATCATTGTAACAGAATAAGACAAATTCCTCGTTTTATTCTGTCAATACCTGATAGCAAAAACTCATCCAAACAAGTGTCATTACAATGCTGCATTTTAGAAATAAATACTGATAAAGGTGATCCTTTGGGAGCAACAAACACAATTAAGAGAATAAAGCAGCAGACTCGGTTTTATTGAGTCAGTTCATGAGAAGTAATGAAAGAAGCAACACCTCTCACGCCCCCTAGCACCGGCTTAAGTTGTATTCTATTTCAAAGCCACCTATATTGGGCTCGTTGGTCCCAAAGAACCAGTAACAATAACAAAGTGAAGTATTTATATCTTACAGTGTGTGGTTACTGTAGAATGTGTACGATTGTGAATTTATAAGGCAACGTGCGTAGTAAAGTACTATTTGGTAGCCTGGCAAAATGCTCTATTTTAGTACGGGGATAATGCCTATACCACTTGACATTTTGACTGCATACCCATCTAAAGACAAAGTTAACTAAAAGTCTCGATTAGATTTAAGTAGGCTTTTATCATTTCCTCGTGAAAACTGAACGGACATTGATCAAATAAAGCGCACATACCTCTACAAAAAGCGAGTCCTCCACAGTTACTGACAAATTGACTATTTCTACATTTTATGATATTACTCGAAGTCAAATCAATTGTTTTGGTCAGTTTGGACATGAAGTCTCCGTGGTCAAAAGTGGCATGCCCAGGAGTTTCAGAGTTGTATATAGAGATGTTAAGAACAACGTTAAAGTATTCTTCTCAAACACCATAGGACATGTGTTGACAGTATACCCCAGATTTGAGGACCCTATGATGTCTTCGACCTAAAGCACAAAAGGACGGTGATATAGGATTATATCAGTCGTTGGATACCTTCTTTGTGGCTTTCTATGCTATTGTTTTGTTTGTATTTATATATACACGAGCATCTTTGTGTTTTACTTATATTGCCTAAATGCTGCCGTGTTGGTTAGGGAATAGTTCATGGCGGGGATTTCTAAATTTACTATGTCCCGTTTTATTGGGATGACAGTAGGGTAAGTGTGAGGTTTGCTGCAGCCTAGAACCTGGTTTAAACCCCCAGCGGTTTTTTTGCCACTGACC
This sequence comes from Cyrtodaria siliqua, assembly GCA_037043455.1. Classification (NCBI taxonomy): domain Eukaryota; kingdom Metazoa; phylum Mollusca; class Bivalvia; order Adapedonta; family Hiatellidae; genus Cyrtodaria; species Cyrtodaria siliqua. The sequence continues at coordinate 352,702 of JAWPHD010000366.1, forward strand.
GTTCCAAGGCGGTAGCCTAATTGTCAACCCATTTGTGTTTGTGACGTCTTATTTTGCCTTGTATTCATCTTTAAAGTTGTTCTTTGTTTCTATGTGTGTTTGTGGTTGACTGTCGTGTTTGGGTACAGTAGAGTAAGTGTGAGTTTGGTGCACCCTAGAACCGGTTTAAACCCCAAGTGGCCTACTTTGCCACTGACCGTTCCAAGGCGGTAGCCCTATTGTCAACCCTTTTGTGTTTGTGATGTCGTTTGCATTTATTATTACTTTTGCCTTCTTGTTTGTCTGTTTGCGTGTTTGTTTCTGTGTTTTGTGGTTGACTGTCCTCCTTGAATGCTACTGTTCCTGTCCGATTTTTATATCTATATATACTATCATGTTAGAGTTTTAGGACAATTTGGGCATCATGACTGAAGATAGAATCTTGCATCTTTTCATAAACTATCTGTTAAATGTTGGCAAAATATTCACACGACCGTGAACATTTAATGTCAAGATCACAACATGATAATTTTTATATAGTCCTTCAATGTGACGCTTTAGCTGTATATGTGTGAATTATATATATATGTCCTCAACCTATATAAGGCGTAAATTATCCTACGGTGACATTATTCTATTCGTGTGGCCATTTTTCCCCTAAACAATTAGGTCAGTAACCTGATCATTAGGACAACAGTTTAAAACTTAGCTCACATTGCCATAGGATTCCTCTTTCTCCTTTATAAAAATGTAACTTTAAAACGTTGTGTTTTTTTTTTTTAAAAACGTAATAAATGTAACATAGGTCAAAATTAGGGCATGGGGATTTACCTTTTCGTGTTTAAAATACTAATATGTTTAAAATCGTTTACATTTAAATCCTGTTAAAATTCGTATTACATTGTCATCGGTATGTATTTCCTAATTTAAGTGACCGTAAAATTTGAAAAATTGAACAACGACAGGGATTAAAGACAATTGTTTGATGCTATATTCGTAATTGTTAAATTCTTACCAAACCCTTTTTTCTAAAATGTTTATACCCACTTTACAAAGTGTGGCGGGGCTATTCAGGAATCACGTTGTGCGTAACATCCCGTCGCGTCCCATCCCAATGCATCTCGTAATACATTTTTTGTCCAGTCGCTTCGCGTCCCGTAACACATGTTCATTAATTGCATTCCTTTTTAATGGGTTGTTCCCAACCTTCATATTCGCATTACAAACTGATGACATTATGTCCCTATTCATCACTCATTGTGTATAACCCAATTTATTACAGAATTATTGCCCTTTGTCTTAAAATGTATTCATCACCTTCAGCGATAGTTCTAGTTCATCAAGGAATAACAATTAAAGGATACACAATACAACTGTATCCTTTAATATTCGGAAAGTTACTTTTATTGAGTCTGAAGTAATGGCTGAAGTCAAACGAAATGGCAAACATATTCTGCAAATTCGTAATCAGCAGAAAAAAATGGCATTTAAATTCCCTGAGGTCTAATTAAATCGGTAGTTAAATAAATAAGCATGTGACTAATTACTGCTTTTTGTCGGAGGTGGGTTCAGTGCAGCTTCCGTAGCATTTCCATATGGATGATTTGTACTTATACCTTGTCAAAAATGTCAGCTGTAAAGAAGTTTCTGATAATGAGGCCAAGTGCAGTTTGTTTTATATTACAGGACGATTAGCATAATGATACGTGTTTTGCAATCATGTACTGTTGCGTTGCGCATGGAAATTAAGGCATTAAGCGGTAATAAATGATGGCATACAGTGTGTTTTTCCCCCATTAATTATTAATTTTGATATTTTGGAGCCATGTAGTGGATATTGATCAGTTGCACTATACGATGAAGCACGAGACTCTGTGAAACATTACCTTATACGACGTGTTCGGTGTTTAGGTGGGTGGGTGTGTTGAGTGGTGGGTGGGTGGGTTTAGGTTGGTGGATATGTTGAGTGGTGGGTGGGTGTGTTTAGGTGTGTGGGTGTGTTGGGTGGTGTGTGGGTGTGTTGAGTGGTGGGTGGATGTGTTGAGTTGTGGGTGGGTGTGTTGAGTGGTGATTGGGTGTGTTGTTGAGTGGTGGGTGTGTTGAGTGGTGTGTTGAGTGGTGGGTGGGTGTGTTGAGTGGTGTGTTGAGTGGTGGGTGGGTGTGTTGAGTGGTGAGTGGGTATGTTGAGTAGTGGTGGGTGGGTGTGTTGATGGGTGGGCGAGTGTGTTGAGTATGATACGAGAAGAGAGGCTCTGCAAAGGGTTGATCATTCCTCCATATGTTGTTTATTTAAGTTTTGAATACGTATGCAGTTGGATAGTGGGAGTGGGGATGGGTGGAGGTTGGGATCGGAGTGTCGTGAAGAGAGGGGAAGTGGATATTGGGAGTGGGGATGGGTGGAGGTGGGGGTGGGAGGGTCTTGAAAAGAAAAAAAATGGATAGTGGGAGTGGGGATGGGTGGAGGTGGGGTGGGAGGTTCGTGAAGAGAAGGGAAGTCGATAGTGATAAAGGTCACGGAACGGTGAAATATGAAATCCTGTCAAACTAGAATTATTACAACTGAATTCATAACAGTTAAAAGTCAAACAATCAGTTATAATCTTGTTATGCAAGCGAATTACACCAGTTGTTACCAGGGAAACAATAAGTACGGCAACTCGGGCAGCTCTGATGTGAGATTGAAATTACATTCTACAACAACGCTGAATTATTTATATCTTACAGTGTGTGGTTACTGTAGAATGTGTACGATTGTGTATTGATAAGGCAACGTGAAGCATTATTGACATTTACCAGAATTGATAAGGAATAATTGTTGAATAGTAACTAGAGTTGGGAGTTGACATGTACTTTACTTTTTCACATAATTGGATAGCAAGTACATTTTTGCGTAACTACTGGTATTCTATACTGATAGCTTATTGATATTTTCAACTCGGACAGGTCGTCGTCATCGTCTGTATATTTTATGGCAGCTATGTTGGAATGCAAATCTTTATAATCCTTTAAAACCCTAAAAGACAAACCCTCAAAGCTGTATTTATTTCGTGTGGCAAATGTATGTAAAACACATAATTGTTCTTATTTTTCTTGATAGTTTTACGCTTTACCAGGCACGCCTAAATAATGTCAGGTATATGAATTAACACCACCATTGATTAGTTAATGAAGACAACAGAAAACAGATCTTCTACCAAAGAGGGGGTGTCTACTATGGTAAAAAAGATAGGAATGATTGTTTGAGTTGTTATTCGTTGAATTTTGTTTATTTCCAATCGAATGAGTATATGCCACATCACTGGGTTCGTCCGATGGTAAGATTTGGTACCAACGAGGCCACCGATACTACCTCAGGTGTAGAGTCGCGGTAATATTGGTTACCAACCAATGGCCACCGATGGTAAAATTTGGTACCAACGAGGCCACCGATACTACCTCAGGTGTAGAGTCGCGGTAAGATTGGTTACCAACCAATGGCCACCGATGGTAAGATTTGGTACCAACGAGGCCACCGATACTACCTCAGGTGTAGAGTCGCGGTAAGATTGGTTACCAACGTTCTACCTATCGGCAAACAATGTTGACCGATGGTTACCAAGAGTGTTTTCGGTAACTGATGGGAGAACCCTGAATGGACCCAATGTGAATATGATTGGTGGCTTTTCCTTGCCTGGTTACGAAATGAAATATAATTACAACGGCAGGTGAGAATGTAAGACATGAGTCTCAAATCGCAAGACGAAAGGGTAGGCCAATTTAGAAAGACGTACGTCTAAAATCACAAGACGCAATGGCGGTCAAGTTAGTAAAAGTCGATATAAAAGTCGAACAGAAAGTGTATCGTTCAAGAACCACAGTCAGCCAATTACACGCATAGAAACAAACAACATTGCCAAAGATAATTGAAGGCAAGGTTTATAAAATCACGAACATAAACTGATGGACAACAGGGCTACCGCCTTAGAACGGTCAATGGAAAACAAACGGCCACTGGCGGCTTAAACCAGATTCCAAGGTGCAGCAATCCGCACTTTTACCCTAAGACATGCGTCTCAAATCTCGGAACACAATGGGTAGTGCCAGGTTAGTAAGAAATGCGTATCAAATCGCAAAACGCAATAGGTAGGAAAGGTTAGCACAAACATGCGCCTCAACTTATAGGACACAATGGGTTCGTCAAGTTACTAAGATGTGTCTTAAATAAAATAAAAACGCAGTGGGTATGGTAATGAGTTTCCGAAGAGTATGCAAAATCTCAATTTCGTTTTAACTTATTTTCAGTAGAAGATAATAGAAAAAGTGTGTGTGTTTTGGGTGGAGGGGGGATATTTTAGGAAATGGTGGTGGGTAGGGGGAAAACACGTGAGAAGTCGGATTTCGGATAGTTGAAAATGCAGTTAGTGAATTGTCTTTGTAATAGTTATCGATATCGTAAAAAAAAAGTCAATTGAAAATGGAAAAATTTAACTCTGTGTTATCACACACACGTAGACTAAAGTGGGGTCGTTTTGATTAAAGAAATATAAAAAGATCGGACAAGGAAAGTAGCATTTAAGGAGGACAGTCAACCACAAAACACACAAACAAACACGCAAGCAGACAAACAAGAAGGCAAAGGTAATATTAAATGCAAACGACATCACATACACAAAAGGGTTGACAATAGGGCTACCTCGTTGGAACGGTCAGTGGCAAACTAGGGTTTTAACCGGTTCTAGGGAGCACCAAATCTCACACTTACCCTACTGTCATCCAATTAAAACAGGACAGTGTAAATAAAGAAATCCCCGCCATGATCTAATCTCTAACCAACAAGGCAGCATCAATAGGCAATATAAGTAAAACACAAATATGCTCGTGTAAATATAATACAAAAAAAAAAATAGCCTAGAAAGCCAAAATGAAGGTACTCAATGACTTGGCAGAAGCCAGAGCAACAAGAGAATAAACCATTAAGGGCACGACAAGAAAGATCATAGACAAACATCAAACGCCACCGTCCCAATGGGCTTTAGGTAGGCGTCATCTTAGGGTCCACAGCCTGTCCGGTCATCGTACAATTAAAGAGGAAAGCATAGTGACAAACTGTAAAAGGGTCCACCACCAAGCATGCAGTACGTTGCAAAATGATAGGGCCATAACCTCTTTTGATAAACCTTTTAACAAGTTAAACAAAGATAGTATGAAAGTGATCATGACCAAGAATCTTACGAAGTTTATAAATCACATCACCATAGAAGTCAGGTTGTGATAGTCCTTGTCGCAGAAGAGTCCTTAAATTACTTTCATATTTGGAAAGAGGATCAGGGTTACCATAATAAAATTGTGCAAAGGTTTTACGAAGTTTTTGGTAACGGTAACCCTGATTGAGTAGCTTTTTAGTTATACAAAGATTACGAATATTAAAGTCCTCAAATCGAGTACAAGCTCTTGAAAAACGAATAAGTTGAGACACATACACCCCATAAGAAGTTGCTCGGGGAACATCCCCATCCAAGCGGGCATAATTAACGATGTCAAAATTAAAATCATCTCTCTTGTCATAGATTTTGCTAATTATTTCACCATTTTCAATCGAGAGATCTAAATCAAGAAAAGACTCGTTATTATCAGATAAGCTGTTTAACATGTAGACCTTGTTGGTTAGAGAATACTTCATGGTGGGGATTTCTTTATTTACACTGTCCCGTTTTATTGGGATGACAGTAGGGTAAGTGTGAGGTTTGGTGCACCCTACCACCTGGTTTAAACCCCCAGCGGTCTTTTTTCACCACTGACCGTTACAAGGCGGTAGACCTACTGTCAACCCTTTTGTGTTTGTGATGTCTTATTTGGCGTTTTATTCATCTTTAAATGTGTTCTTTGTTTCTGTGCGTGTTTGTGGTTGAGTGTCGTCCTTGAATGCTACTTTTCCTGTTCGATTTTTATATCTATATGAATAGCCTACTGACCGTTTCAAGTCTTTAACCCTGTCTTCACCACTCTTTGTATTGTTTGTTGTCCTATTCGTTGACATTTTATGTATGCTCATTTATTTCCGTTTGTGGTGTCAGTGACTTTGATTGCTGTGGTTTCTATAGAACAATTTTGTTTTTCATTTTTGTATAATTATACACAGTTACATGGCGTGCACATGAATTATATTTTATTTAAAAACTCGGAAATATCTTGTAGCGTCGTTTAAAATAGATTATAGGCGCTGGTGGTCTGCTATTGAAAAATAGATAATTACAACATCAGCTTGCTTGTTATAACAACTTTTATCTGTTAGAACAATCAGTTTGTAAATAATTACAATTTCCCATTTCATAAATCAATCGATGGTAGATGTGAGCCTTTGTGGATTTCGTTTATCTTGTACCTTTTAAACTCTTCTCTGAAGGTAATGCCGTTGTATCAATTTAGACTTCAAAATTAAGCATAACATCGTATTCCTTTAAAATGCATTTCCTACAAAACAACATCTCCAATTAAATGGATTTGTACTTCTCATTAACGGGGAGACTTTCATATAGGGACAACAACCTCAGAGATGATATGAATGCATGCCAAACCAAGACGGGAACCCACGCGTTGCAGAGGTCTGCAGCTCTTAGGCGCAGTGCAATAGCTAACGAAACATGACTACTTATAGCAAGAGGTCAAAGACGATCTCCATCAAGCTGATTAATATTGAAACAAACAGTATAAACGTTATCGACCAGACATAACAATTACCTTGACTCCTGACTTTGGCCTTAAACATCAGACCCCAACATTGCTATGTGACAGGTTGTAATTGATCAATTTCATTCTATTATCTATAAAGGTTTAGAAGATAATTAGAATGAGCCCGAAAGTTAATTCGTAGCACGGGGAGACACTTTACAGCCGCCATACTGCACTAAACGAACGCTAGTGTGAATGTTAATAACTACTGATAAGGGAGATCCTTTGGAAGAAACAAACACAACCAAGAGAATAAAGTAGATGACTCGGTTTTATTGATTCTATTCATGAGAGGAAATTTAAGACGTAACACGCTCACGCCCCCTATCATCGGCTTGAGCAATATTCTACATCACAGCCACGTTTCTTTAGATCACTGATCCAAAAGGACCTGTAAAAATAATACTATTGATTTGTAGCACGGGTATTCATTTTACCGCCGCCACAGTTGTACAAATGGTGTAAATACTGGTAGAATGATGTTATATATCAATACACACGGAAAACTTAGAAAAAACTTTTTCTGAAAATAAAATAACTACTATGATCATTTTTATGTTATATTCATATTGCGTATTATTGCTGCCTGGATTGGATAAAAAAAAAGAAGAGAAAATTGGTCCTATAGAAACCACAGCAATCAAACGCAGTAAATGAGCATATTTAAAAAATTATTGAATGGACAATACATAACATAAAGAGTGGTGAAGGGTTACCGACTTGGAACGGTCAATAAATTACGTCCCATCAACATGAACTCTTTAACAACAAAGTTCTCATCCAGAAAAATTAGCAAACTATACACTTAAATGTTGTTGTAAAAAGCTATATAAAATATATAATTAGAACCACCTTAGTTTGAATACTACACTTGCTGTTCGATTTACAATGTTTATTCATAAAGACCAAAGGACAAAATCAAGTTGCTAAAAATCGTGTACATTCTTTACTACAAAAATAATACTTCCACATATCATTTTCTTCCTATTGTTCTGGATTACCTACATAGGTCTATGTATATGCTCTTCAAGACGATGACGGTGAAGACTTTTTAACAACCGACTTCGTTTTGTTAATTGTATTCGATAAAAAGAAATGTGTTAACAGTATTTCATTCTGCATTGCATGTTTTATAGCTTGACCAATACAAGGTATGTCTGGAAAAGTGTGATTAAAATCGCATACAATTTATTAACAAACTAATATCTACGTTACTTGCATTGCTCTTTAATTTATTTCTAGTTTTTTAATGCAATTAATAATTAAGTAATGCTATAACATGTAGTAAGCTTGTGTTGTATCGTATGCCAGCCCGACTTTATTAGACATTGATTTATTTGTAATACTTAGCATTGAAATGCAATGATTATTAACCGTTGCCGAATAATTACCGCGTTTTATTCCACAGTTTGGTTGAGTTTATGACAAAATAATTCAAACGCTATCCGGAATGCTTATGTTGTCATGAATAAGCGCCAGATAAATAAGTGTGTATTTACAAAGTGTACTGTATACGGCAACATCAAATCTACGGACGTATAGAGAATCGTTCCAGTACAGCTGAATTCATGAAATACAAAAAATAACAAAAATAAACGTAAAAAGTGTGATGATTCTTGAAAACAATGATTGGTGGATCGCAAATTACACAAAACAACTTTATAAAGCCCGTTTTATTTCTAATTCTAGTGCCTATAACACTACAAACATCTCCAAACGTTTAACGTATTGTTTCTCTGCCATTAACGATCACGTCAGCCGATACGGTTTTAAAGCTTAAGACAACTATGGAATTTATTTAGTTTGGTCTCATAAATATTCAGGAGATGTTCTTGATAAAATTTGCAATTGTGACTAAGATTATTTGGAATTACTTGCTGTTTTTGACAAAACATGTTACGGCAAAGAAAAAAGAAAAACGGTGGCTATTTAGTATCAATAACTAGCGTGCTACACATAAGTCACATAACTATGTTAAGGACCAATCGCAATGCATCACATTATACTCAATACTTAGTTAAAATACTCAGTTTTAAACAAACGGGCAGACTACGATTATTTGGAATTACTTGCTGTTTTTGACAAAACATGGCAGGGCTATTCAGTATCAATAACTAGCGTGCTACACACAAGTCACATAACTATGTTAAGGACCAATCGCAATGCATCACATTATACTCAATACTTAGTTTTAAACAAAATGGCAGATCAGGTTTTTTTCCTTTTTACTCGACACTTTTACCCGTAATTAGTTGGCGTATGTGTTATATTCTTTCTGATTTGGCAGGGAGGGGAGTTTATCATTTCCGCAAACAAAATAGAGAATTTTCCCAAACAAAAACGAGAGAATTTTCCCAATAAAAAAATATTTACAAACAAGGCAGAATTAATAGGCAATATAACTATAACACATAAATGATCATGTATATATGAATATAAAAAAAGCAAAACCCTAGAAAGTCACAATGCAGGTACTCAATGACTTGGCAGAAGCTATAGCAGCAATATAACTAACCATCAATGGTACGACAGGAAGATGTGTCACCTTTTGTTGATTGATCCTGCGTTATGATATCCCTTCTAAAATAAGTCTAAACTGATAAAGGTTTTGACCTGAAATTAAATTCGCGTCGAACCAGCGTCGAAACATAAAGTCTGCAAATGTTCAAAATAATACTATATTTTAGGCCTGCATTGAGCGCATGTTGCAACATTACAGACGAGTGCTTAGTTGCTATTTGATAAGCTGTAATAACTTTCTCATTTTTATCTTTACAGTAGAACGCAATGTTGTAATAAATAATCTGCATACTATCACTTTGAACATCAGCTAGGACTCACAACACTAGTATCTTAGTAGGTAGATCATATAATGTTCCTCTTTTCTGCTTTATATAGGACTTTCCATTACATACATTCTAAATCTACAGCATTTTAGGAAGAGATCATAGAAAATGTTATGTTGATATAAGATTTCTAGCTTATTATGCTTCACTTTCCACACCACGGGGTTGTATTTTTGTCATATTTCGATAGCAAACGTGAAATTTAAAAATGTGCAACCTATAAATATGTGTTAAATATGTTTTAAATTGCCGATATTGGATCATTGAAGAATTTAAGCATAAAGACATGTAAATTGCGTTTATCTCTATGCCACGAACAAAAACATTACAATGGGACCCTATGGAAAATTAATTGTAGTGTGAAATGTGTTATGTCAGTATTAGTTCAAATAAATTGAATATTAAACGGGTTATCACACTAGTTTTTTTAGAGCTTTAGAGAGAGTGGAAGAATACACAGAAATCCGGAAACCCGCTAAAGAATAGATTCCAATGGTTCTTTAATGTGCTCGGAGGATAGACTAAACCGCCTGGCTTACTTCTCAATCCAACGGACGAGGCTAAGGGAAAGTCCAAGAACATACCAACAAAACTCAGTGGGCGCATTTAAGGCTTGAAACCTGGTCTTCTGGATTTCAAACCCACCGTGCTATCCACTGGGCCACGCAAGCCTAAATGTTATTTAAATGAGAATGATCGGGGAATTGTTCGCAAACATTAAAAAAGTCGGTACTCAAATACAAATACTTTTCAAACGATTCGGTGTGAGGTCGTTGTTTATGCATGAAGTTCTTTTAGAATGCCTGTACATATTTAGTACAATTCTGTGTAACACCTGAAAAACAGATTCTTTGGAACTATTACCTAGATGTTATATATTATGAAGTTAGACGTACATATTACGTTTCCTTCTAAAATTCGGGATCACGGTGTCGAATCAAAAGTGTTATTACTTATCCTTCGAGGTCTTCGATCCGCAACTTTGTGGCGCCAAGGTAGACGACTTAAGCCAGTGCTAGCGGTCTTACGAAGTACTGTATCTTATGTTAACTCTCGTGAACAGACTCGATGGAAAAGATGATGAGTCTGCTATTTATTTTTGTCTTGTTCTTTGCTTTCAATGAATCCTCTTGTCAGTATTTACAAATGACAAAGTAAACTAATTGTAACGTCAAAGCATTTTCTATGTTTTCTGACTTAAAAATGTAATTCAATTAATGTAACTGAATAAAACATTGCAGATCTTTTTTTTTATTCTTTCAATACCTTATCACGGGATACTCAATCAAACACGGGTCATTACGATATTTAGTAGCCAGGTAGAATGCTTTAGTTTAGTAAGGAGATATACGTGACCATAAGATACCTATAAGACATGACTTTTTTTATGACTTTATGGCGTACCCGTCTGAAAAGGGTAACAAAAGCAACGATTCGATTCAGGCAGGTTTTTATACTTTCTTCATGAGCACTAAACGTATTTTTATCAAATAAAGTGCTCATACCTCTAACCAGGGGAGCCATTTACTCCTCCGCTAATAAAAAAGTGATTATTCATGCGGGCACTTTCTGAAATTAATCCACTCAAACTGTCAAATTAACGCCACCTGACAATTTCCGTCAGTTTGGAAATGATGTACCCGGTGGCCTTCCCAGGGGCTCCAAAGTTGTATATAGAGCTGTAAAGGAAGAAATAAATAACTTATTCTCAAATACCATTGGACATAATTATGTTGGCAGAAATCATATTATTTTTATTCTTTCAATACCTTATCGCGGATACTCATTCAAACACATGTCATTACAAAATGTAGTAGCCAGTTTAGTAAGGAGTAATATGTGACAATAAGATACATATACCATGTGACTGTTTTATGACGTACACGTCTAAAAAAAAAGGTAAACAAAAGCATCGATTCTATGCAGGCAGGTTTTTATCCATTCTTCGTGAGTACTAAACGGATTGTTTATCAAAAAAGCGCTCTTACCTCTACAAAGCGCTCTAACCTCTACAAAGCGCTCTAACCTCTACAAAGCGAGCCATTTCGTCCTTCGCAAATAACAGTGATTATTCATGCGCGCACTTTTTGAACCCACTCAAACTTTCAAACTAAAGTTATCTCTGACAATTTCCGTCAGTTTGGAAATGAAGTCCCCTGATCAAAAGTGGCCTACCCAGGACTACAGAGTTGCACATATAGTTGTAAATGAAGACATACAAAATGTATTCTCAACTTTGGACATAATTATGTTGGCAGTACTGACCAGTATACACTAGCTTTCGCTATGAACTGAGAGCTTTAGGCCCATTTGGGAACTATTCTTGAAAATGGCCTACAATATATTTGTACTTAAAGTTTGGTAGAATCTTCACATGACCATGAACATGCTATGTCAAGATCATGAACATGTCAGGTTATATATTAAAGTAGTCCTACACTGTAAATAAATACTGAAAAGGGGATCCCTTAGAAACAAGATATAAAAGTAGCAGACTCGGTCTCATGCCTCCTAGCACCGGCTTAAGCGATGTTCTACTTTAAAGCACAAATACTGCGCTTGATGATCCCAAAGGACCAATAAGTAATAACACTACGGATTTGTACTCGGGGCAACATTTTACGGCCGCCATACAGCACTAAACAAACGCTAGTGTGAATTTCAATAAATACTGAAAAAGGGATTCTTTGGAAGCAACAAACACAAACAAATGATAAAAGTAGCAGACTCGGTTTTACTGAGTCTGTTCATGAGAGGTAAAGTTATGTGCAACAGATAAGCTACATTCAAAGTAGGTCAATGACCACAAAGCGAAGGTCAGTGTGCCAGTAATTTAACGATATAACCTTAACAAATAAGTGTAACCTACATTCGAAAATAAGGTTAAGTGTTAGGTTCATGGTAACCGGCTTCTTCACTTCATCCATAAAAACATAATTTGGCTTCCATGACCTTCGTGCTTCAAGCTTGACGCAGTGTACATTATAATGTCAATGCCGTCAAATGTCATTCAGAACCTTACATAAGATACTACGGTCCTCAAAAATAAGTCAGTTACCTGATATTTAGGTCAACGGTCTCAAAAGTAGGTATAATTGACTTAGGATTGATTAAACGTTCTCCTTTATAAAAGTATAACTTTAAAACATTGTGTGTGTTTTTTTGGCGCCAGCCGTTTAAGCTGGCTTTTGGCTCGCAGTAGGTGTGTCTGTGTAAGCCTATCAAAACTCGAGTTGAAAGCGATATAGAAATTATGAAAGCCTACAGTGTTTATTAAACTGAATGCTGATTGGCTAAATTTGTCTGACAAGGCCAGTGTTTATAGAGTGTAGTTGTTGATAAATGGTATATCGTTAGACTTGTTACGCTGTACTTCTATCGTGACCGGAAAAGATGAAGAAAGGAATAGAAATGCTGAAATTGCAAATAAATTATTCTGTTTTCTAGCAAAGTGCGTTAATTTTACGTGGTAACTGGTAATGAAACCCTATTCAAAATTACATATGGCCGTGATTTCCTAGTTACGTGATTTTTCAAGGTGCCCGGATGTGTTCTTCTCCAAAACCACAAGGGCTGGAGCTTAGATAGTATGTATATCATCATCTAGTGGTCCTCTACCATGTTTGTACAAATGGCTCGTGGGCTTCTTGTTTTCAGGGCCTTTGACTATTTTAACAATGGCCTTCCATAATGGAAGGCACTAACTTGTTTTGTTCAAATTCCCCACATTGGCACTGCCGTGTCAAAATTTATCAGAAAACCGATTGAAAACGTTATTTTGCTCCACTCTCTACCTTACATTTCGCTATTAAAATTATTTCTCTTCATGACTATCAATCACTTATACATTGTGAAAAGCGCCGACTATCTGCTTTCAAGATATTTCTTGTTTTATTATTTGTTTTAAAACGTATGCCTATAATAACTTATGCCTAATTAAAACCCTAGGTCATGTGCCTGACCTTTTCAGTTATGGATACGTTTAAATGAGTTTAAATGTAAATCCCGTTTAAAGCGCATAATATGTCTTCAAGAAGGTATTTCCTAGTATTACATATTTTGCCATTAGGACAACGAATTAAAGACAATTATTTTATGATAATTTTTGTTAAATTCTCAGCAAACAAATTGTCTAAGGTTTTCATTACGGAAATATTCAGAAAGTAACTTTGAATCTGATGGAAGCCAAACGAAATGGCAAAAAAAAACTATTCTGCAAAATTCCTAATCAGCAGGGAAAATATCATTTAAATCCCCGGAGGTCATATGACTAATTGCTGTTTTTTCCAAAGGCTGGTTCAGTGCAGCTTCCATAGCATTTCATTGTGGATGATTTATACCTGTAGCATATCTGTCAGTTGAAAGGAAGCTTCTGATGATGATTGCACGTGCAGTTTGTTTTATAATTCAGGATAATTAGGATAAGTATACGAGTTATTGCACTGCACGTGGAATATAATCATTATGTGGTGGTAGTGGGTGACATACAGTCGCAAGAGAAGAAATTGTAGTAAGGTTTTATAATTCCCCTGTACTTTATGTGTTGTTGATTTTCCCAGTAATTATACATTTTGACATACCAGGGAGGGGCCTGTAGATATTGATAAGTGGCACTATACGATAAAACACAAAATTCACTACCGTTCGTGAACAGGCTCAAAGTAGATATAAAAATCGAACAGGAAATGTAGCATTCAGGAACCACAGTCACCCACAAACACGCACAGAAACAAACAACAAATACAAATATGCTTAAAAGACAAGACAATACGTCACAAACAAAATGGTTGACAATAGGGCTACCGCCTTGAAACGGTCAGTGGCAAAAAAAGCCGCTGTGTGGTGTTTAAACCAGGTTCTAGATCGAGACTGCAGTATTTTTATATTTGTCGTGTTCGGAGATTTCCATATTTCGCCTTTTCTACTCTCTTACATATCACAGTAGAGTTGCCTGCGCAATGTGGCGGTGGTAAAACGTCTCCCCATGCTAACTGTCATAGCTGTTATTCCTTCCGATCTTTGGAGATCGCTGAGCCGATAAATCGATTGTACAAATAGGTTATTCCACTACTCCAGCATTTTTAGCCTCTGAGAATTGTTTAATTACCCTTAGGATAGGCTTCATAACCTCTGCTCCCAGCACAATTCCATTTTGTTTATTTCGTCCATTGTTTTCTCGTTTAGAGCAAAAAATTTTGTTGGAAACTGGCAACATACGCCGATGACCATGAATTGGTATGAAAACCCCACAGTTACGGTTCCATGTTCATGTTCACCGTCATATGTATGGGTACCATCTTCGGGATGGCGAAAATGTTCATACTATTGACATTTTAAAGATTGAGTTCTCCCCAACCCGGAGCTAGAGGGCGTGAACGGTAGCAAGCATTTTTCACTACCGTTCGCGAACAGTCTCAATCAAATCGAGACTACAATATTTGTATATTGTCTCGTTTAGGGCTAGGCGTTTTGTTAGAAACTGGGACCATACGCTCCTGGCCATGGAATGGTGTGAAAATACCTCATTGAAGGTTTCATGTTCACCGTCATATGCATACCATCTTCGGGATGGCTCAAATTTGTGTACTATTGGCATTTTAATATTGAGTTCTGCTAAACCCGGGGCATGAGGGCGTGAACGATAGCAAGCACTTTTCACTACCGTTAATGAACAGTCTCAGTCAACCCTATACTGCAATATTTGTTTATACGACAAATATTGCAGTATAGGGTTGACTGAGACTGTGGGGAGGTGTGGAGGAGCGCAAATGGAAGGGCAGTGGATAATGATAACGTTGTATTGGCCGCTGCAACATGAAAACCTGTCAAACTTGATTGATAGCAAATGAAGTCAAACAGTTCAAAGTAAAACAATCAGTTACCATTCTATTAAGCAACAGAACTACAACAGGCGTTACCAGCGGAACACTTAGTAAGGCACTTGCGCAGCTATGATATTGGAATGAAATTGTAACTTTCTACAATAGCGTTAAATTATTTATATTTTCCAGTGCATGGCGACTGCAGAATATGTACGATTGTGTATTGATAAGGCAACGAATATTGACATTTACTAGAATTGATAATTAGGAATTGTTGAATATTAACTCGGTTTGGGACTGAATAGGTACTTTATTCACACACTTTGATATGCAAATACATTTGTTGCCTTAGATACTCGATCATCTTTACTGATAACTATCGATGTTAGGCACCAGGTGGATGAATTAACTCCACTATTGATTAGTTAATGAAGACAACAGAAAACAGATCTTCTACCAAGGCGGGATGTCTACTCCAGTAAAAATAGGAATGACTGTTTGAGTTGTTATTCGTTAATATTTGTTTATTTCCAATCGATTAATTATATACACCTTCAATGTGAATATAATTGGTTACTTCTAAGTATTCGTTTTAAATTATATTTCTCAGAATATGTCAAAAAGGTTGGTTTGTGAATGGGGGATACACTGAAGAGCGTAAGGTTGACAGGATTTCAGTAAATGGTTGTGATGGTATCAAATCTAGGTCAGATACCTGGGCCCCGTTTTATTAAACATGCTACGATGTCTCAAATATTAAAACTGTTCACATTTTTGTACCTAAGCATTCAATGTAGACAATTATATGTGCATTATGTGCCGAAGTATGAAATGTATAAGAAATGAAATGAAATCGCGTTCATTTGTGAATTATAAATCAAAAATTGTTTCGTAAAACCGGGGCCAGATCATTAGGCCAACGGTCTTACAAATAGGTCACATTGACTTAGGATTATACTTCAAGTTTTATCATTGTAACATGCATATGAAGCCTATATCACAGCGTGACCTTAATTCAAAATCTAGGTCATACGTAGGTCATGGTGCCTGACATTTCCATTATGGAAGGCTTATACGTTAAAATGCGTTTACATGTAAATTCTGGTAAGAGCGTATCATAATGATTGCGGTAAGATACTCCCTAATTTTAGCGGCCGTTTAATTTGATTAACGACGTGAATTAAAGAAAATCAGTTCATAAAATTGCTAAATTCCTAGCAAACACATGTTCTAAGATTTTTCATTAAAGAATAATATCAATGTATTCTGAACCATTTGGAAATGTACATGTAATGAAACTGATGGAATGACTGAGAATAATATCAATGTATTCTGAAACATTTGGAAATTTACTTTTAATGAAACTGATGGAATGACTGAAGGCAAACAAAATGGCAAATATATTCTTCAAAATTCCCAATCAGCAGGGAAAATGGTATTTAATTCCCCTTAGGTCTAATTAAATCGGTAGTTATTTTAACTAAATAAGCATTTACTGTGTTTTTTCCGGAGGCGGGATCAGTGCAGCTTACATTGGTGCATACCTTTATCATAAATGACTGTTGTAACTAAGCTTCTGATGATGAAATAAGATAAGTATATGGGTTTTGTAATTGTATACTATTGCGTAACATGTGGACTGCACGGCATTATGCGACGGTATTTGGTGGCATATACAAGAGGTGTTTAACTTATAACGTAACACTTTTGTATAAGATGTTATTTATTAGGGAAGTAGTTATCATAAAAATGCGTGATTTAATTATGTGAAACTATCATTTAGAACGTAAGCATGTAAAAATAATCTTCAAATTTACGTGGTTCACTTTAAATTACATTTTGAATTAGGTGAATTTTAAACCTATGTGTTCCTATTGCCGTAGAATTTTACCTTAAACCATATATTTCCACTAATTGCATATCATAAGTGTTGCGTTTGCAATTTAAATATGACCGTATGTTTTAAGACAAAAATATAAATCGTTACCCTATAGCTGTTGTAAACATATGATGAGATCAGATGTATATTTATTATTGATTTTGACCTTGACGAAAAGCTAAAATTAGAATAGATGTAAACATGTTTACCATTTATGCAAATTCATTTATGACGATGTGAACTGTTCTCACTGGACGGTTTTAGTGGGGGAAGCCTTCAGGAACAGTCTATGACAGTAAATAAACAGACTTTGGGAGCAGCTCAGCAGAACAGTTTCAGTATTCTTCATTAAAGTTAATTTAGATTTGGATGCTTATGGAAAATATAATTGGGACAGCATTTAAAATATATTGTGCTCATTCATAATAACAGTGACATTGGATATTTGGACTAAACCGGAAATTGGATATTTGGACTAAACCGGAAATATTGGAAATTAATTTGGACTAAAAGGATAATTAACATTTGGATTAAAGAGACACTTACTATTTGGGATTAAAGGAACATTGGATAATTTTATTTGGACTTAATTAAAAAATTGGATATTAATGAAAAACTGGATTGGTGTATTCTGTAAGTGAATATTTTATGTAAATAAATTTGTTAATTATATGTTTGTGTTGCTGGTTTTGCTTCCATTCTCGTAACATTAAACACTTGTAACAAAATGTTGAATTAAAAGATTTTATAACTTAACCAAAATACGCATTTTTAAATATGTTATAAGACAAAAATTAATAGCTATTGTTGCTGTATTATCACATACCATATAAAGATATCTTTGGTCAAAACTTAATTTGTTGTTTTTTTCATCATTATTTGCAAATGTATGTGTTTTGCCCCTTAATTTTAAGTTATATGTTTTTTCTTTCTTTCCTTATAAGAAAGTAATGAAACTTATTTTGATAGAGGAGGAAACCTGCAGCTGATGTTTCGGACTGGAAGTTTTCATAAATTGTAATCATTTTCAAAGTCGAATTTCATGTTAAATTTCGCTGAAATCGTGAAAACCGACAAATAGCAAAGAAATGCATATTCCACTTGTTTACGTTCAGACACGACACGGACATAATCTTAAACGACAATTTACAAGCATTTGTTTTTCATTTGTATTGCAATTGTTTTTATAATTGAAGAGTTTTGCTTCAAAACATCATTCTCTACTCTTTTTGTAAAAATACGGATGCAGCAAAATTAGGAAGCAATTGAAATTGTTCAAGCGATAATGTTTTGTGTCGAAGGAATCATTGGACTTGCATGTAAAATGAACATATTTGGCGGAAATGTCAAGATATTTGATTCAGTTACAAAATGAAAGTGTTACCTTATAAGTTGAACACCTTGAGTACATGCTTGTTTGTTTATTGCACAAGAAAGATATTTGTAGTTTTGATTAGATTTTATAATTCCATCGAGCTTTTGTTTGTGTTTAGTTTTCACTTTATATTCAGTGGCGGGTGTAATCGATATTGACAGGTGGCATTAGACCTTGTGAAACTTTACTTGTTTAGATGTGTGGGTGTGGATGGCAAAATAAGAGAGGCCCAGTTCTGAGTAGGTTGATAATTCATCCATGTATTGCTTATTGTTTATTACGAATACAGATTGATAGTGGGTGTGCATGTGGGTGGGGTTGAGGTGGAGGGGAGGGTGGAAGCAGGAAGAAAAGGGAGGTGGACAGTGATAACGTTAACCAGAACTGTAAAACGGCTTGATAGTTAGAAAAAGTTGAAAATCAACTGGGGTTGGGATTGGTCGTTTACTTTTCAATTAATGACAATTAGTTTATAATATATTCGTAAATTGTTAAATTCATAGCAAACATGTCGCCAAGGAATAACACAATTATATTCTGAAACATTTGGAAATTTACTTTTAATGAATCTGATGGAAAGACTGAAGCCAAACGAAATAGCAAAACAAATATTCTGCAAAATTCCTAATCAGCAGGGGCAACGGCATTTAAATCTCCGGAGGTCTAATTAAATCGGTAGTTATTTTAACTAAATAAGCATATGACTAATTGCTGGGTTTTTTCGGAGTGGGTTTCAGTGCAGCTTCCATAGCAGACGCATTGGTGTCTACCTTTATCATAACTGTCAGTTGTAACTAAGCTTCTGATAACGAAATAAGATAAGTATATGGGTTTTGTAATTGTGTACTATTGCGTTACATGCGGAATGAAGCATTATGCGACGGTACTTGGTGGCAGATGTATGCTTGTTTATGTATTGCAGGAGAAATATGTGTAGTTTGGATTAGGTTGTATAATACCACTTAGTGGGTATACTGGATACGGATACGTGGTATTAGATCCTGTGAAACTTGACTTCTTTCCTCTTTAATTTTGCGATGACCGGACAGGCTGTGGACCTTAAGATGACTTCTATCTAAAGCCCAAAAGAACTGTGACGTTTGATGTTTGTCTGTATTCTTGTCTTGTCGTGCCCTCAATGGTTTGTTCTCTTATTGGTCTGGTTTCTGCCAAGTCATTGAGTACCTTCTTTGTGGCTTTATAGGCTATTGTTTTTTGTATTTATATATGCACGAGCATCTTTGTGTTTTACTAAAATTGCCTATTGATCCTGCCTTGTTTGTTAGAGAACAGTTCATGACGGGGATTTCTTTATTTACACTGTCCCGTTTTATTGGGATGACAGTAGGGTAAGTATGTGGTTTGATGCACCCTAGAACCTGGTTTAAACCCCCAGCAGCATTTTTTGCCACTGACCGTTCCAAGGCGGTAGCCCTTTTGTCAACCCTTGTGTGTTTGTATGTCTTATTTGGCCTTTTATTCATTTTTGAATGCAATGTTGATTTATCAACTTGCATTCATAGTCATTGCTTTTGGTGGCTCCTCATCGCCATCTGGTTATATATAGTTGTTCTTTGTTTCTGTGTGTGTTTATGGTTGACTGTCGTCCTTGAATGCTACTTTCCCTGTTCGATTTTTATATCTATATTTATACGAAGTGTTACTTCTTTATATGAGTGGGTGTATGTGGCACGAGGAGAGAGGTGCAGTTCTGATTAGGTTGATCATTCATCCGTGTATTGCTTATTTTTTATTTTTAATTACGAATACAGTTGGATATTAGGGGTAAGGTGGAGGGTGGGTGGAAGCGGGAAGGGAAGTGGACAGTGATAACGTTAACCAGAACTGTAAAACGGCTTGATAGTTAGAAATAGTTGAAAATCAACTGGGGTTGGGACTGGTCGTTTACTTTTAACAAAGACGTCAATTAAAAATCAATTAATTTATAATATATTCGTAAACTATTAAATTAATAGCAAACATGTCGCCAAAAATAATACAAATATATTCTGAAACATTTGGAAATTTACTTTTAATGAATCTGATGGAAAGACTGAAGCCAAACGAAATAGCAAAAATAGTCTGCAAAATTTCTAATCAGCAAGGGTAGCGGCATTTAAATCCCCGGAGGTCTAATTAAATCGGTAGTTATTTTAAATAAATAAGCATATGACTAATTGCTGTTTTTTCCAAAGGCTGGTTCAGTGCAGCTTCCATAGCATTTCATTGTGGATGATTTATACCTGTAGCATACCTGTCAGTTGAAAGGAAGCTTCTGATGATAATTGCACGTGCAGTTTGTTTTATAATTCAGGATAATTAGGATAAGTATACGTGTTATTGCACTGCACGTGGAAAATAAGTCATTATGTGATGGTAGTGGGTGACATACAGTCGCAAGAGAAGAAAATTGTAGTAAGGTTTTATAATTCCCCTGTAAATAACTAAATAAGCATATAAATAATTGCTGTTTTTTTCCGGTGTGGGGTTCAGTGCAGCTTCCATAGCAGACGCATTGGTGTCTTCTACCTTTATCATAACTGTCAGTTGTAACTAAGCTTCTGATGACAAAATAAGTTAAGTATATGGGTTTTGTAAATATATACTATTGCGTTGTATGTACGGTGTCAGATCAAAGTTTCTATTTTGCATGTGTTTTTCCCAAGTTTCATTGTTAAATCTAACCTGATGTTAAGGTAATATGTCTGTTGTCATGAATAGTACGTATTTTACTGTGTTTGTCAGGGTTATTACTTTGGAGAGTATGAGCACAGACGTTAAGTAGAGATGTGTTTTTTGACAGATGTTTATTTCAAAATACGCATAGTGTAAATGAATGACGTGGTATGTTTAAAAACTGAATCGGTGTTTTATTCCAGATGTGGGACCGTCCGTTTGCGAGCCAAATGTGTTTAATTCACTGTGTTTAATTGGCTGATTTTCACCGGTCTGACACCGTACGTAATGGAATGTTAAGGCATTTTGCGACGGTATTTGGTGGCAGATGTATGCTTGTTTGTGTATTGCACGAGAAAATACGTGCAGTTTGGATTAGGTTTTATTATTCCACCGAACTTTTCTTTATTTTATTTTCATATTTAGTGGCGAGTGTAGTGGATATTGATGTTTGGCATTAGATCCTGTGAAGCTTGACTTATACGAAGTGTTATATGGGTGGGTGTGTATGGCACGAGGAGAGAGGCGCAGTATTTCTTCTTTCTTTTTTAAATCACGAATAGGGTTGGATAATGGGTGTGCTTGGGTGGTGGGAGTGGGGCGGGGTGAGGATCGCGAAACAGTGATAACGTTGCATTGGCTGAAACATGAGATCCTGTCAAACTCGACTGATATCAAATGATGTCACAAGAGTTCAAAAATCAAACAATCAGACATCGTTATATTATGCAAGAGAACTACACCAGTTGTTATCAGGGGAACAATAAGTGCGGCAACTTGTGCGGCTCTGATGTTAGATTGAAATTACATTCTACAACAACGCTAAATTATTAATATCTTACAGTGCATGATGACTGTAGAACATGTACAATTGCGTTTTGATAAGGCAGCGAGCACAGTGCAAACAATATTGACATAAACCAGAAATGTAACACGGTTTGATAGTTAGGAATAAATGAATATTAACTGGAGTTGGGACTTGTCGTGTAATGTTAACAAAGACGTGAATTAAAGACAATTCGTTTACAATATATTCGTAAACTGTTAAATTCACAGCAAAAATGTCTCAGATTTGTATGCCCCCTACATCGAATGGTGCGGGGCATATAGCGTTATCCAATTCCGTCCGCCAGTCCGTCCGTCCTTCCTTCCGTCGGTCAGTCCCGAAAAGATTATCCTCCCACACTTTTCAACCGATTGCTTCGAAACTGTACAGGATGCTTACCTATGAAGCCAAGATGTGCATGTCGCTAAGGCGTCAAAATCGAGCCAGTATTACCGGAGTTATGGCCCCTTTTTCGTCAATTTTTACGTGAAAATATCTTGCGTGACTATCTTTTCCCACACTTTCCAACCAATTGCTTCGAAACTTTACAGGATGCTTACCTATGATGTCAAGATATGCATATCGTTACAGTGTCAAAATAGACCCAGTATTGCCGGAGTTATGGCCCCTTTTTCGTCAAATTTTACGTCAAAATATCTTGTGTGTCTGTTCACTCCCCATTTTTTCAACCAATTGCTTCCAAACTTTACAGGATGTTTACCTATGATGTCAAGATGTGCATATCTTTTAAATCGACCTAGTATTACCAGAGTTATGACCCTTTTTTCGTCAGTTTTTACGCCAAAATATCTTGTGTGTCTATCTCTTCCCATATTTTTCAACCGACTGCTTCGAAACTTTACAGGTTGCTTACCTTTGATGTCAAAATGTGCGTGCCGATTCAAAATCGACCCAGTATTTTAAATTTTAAAATGAAAATTTTACCTTTTACACTGATTGTTTTCAGTGGGGGTATCCGTGTCCCATGGACACATTTCTTGTTCACCAATGTATTCTGACATATACTGAGCAAAATAAATTTAGCATATAAAATGCATGCCGTTTCCACAAACCAGAAAGAAAGCCTTGTATGTCAGGGTCAATGATAAACGTGATATGAGATGCATGTCTTACTAACCTGACCTACCCATTGCGTCGGCCTTTAGTATTTGAGACACGTCTTTCACACAATTCGATATGCAGATACATGTTTTGGCTTAACGACTAAATCGTATATACTAATAACTATTGATGTAAACATCGTCTATATAATAGTTAAAATTCCTAAGTACCCAACTGAGAGTATGTCAATAATATTTCCACTGTGTTGTCACTTTAAATCAGGCTTGATTGGAGATACGATTGATTGTAAAATCATGAGTTTAATTCGTCTGCTCTTATATTAAAACTGTTAAATACATGAGTGTATATATGACGACGACTACTATTTTGGAATTATGTTTTCGAAAATGCTTTAAAGCACTCATCCAATTAAGAAAACAATATGTTATACATACGTAATTGAATCAGAATTTAAGTAAACCAGATGGTACTATAAACAGAATTAATACTGTTATCAGTAGCGACAACTCCTCAAAGTTGTACGTTTGCTTTCGTGTGATAAAAGTGTGTAAAACACATAATTGTTCTAGTTTTACGCATTGAAAAAAATGGTTAGATAATGATGACAACAGAAAACAGATCTTCTACCAAGGCGGGGTGTCTACTCTGGTGAAAAAAAAATATATATATATACGAATGACTGCTTGAGTTATTCGTTGAAGTTTGTTTATTTCCAATCTATTGATTATACGCTACTTCAATATGAATATGATTGGTGGATTTTCCCTGCCTTGTTACGAAAAGAAATGTAATTACAAATGCGTATAAGATTGGGTTGCGTCAGGTGAGTAATTAAAATCACAAGAAGCGACGGGTAAGCCATAATAGTAAAATAATAAGTACAAAAGTCGAACAGGAAATGTAGCTTTCACAGAACACAGTAAACCCCAAAAGACGCAAAACGACAACATGAATGGCAATTGTAAAGGCATATGACGTCAAAAACATAAACAGGGTTGACAATAGGGCTACAGCTACATGCGTCTCAAATCACGGGACGTAATGGGAAGTGCTAGGTAAGACGTGTCTCAAGTACTAAAGGCCGACGCAATGGGTAGGTCAGGTTAGTAAGACATGCGTCTCGGATCACAGGACATAAAGAGAAGTGGAAGGTAAGACGTGTCTAAAATACTAAAGGCCGACGCAATGGGTAGGTCAGTTTAGTAAGACATGCGTCTCATATCACAGGACGTAACGGGAACTGCAAGGTAAGACGTGTCTTAAATACTAAAGGCCGACGCAATGTGTAGGTCAGGTTAGTAAGACATGCGTCTCAGATCGCAGGATGTAACGGGAAGTGCGATGTAAGAATAGTCTCAAATACTAAAGCCCGACGTAATGGGTAGATCAGCTTAGTAAGACATGCGTCTCAGATCACAATACGAAATGGGTAGGGTAATGAGTTTCCAAGAAGAATATAAGAATCCATCATGAGTATCCATGTGAGATAGAGAAATCTCACCCGAGGGTCAGAATTGTAACCAGGGACGAGGCTCTGCCGAGTGCCTGGTTGCAATTCTGATCCCGAGGGTGAGATTTCCCTATCTCACATGGATCACTCATGATGGATTATTTTTCTCCCATTATGTGTTTATTAAAATCAATGACTTTGCTGATTTAACGCCAGAATAAGGCGACGTCGACGTAACGTCATGACGTCATAAGTCACATGTCATGTAAGATAGAGTTATCTCACATGAGGGAAATGCCTATCTCACATGAGCAGAAATGGGAGAAAGCAATATCTCAATATATGTTTTTACTTCTATTTCATAAATCAAAGTACTGCGTACTGAATGGCGAAAACATTAGTAACCAAATGGTTTTGAGCTGTTCCCATAGTTAAGATTAAAGATTGTACGAGTTTTTATGATTGTTATTGGCGAAATGATTCGTTTTATATATTACTCACTTTTCTACACTATCTCAAGTCCAATAGTCTTAACAAACTGTTTTGATATCAAATATTGTCAAGTTCTCAAATAAAGCTCTCAAATAGTTTAAGCTAACTGTTCAGTATGATACTCTCATGGTTAGATTTCCCATATTCTCAATTATTTGAATACATGTTCTAACATTTCTAAACTCAAGTTCAATAGTCTCAACAAACTAATGCAGTTCTCCAATAAAGTTCTCCAATACTTCTCATATTTAAGATTCTCATAAAACAAGCTATTACAGTTCTCAAATAAAATTCTCAAATAATTCTGAAGTTGAAGATTCTCACAAAATATGTCCTCAAATATTAAATATATATTGGTATTCTCAATGTCAGATGTTCACAGAATCTGCAAAATATTATATATTCTCACTAATTAATAGAAATGAATATAATAATAATATCAGTTCTGTACTATTATTCAATCAACTTAAAAACTTCAGACATTGAGTTAGAGAAACTCATCCCTGTCAAAATTTCAAAATTCTGATATATTACGTTATTTCGTCATATATAGTACCCCCCCCCCCCCGGGGGGGGGGGGGGGGGGGGGGGGGGGGGGATAGACCTCGGGCCAGAACCCCAAAAATGACAATCCGGTACCATTTTGGTGGGCAAATTCTCATGTTGCTTTTATAAAAGCTCTATATCTCTACTTCATTGTAAGCTATTATAGCAATTCCAAACTTACAGCTTTGACCTAGTTTTGCACTCTTTTATAAAGGGAGGTAATAACAGTTACGAAAACATCTGCAAATTAAAGCAACAACTGTTTTTTCAAGTGATTTATGAATAAAATTATGAAAATCCTGTATACTTCCATGGATATTATTGTTATTACATAGGACCTTGAAAAGTCACAACATAGAAGGTCATCTAAGATCATATGAGGTCAAGGTCAAGGTCATTTCAATGTCAAAATGCCTAAAAAAGCAGAAAATGGCAGTTTCAACTCATATTGTTTTTATTTTTTATCATAACTATATAGAATAACTAGACATAATGTATATCAAAATAAATGACAATGTATGCCTTCTCAAATAAAACCATTTTGGGATATTGGCTTTTGGTAAAATGGATATATTGATGATGGCATGGCACCACCAATTTCCATATTTACACAATAATATTTATATATGATCATTCCAGTGTATACATGTATATAAGTTGTTTATTTGATTTATATATTTATTCTAGGTAGAACATGATTAACAATATAAAATGTATTTATTCTATATAAACATATTGGCTGTTCAAAAAAGTAATTTTACCTAGCTGTGGAATTACCCCACCCACCCAATTTATAATGGGGAAGCTCAAGTAAGTGTAAATGTGTATCACTGATTCATTTGATTTATATTCTTCTGTTAAACAAATTAAATTACAGATGCAATTGATTCTTATTTTTATTTTTTAACATCTTTAAGCACAATTAAACATCAAATTATACTAGAATTACAATATTAAGTGGGTGGGGTAAATGTATAGGGTAAATTGAAGTTGTTTTCTTCACAAAAACATTTCTTTTTGATGTAAATGACAGATGTTTTTATACATTATAAAATATTACCAGTTTCATTATTTTAACCAATTAACTTTATTCTGAATACCTTGTCAGTTATTACTATTACAATGACATTTATTTTATGCAACATTTACAATAGAATGGGGTGTTTTGTACATCTTTAAATTCGACCGTACATTTTGAAACCTGTTTTGCCATTTGATAATCTTTACAGCTATTAACTTAAAATACTTCCGCATATTTTTGTCTGTGAAATATCAATGAATAACCATGTTTTGTATGTTTTTACGTTCAACTTTTGCGTTTATGTAAATTTTTCACAAACTGTATGCACTAGACCTTTAAAACTTTGCTCATAGTTGTATCTTGGGTGGTACATTGCAACGTGACAAAGCAAATGTGGATGTGAAATTGACCCTCCAAGCAAGGGGCAGATAACTTAATAAGTTTTACCATCATCTTTTGCGTTGAGGTCACTTTTTCACGAACTGTATGCACTTGACCTTTCAAACGTTGCTTATAGTTGTATATTGAGTGGTACATTGCAAAGTGACAAAGTCAATGTGGATGTGATCTTGACCCTCCAATAAAGAGACAGATAACCTTATAATATTTATCTTCAACATTATTTTGCTTTTAGGTCACTTTCTTGCAAACTGTATGCACTACACATTTCAAACTTTGTTTTAGTTGTATCTTGGGTGATACATCGCAACGTGACAAAGCAAATGTAGATGCGACCTTGACCCTCCAAGCAAAGGGCAGATAACCTTATAATTTTTACCTTTAACTTTTGCGTTTAGCTCACTTTTTCACAAACTGTATGCACTAAGACCTTTCAAGTGGTACATTGCAACTTAACAAAGAAATGTGCATGTGACCTCGACCCTCCAAGCAATTGACAGGTAACTTAATAAGTTTTACTTCAACATTTGCGTTTAGGTCAATTTCTCTCAAACTATATGCATCAAACCTTTCAAACCTCGCTTTATAGTTGTTTCTTGGGTAATACATCACAACGTGTCAAAAAGCAAATGTGGGTGTGACCTTCACCATCGAAGGAAATGGCAGATACCCAGTAACTTTAACTGTACATTTACATCATTTTCTCATGAACTATAATTATGCACTAGATAGATGCTTTAAACCTAGTTTATAGCTTAATCTTAGGAAGACAAAATGTAGTATTTTGACATAGTTGTGTCTTGGGTAGTGCATATGTTTTGACGCATGGATTTCATCTATGACCTTGACCTACTTGTTGGAGCTGATGATTTTGTTGTGGTTTTTTTTTTTAATTTTTTTAAAACAATTTTTTTTTATAGAATGGCATTTTGTTTTTAAACAATAGTGCCTCAGCAAACTGTAAGCTCCATTGTTTTTAGTTATTAAAATGTTTACAAACCTTCGTTAGGCGAGACATGTGAATACGCGGATTTCTTGTTTAATCATGTATGTACATCTGTATTTTTGCCGAAATAAATCTATGTATCGTTTTCTAAGATGTTAGGATTTATATGCTACACAGCCTTAAATTGACGACTGTCAGCACTCACAAAACGTGATCAAACTAGAAGGCATTCATTGGTCAAACATTATCAGAGTGAGACACGTCATACAATTTATCTGCGTCTATTACATGTATTAATAAAATGTGTATGGAGATATGTATGCGTATTTTTTGAGATTGATGCTATGATTTTGCGACTGACATAGCAAAATACTAAGTTTGATTTATTTGAAACTGATTATAAAAAAATAGAATATAACTGTATTACCCTATTTTGAATTTTACTTTTTAAAATGAGGGATTGCGAGGTGGGGATGGGGCGGCGGCGGTGGACTAACACACCGAGGATTTGACAGAAATTAACTCCTGTTTGAAAGGAATGAGCCCTTAATGGGTGATGTTACCTATGAATGAGTGTTTATATTGATGATGTTGATATGATTTAACATAAAATGGGATTAAAGGGACACTGTACAATTTAGATTAAAGTGGCATGTGCCAATAATTTTGGACTTTATTCTAATAGCGGATTTTAGAAATACTTGATATAATTTATGTGTATTCTGCAAGTGAATATGTTCATTGTACAATTTCAATAAATTTGTTGATCATAATTTAAAAATTGTTGTTGCTGGTTTTGCACTTCCTTTCCTGTTACTTTTTACCCGTAACGGTTAGGCACGGATATTGCGTGCAGAGCCCAATTAGACCAACGATATTTACACCGGGGTACTGACTTAAGACAGAACCGGTACAGTACCAACATTGGGGACTACGCTAGAAAATATTGCTCCTAGGGTAGAAATTAAACATTTC
This sequence comes from Cyrtodaria siliqua, assembly GCA_037043455.1. Classification (NCBI taxonomy): domain Eukaryota; kingdom Metazoa; phylum Mollusca; class Bivalvia; order Adapedonta; family Hiatellidae; genus Cyrtodaria; species Cyrtodaria siliqua. Next base: position 381,725 of record JAWPHD010000366.1, read on the forward strand.
TCTATTTCCCTGGGTACTCCCGTTGCTGCCACAACCCCATCCAGGTGGTTGAAATAAATTATAAGTGCGTACTTGCTGTCACGTGTACTCTCCAGTTATTACTTCTATCCTACAACATTTTCACAGGAACGAACATTCTCAAAATCTAAAAGAGCACAAAAAATGAAATGAGTGGGGTAGGTGGTGGGTTGGGAGGGTTTTGTTATTACATTATTTTTGTTTAAAACTCGGAGACCATTGCCCCAATACCCTCTACAAATTACAGGTCTATTTTGCCTCTGAAATGTTGATAAAAGTTAGCCTGATATATTTTGGAATTTCATGGAAAACTATTGTAATTTCATGGAAAACTAATACGAAAATACGTTACTTATACCCACGCTTCCTCGTTTTTAATTGTAAATTGGACTTCTTATTTTTTATTTTCTTGGCAATAGGCTACGCTCCTTTCTTTGACGCAGTTCTTGGCGATTGTATTTTTCTTGCGTACTTAGCTACTTGAACACGCACTATACGGAGTGATTTAGACATTTTTGTTGAATATTCTACAGGGCTGGCGGTGAGGTGGCAGGGGGTTGGGCGGATCATAACCCGAGGATTAGACATAAATGAACTTCTGTTCAACACCCTCACGCACACACGCTACTCCAACTCTTAAAAATGTTTGTTTAGCCCAGAATACAACCTTGGATTTAAACAATAAAATAAAAATAAAATCCTTTCTGCAGGTCCTGCCACGTGGAAAATCTACAAAATACCACCTTATTCCTCTGGAAGTCCCTTTCGTACCTACTCCTAATCACACACACACCCAGACCACCCCCTCTCCGACACCTGCATTTTGTTTGCGTTTGGTATATGAGACATGCGCAGTGAATCAGTCTTGGGAAAGCCCACCATTCTAGATATTTTTATAGAACGTAGATCAGACGTTTGGTCATCATCGTGATTGAAATGCGCTTTACGTATTATTACGTATTTACCGTTTCAAAAATCGGTCTGTTGCTTGTTTGAGTGAAACGGGACATGCGCAGTGAAGCAATCTATAAAATCGTAACATATGAAAATTGATTGATCTCATCATCATCATAATGAAAACACCACAGCATATAACAGAAAATCATAAGAAATGCACCACGTATAAAGCCGTTTGTACCGAATATAATGCAATTGAAACCACCGAATATAAAGACGTATCCACCACGTATATTAAAATATATACCACATATAAAGTCAACAGAAGCACTGCATATAAATACAAACCTACTTCATATAATGTTCAAAGGACCTCATATATATTAAATAAACTACTGAATATAGTAATAACTGGACCGCATATAATGGGTTATCTACTACATACAATGACTTATATATCGCATGTATTGATTAATCTACTGCATATAAATACTTTTCTACCACATATAAAGATTTATTTAAAACATATAATTAAAAATAAACTACATATCATGAAAGATCTACCACACATAAATGGAAATGCACTGCATATTAATCGGCAACATCATAAGACAGTCATGGCGTTCCATACAAGTTCATGGATCAGTATGGCAGATCATTAACACATCAATATATGTTGTGTATAACTGTATAAATAAACGTTTGTATACACACTTGGCTTTATATTTAATATCGTCATATAATGCTCAAATTGACACATCAACATCCTTCAAAAAAACTTTATCCAACCCATTTACTCAAATATTTCGTCTTCCTCTTCAATGTATTCTTCATCAAAATCTACCTCATGATCAAAGTTCATATCATCTTTTCCTTGGTTGGAACATTCGCGTAGTCTGCACAGAGAAGTACATGTTCTATTATGTACGTTTTATTGTAAAGTCTAATAACAATAAAATCAAATCATAAAGAACACTTTATTTTAAAAGAAACATAATGAATGATTAATCATATTTCATAAGCATAATATGTTAAAAAATCATTAAAAGGAAATCACAAGAGATAACCATTTTCACAATTTCCTCAGGTGGTTGTCTCCCTCGGATGAAACAATCGAGCAGGACTTACCCTATATTATTCCACTGACTAATTTTTCTTTGCCAGATCTATACCAGTACAACACAGTTTATACTAGACTGAGATTACATTTTGTTAATATGGTAGAGCTACTATTTCTGCCACACTAAAATGCTAACATTGCAAGGTCATTGACATTAGCTAATGTTCATGAGGTTGGTCTGCTTTTACTTACCTTTACAACAGATATACGCGTTGAGGTCACTTTGGGTTAAAAACAAAAGATAAAGTTATGAAATTTAATAAAAAACATCTTTACCTTATTTGCTTGCTGTCTTTTTTTATTTCATGTTATTTTCTGCAATTGTTTACAGTTTTGCTCTGCATTATAAATGGTGAATTTATTGACAAGGGAAGGAACTTTTCAAATACTTATTAAAGTATTCGTTTTATTTTCAAAGGTTCTTAATTTCCACAATACTATTTATAAAGAAATTGTAAGAAATCTGACATTTTACACTTAAACTCTAGTCATATATCCACCGTTGCTAATAAATGAAGATATAATTTTTGAGGAAAATCGGTATTTTACCCCTATACATGTACACTGTATAAAACACATTAGAAATCAAGTAAATCTGTAATACCACTAAGTAATGAAATTTAAAATTTATTGTCATGCATTTTTCATTTCCATTTACCTGAACATTTACTCAGAACATGTTAATAGTTTCAATTTGACACAAAAACTGGTACCAATTTTCATCTTTGTCTTTTGAATAGTTATTGATCTTAATCCCAAGTGGGTGGGGCAATTTGATATGCAAATTTAGCAAAGAAAAGTCATTAATTGACCCTAAAACAGAACAGTATTTAATAAACTGAACATACTTTTATCTGTTGCTAGAACATTTCATCAATGAGATACGAAAAAATACTTCAAGTGTGATATATGTCAAAGTAATGTGCTTATAAACGCCAAAATATCACTTAATATTGCACTCATTTTAGAATTCAATGGGTTCTTTTATCCATCGCTTACTTAAAAAATGTATTACAAACACTTGAATTCTTGTTATTTTCTTCTAGTATCTGTTTTATTGTCTCAAAATAACACATACGTATATTTCTTATGTAACAAACAGGAAATCTGTAAGTTAAATATAAAATCTCTAAAAGTGGGTGGGGTAAATTTAAATGTAAAATTGAGATTTTTGGCTAAAAAGAAGAAAACAAGGTCATTTAAACTGATTGTACTTGTCATATTTCGGGGCTGTTAACTGTTTTACATAATTATTACTAGTGAAAATACATAAACTATTACAAATAACTTTTTGAGTGACATTTTATGACATTCTGTGATTTTCATTTTTTAACGCATTAAAATCATATGAGTAAAGCTGTAACTTTGAAATTGCTATAATGATTTTTTTTTAACTCTACAAAATTGCCCCCAAATTGACAATAGTAAGAATTTGCCCACTAAAATGGTACCGGATATCGTTCTGGCCCATGGACTAGGGGGAGTGGGGGCGGGAGGGGGAGGGGGCAATGAAAGTGGAAAATCAGAACTTTGTGTCAACACCCCACTTTTACAATAAAAGTGGTTTCGTGTTTTGTTTAATTATTCACAATTACAAGGCACGTACATTAATTATATTTTATTTATAAACTCGGAAATACCATCGTTTTAAAGTAGATTATGGATGCTGGTGGTCTGTTATTGAGAAGCAGATAATTACAACAGCCGATTGCTTGTTACAACAACTTATTCTGTTAGAACAATCAGACAGTAAATTACACTTTCCCATTTCATAAATCAAGCGATTTTACATTTTAAAAAATACCCAATGGTATCTGCGAGTCTTTGTGGATTTTGTTTATCTTGTACTTTTAAACATCTTCTCTGCAGGTAATGCCGTTTTATCAATTTTAGACTTCAAAAGTAAAACAAAAAACGTGTTCCTTTAAAATGCGATGTTGTTTTGTAGTGTACTAATGTATTAATGGATTTGTACTATTAACACGTAGAATGTCATTCTGCAATAACGACCTCAGAATGAGTGTATATGAATTAAGAAGTCTGCCAACGGACATGTCACCACCGGGCTGGAAGCCATGCGGTGCAGCTCTAAATCGCAGTGAAATAACATATGGCCACTTACAACAAGAGGTCAGGCCGATCTGCATCGCTCTACTGACTACTTGAAAATAAAAGACAGAATACATTTTATCATTTCTTTATTTATTAAAGTTACAAGTACAATTTTTAGAAAATATTGCAAAACATTTCAGAAGAATATATGTAATATTAAGTGAACAAATGAATACTCAAGCATAATGAAGCTTATCAATATTGAAACAAGCAGTATAAAATGTATGAACCATACAAAACAAAAACCTTGACACCTGACCTTGACCTTAAACATCAGACCCCACCATTGGTATGTCATACCCTGTTATTGATACATAACATCCCACTATCTGAAACGGTTTCGGATATAAGTCGAATGCACATGAACAGTACATGTCTCTAACTAGTGATTTGAAATGTCTCTAACTAGTGATTTTGAAATGCGACTTAGCAACACACGTCTGTTGATGATCAATATATGCATCAAGTTTCATCCCATTACATAAAGCGGTTTAGCAGCAGAAGATAAAAACAAAAGTTGATCCAAAGGCAACTAAAATGGAGCATACTCACCTTCTGCTCGTGTTCTGAGTGATCCTGGTTCATTTTTCAAGCAGAGGACGCGGAGTATTGTGTTATTCAAGCATAAAGAGCCCTACCAAGGATGTCCCACATATGCTCAATGAAGGAGAGGTCCGGGAAATCGAAAGGCAGTGGAGACGTCGTACACCATGTTGTTACAGGAAGTCATTTACAGTATGACGCAGACTTACGTTCCAACGTCTGCAGCATCTTCTGCTTGAAACAAGGACCAGGATCCCGCAGTGAAAGATCAGGCAGTTGATCTACTCCATGCATGCACAGACGACTAAACAAAATCAAACGTTTATAAAAGTTGCTCATCTTTTGATCAATATTTTGAATCATGATCTATGTCTGTCTTCTCCGAACACTTAGTCAGTTAACTGTGTTAAGGATATTCACGCATCAAAACAACAAACATATATATAAATGGTATCCCATCATGTGATCAATAACCTGATTATACATGTGTGTAGACTTTGATCCTATGCGACAAAGATACTACAGAGTTAATACTTTGAAAGAGTTATTTGATACTATAGATTTTAGTCTTGTTTTAGATTTCCTTAAAGAAATCAAACTTTATAAATCAATATAAATATTTTCCTATATATATTAACTTGTTTACAAGCCCGTTGGCGGGCATTTGTTTATTTACATATATACATAGTTTATATTGCTACCATATCATCCCTTATTTGTAGATAGTTTTATCTTTATACGGTTACATTATTTTTAATTACTACTTCATTCTTTCATGATTCATCAGTTTTTGCACACAATATGACCTATTTATGTGTCGACGTGCCATAAAACACCATTCATTCATTCATTATACATTTGTCTTCTACTCTAAAACCATGAATGGATTTCTACCAAGCGGTGAAAATGAGTTCGCATGTTTCTACATAGATTTACATAGGTAAAAGCTAAAATTCGTCGTCTTTGAAACCACAAAAGCATAACTGTCAAGGCCCAGTGGAAATCAAGTGTGAACTGGGAGACAAGTGGCGGTTGCACTCGTTATGGGGTCAGTGGCGTGAAGCCCGCTAAAGTCCGGGACGGTCTGTAATTTTAGCGTATATTAGAAGGGATACTTGTTACACTGTTCATATATCCATACATTGTAACTGAATTAATTTAAGCCGCATAATATACGGAAATATACGGAAGTTATACGAATCCTGGATATCTATAGGCCTACTAAATCTTTTCGATTTTTGGTATAAAATACACTTCATTTAATTAAAAAAATTGCAGACAAAAAACATTTTGGTCAAATTTTCAGAATGCGTGAGAACCTAAAACATGTATGCGTGTGAGAGTGATTTGACACAAAAATGCGTGTGCGTGAGACTTGACAGGTAAGCAAAAGATAGAGGTCTACTCTTTTTATTTCAAGAGGCTTATGGCATTCTACCAAGGTTGTTCTAATGGTAGATTTGTGGACAAATTGTGGGTCTAAGTTTTAAGTCTTTAAAACAAAATCTTCTCTGAAACTACAAGAGCTAGAGGTAATAATAGTTTCCATGTAGCAATAGCTATATTATGGTCATTTACCAAGTATGTTTAAAATCTGACTATGTCGTAAAATTGTGCAGTGCCGCGGGATTGGAAAGCTGGAATCGCCTATAAAACCGCAATAAACATATCTTTGACATATTGCTCTTCGAGTTTGATTATGATCATATACCAAGCGTGTTCAAATGGCGAAACTATGGTCAAATCTGACCCTGTCCTGTTGGTAAAAAAAGCTCGAAAAAATTACGGCTTCTCTGAAATAGCAAAGAATAGAGCGTCTGTGTACTGAATGCAGTATAAGCTTATGGTACTCTACAATTTATGTTGTTCAACTGGTGGCCATGGGATCAAAGTTGACCCAAGTTGACCCCGCTATAGGTTTACTATTTTAGTTATTTCTACGAAGTTGAGTTCAAAATTAAAACAAGAGGCCCAAGAGGTCATGTGGACGCTACTGGCTAAAATGGCTCTTATATCTAGGGTTGTCGTCGTAAAATTCCCAACAGTATTTCTTTTAAACGACCTATATGTCGAGCCCTAATATAAAGGTCCAGATTTTTTATTTGACCAACACCAATGTCAATCCAAAAGGTATTTAATTTTAATTAAGGTCATTAACAGCGGGTGATGCATGTCATAGAGGAGACCAGACGTGACCTATATTTCATCTAAGGTAGGTAACAGCCACCCGAAATTTTGCACATGATGTTAGATGCATATAAGGAACATTCTGGTGAAGTTTGGTGAAAATCCTGGAGAAAGAAGCAAGATAAGCATGTCGTAGCGGAGACCGGACGTGACCTATTTTTTGGAAAAGTAGGTTACAGCGACCAGAAATTCTGCACTGATGTTAGATGCATATAAGGAACATTCTGGTGAAATTGGGTGAAAACTCTACGAGAAATCCATATAATAAACGTTTTGGTGGAGTTTGGTGAAAATCCAGCATGTAACGAAGAAGATAATAAGAAATGAAAATGACTAACGGACCAACAAAAGGACGAAGCGACACACATATACCTGCACGACATTTTGATCGCTAAGTCGAGATCCGTAAACGGGTTCAACAAACATTGCGATACCTTACTCATAACACAAGTTACTGAGCAGAAACCATTTTTTATTTTTAGTAACAGTGACTTTGACCCCCCAGTGGCCCCAAATGCAATCACAACCTTTCTTTCCATATAAGCTACCAACCCAGCAGGTTTCGTCCTAGTAACTCACTCCTAACGAAAGTTATTGAGCAGAACCCATTTTTCCATTTTTAGTAACAGTGACCTTGACCTTGACTCCAGTGGCCCAAAACGCAATCACAACCCTCCTTTCCATACACGCTAAATACCCTGTAAGTTTCATTGCAATTCTCACACCTAACACTATTTTTAGTAACAGCGACCTTGACCTTAAACCAAGCGACCCCAATTGCAATTCCAAACTTCCTTTCCACAGAAGCTACCTACCCAGCAAGTTTCGTCACAATGCTCTCTCCAAACAAAAGTTATTGAAAGCAAAACATTTTTCTATTTCTAGTAACGGCGACCTTGACCTTGACCCCAGTGGCCTCAAATGCAACCAACCATCCTTTCCATATAAGCTACCTATCCTACAACTTTCATCGCAATACCTCATTCCTAACAAAAGTTATTGGGCGGAAACCATGAGTTTTTCCCAAGTTCCCAATATAGCATATTGCATATTTTGAAAAATCAAGGGTCATAACTCTGATGTTACTTATCCAATCTGGCTGGTTTTCGAACTCGTCCGAGCGTTCATTGGTATCAACAATCTGGTAAAGCTTGAAAAAAATCGGATGAAAAATGAAGGCCCTATCGTGTTAACGAGGCAAAATTATAGCACATTTCAGCAAACCCAGGGCAATAACTCCAGTGTAAATGGTCCGATCTGGCTGGTTTTCAAACTCGTCCGACCTTTCATTAATATCAAAAATCTGGTAAAGCTTGAAAAAAAAAGGATGAAAAATGAAGGCCCTATCGTGTTAACGAGGCAAAATATAGCAATTTTAATTAATTCAAGGGCCATAATCCCGGTGTTACTGGTCCAAACTGGCTGTTTTTCAAACTCGTCTGAGCTTTCATTGATATCAACAATCTGGTAAAGCTTGAAAAATCTGCTAAAGCTTGAAAAAGATCGGATGAAAAATAAAGGCCCTATCGTGTAAACGAGGCAAAATATAGCAATTTTAACTAAATCAAGGGCATAACTCCGGTTTGTTTTCAAACTCGTCCGAGCTTACATTGATATCAACAATCTGGCAAAGTTTGAAAAAGATCGGTTGAAAAATGAAGGTGCTATCGTGTTAACGAGACAAAAGTTAACAGACGGGCGGACTGACGTCCGCGCCAAACTTCTGGGGTTTAAGGGCTTTTTTATTGACCCAAATTGTGTTTAGGGGCTATCTTGGGATGTTGTGATTATGCCCCTAACCCTATTTTATAATTGGCCTATGTGTTCCTTATGAGCTTAGTCCTTTTTAACATTGTTTAAAAAATACCCCTTAAAGCTACACAGTCTCTATTTTAACTGGTAATAACTCACGGATATGAATGAATCACGTGTGAAGTAGTTTCAAATCGACGAACACCCCCAAAAGTCGGTATATAAGGCAGAAATCGATGCGTAAAATATCACATTTTTATTTAGCCTTCGTACAGGTAACATCGATAAATATACTGCTTCAGAATATATGTGATAAAAAAGTACTTGCCCGGAACGGGATTTGAACAACAGACGTTGCGCTTTTAAGTGTTGATGGGTGTACGTTTAACCACTAGACGACGGCTATTTATTAGTATGGTGTAGCATTTTTAACACTAAATAGGCATTGCGTAATAGCTAGCGCACACACAAACTCATCAAGCGCTAAATAACAAGTCGAGATATGGTTGTTTGGAGGCGGAATATTAGTTTCATATAGATAACATATAGTATTACACCAGGCAATGTTAAATTACACGTGCGACGAGATGGACTATATATGTATTGATTCATCTTGAGTTGCGTTCAAATAGGTTAAGATATTTTGCCTCTTAATAAATGGTAGTTAGTATACCATATACCATCTCAAGAAGTGTTATAGCTCAGTGGATAGAGCTTGACTTGAAATCAGAAGGTCGTGTGTTGAGTCCCGAAAGGGCTTTTTTTTCTTCTGTAAATAATAATGTTACCTGTGTACAGGTACGATGTGCACTGGTCGATGTCTATATACTGGTCGATGTCGTTATATTTGCTCGCTTAAATACCCGATTTTGACATGAGCTGGGGAACATGAAGCTACAAATAAAGACACGCCCACAAAGAAGAACTCGATTGATATAGAGACTGTGTAGTTTTAAGTAAATGGGCATGGACGATGTCCGTCGTTTAGACAGTTTTACGGGCTAAAGTTTTCAACAGAATAGGTTAATGGGCCAAATAAACCCCGTAAACTTGAAATAAATTCTGTAAAACTTGGACATAACCGCCCTAAACCATAAGCCCCTAATTCTGGAAGCCCGTAAACACCCGAATCTTGGTCCGACGGACGACGGAGGGACGACGGACAACTCGCCAGTACAGCTAAAAATGACTCAAAAATATTCATTTAAGAGTTATGGGCCCTTTTGAGTATTGTTTTGTGAATGAAAAAGGGTACTTGTCTTAAATTGTAAAGCCTTAGCACTGATAACTAAGCAATAAAAGGCACGGTCGACTTCAAAGCTAAACTTTATTTCAAAGGGAAATCATTTAAAAACAAATGTATGGTTCAGAGTCATGGGTCTTTTTGAGATGCATTCATTGGATCATCCTCAAGAAATGTACACAGTTTTATTGTTGTAGACCTAATACTTTGGAAGTTATGAGCCACAATTAAACCGTTTTTAAAGGGAAAGAATTCAAACAAAAAATGTCAGCATTATGTTACAAATGATCGCGAAATTATTACTATAGTAATTCCCACATTGTTGAAATTTTAAGCATGCAGGGATCTTTGATCTCTAAATTTTGACCTTGACATTTGAGGTACAGATCTAATTATTGCGCAAGACACACCTAACACTTGTGTGAAGTTCCATCGACTTCCATTTAATAATTTCAAAGTGTGTTTGTTTGTACGTATGGTGTTTTACGTCATTTTCAACACATTTAAATATGACTGTCGATTTATTTTGTGGTGGAGGCAGACCACCAACTTTTCCTGGGTAGAACCAGTACTGTACACCTCCCGTCATCCGTAAGAATCGACACTTCCTCACTTACAAGTCGAGCTCCCAGTGGGTGAGAGGCGAGAATGTTTACAACGCAACGTCGTTAACCCCCTCGACCACGGAGACGCTCAATTTCAAAGTTATGGCTAAGACACGATTTTGACTAATTTTGAACTTTGACCTCCAAATGTGACCGTGACCTATAAGGCTATATGGTACAGACCTGATTCTTTCACACCTTCTCAAGAAATGTCACCAGTAAGTGACAAGTGACAAAGCTCTCTGAAAAGGTGCCTTAAGTAATGTTTGAGTTATGGCAAAGACAATTTTGATTCCTTTGATCTTTGACTTCTATGGTAAGCTTGACCTTTGATGTGCAGAGCTGATTCTCGCACGGGACACATCTTCTCATCATGCTAAACATGTATGTGTAGTTATACAAGAGCGCCGCCTAACGGGGCACTATACACCCGTTTGCTAATGAGTTTATGTTAAAAGCATTGCCTGGGTGTCAGGTCAATATGACCTGGACCGGACCTTCAGACAACTAAAAAACTGATAGGGGATGTTGTTTAACCAAGAGCACTATGTGTATCAAGTTTCAAGATTGAAGGTCAAATAGTTCGTGAAAAAACAGCCGGGAAAGAATGTATCATGGATCTTGACGTTTCAATAAGGTTTGTTGTCATTACACGGGTACTATTTATGTAAAGTTTCAAAATTGAACATCTAATAGTTACAAGTTACAGTGAAGGTATTCGTTCATTGGCAAGTCAATGTGACCTTGATAACATACTAAACCAAAAAATAACGGGATTCTTCCTCTCACCAAGGACAATTCTCCTATGAAATTTAATAAGTGTGGGTTTTATTATAGTCCATTATAATATGTACGGTAGTGTCATTTGGAATGCGTATATCCATATGAGGACATTTGACCTTTGAGCTACTAACCCAAAAAGCAATAAGGTTCCTCCTTTCACGCATGGGCAATATGCCTACAACCTTTCATGAGTGTAGGTAGTATACACCTAAGGCTATCACTTGTACTATGTACTGGTGACCTGACCTTTGACCTAGTGACCACAAAAGAAACAGGGTTCCTTCTCTGACCAAGGTCAATGTACCTATGAAGTTTCATGAGTGAATTAAAAATTATTTAGCGGAATGTGTACTTCTATATAAGGTCATGATGACCTTGGCCTTTGGCCTACTGCCCCAAAGAAAATAGTTCTTTCTCTCATTAGAGTCATGTACCTAATGAAGTTTCGTGAGTGTGAGTGTTACGGTTTTAATGTTATCGTGTAGAATGTATATTTCCATATAAGGCTATGGTGACCTTGACCACTGAACAGAAAAACCCCAAAACAATAGGATTATTCCTCTCACTAAGGGCTATATACATTGAATTGGGTTTTACGGCACACCAACACATGAAAGGTTATGGGGGTGGGGATGGGGATGGGGGTCCTACCCCTCTGCCTCTAGCGGGATTTGCAGTGGTTGTATTCTACCCCGGCTATATACATATAATGTTTCAAGAGTGTGTGTTATGGTTTCGAAGTTATCGCTTGGAATGGCTATTTGCATATAAGGTCATGGCGACTTGACCTTTGACCGACAGACCCCAAAAGCAATAGAATTCCTCCTCTCGCCAAGGGCAATGTGCAGATGAAGTTTTATAAGTGTAGATGTTACGGTTTTCAAGTTATTGTGCGGAATATTTTCATATAAAGTCAATTTCACCTCGACTTTTGACCTACTGGTCCAAAAATAGAGTTCGTCCTTTCACCTAGGGCAATATACCTATGAAGTTTTAGGAGCGTAGGTGTTATTGTTTTTAAGTTATTGTGCAGGATGCATATTTCCATATAAGGTCACTGTGACCTTGACTTTTGACCTACATGACCCAAACCAGTAGAGTTCCATTTCTGACCTAGGGCAATGCACCTAGGAAGTTCCATGAGGGTGGGTCTCATATTTTTGGAGTTATCACGTGGAATGCGAATTGGTTACGGATGGACGGACGTACAAACACGTTCCATAATGCGTATAAAAATGTAACACTGACATCTGTGGTACTGACCCAATTATTTAGCGCCTCTCTACTTAAAATATGTATGTGAAGTTTCAGTATGTTCCGCTATGGTTGAGACATGATTTTGACTCATTTGTCCTTCGACCTCGACTCTGTCTGACCTTGACCTTTGAAGAACGGATCACGATTTTGATTAATTTGAATGTTGACCTCCAGCTGTGACCTTGACCTTTGAGGTATAGACCTGATTCATGCGCGAAACGTGACGGTTCACGAAATTTCCCAAAAACAACAGGTTCTTCCTCTCACCAAGAACACTTTTCCTGTGAAGTTTAACGATTGTGGGTCTTATGCTTTTAAAGTTATCGCCCTTATTGCTTATTAGTCCCCCACCGGTCCCGGGGAGGACTATAGGTTTGCACCCTGTTCGTCCGTCCGTCCTTCCTTCCGTCCAAAAAGGACTGTTTTCAATACTATAAGACTTTGAGATACCAAACTTGGTATGTGGATACATCTTGGGATAGTGGTGTGTCGCATACCAAAATAAGGTCACTGTGACCATGACCTGTGTCATAGAAAATGCTTGTCCAGACTGTTTTTTTTAATACTATAACACTGAGAGATACCAAACTTGGTACGTGAATACATCTTGGGATAGCGGTGTGTCGAGTACCAAAATAAGGTCACTCTGACCTTGACCTTGACCTGTGACCTCTGTCATAGAAAATGCTTGTCCGGACCGTATTTTCAATACTATAACACTTAAGAGATACCAAACTTGATATGTGAATACATCTTGGGATAGCGGTGTCGCGTACCAAAATGAGGTCATTGTGACCTTGACCTGTGACCTCTGTCAAAGAAAATGCTTGTCCGGACTGTTTTTTCAATGTTATAACACTTAGAGATACCAAACTTAGTATGTGAATACATCTTGGGATAGCGTTGTGTCGCATACCAAATAAGGTCATTGTGACCTTGACCACTGTCATAGAAAATGCTTGTCCGGACCTATGTTTCAATACTGTAACACTTAAGAGATACCAAACTTGATATGTGAATACATCTTGGGATAGCGGTGTCGCGTACCAAAATGAGGTCATTGTGACCTTGACCTGTGACCTCTGTCATAGAAAATGCTTGTCCGTACCGTATTTTCAATACTATAACACTTAGAGATACCAATTTTGGTATGTGAATACATCTTGGGATAGCGGTGTGGCGTGTACCAAAATAAGGTCATTATGACCTTGAACTTGACCTTTGATCTCCATCATAGAAAATGTCTGGAAAATGTTTGTCTGGGCCGGTGGGGGACTATTGATTGCCCTGCAATTCTTGATGCTCTTGTTTCCATGTGCTCATAGCGGTCTTGACCTTTGAACTACTGACCCCAAAAACAATAAGGTTCCTCTTCAAGGTCAATGTACCTATGAAGTTTCAAGAGGGTGGGTGTTATGCTTTTGACTTTGCTCAAAATGCATATTTCCATGAGGTTACGGTGACCTTGACCTTTTACTGACTGACCCCATGAAACAAAATGGTTCGACTTTCACCAAGGGCAATGTACCATTTATATTTTAAGAGGGTGGGTGTTATGCTTTCAAGTACTCAACTGGGATGTATATTTACATACAAGGTCAAGGTGACCTTCTTACTCGAAAAGACCGTGGGTGTTAAAGTTATCATTTGGAATGCCCAACTGCGACGGACAAATGGACGACTCTGTTTGACAAACAGGTGAAGATAAACAAACAATCAATATGGGGCTGCTGATGCACACACTTCTAGGCAATTATTTTCTTTTAATGTGTTAATGCCAGAAGAAAATTTAACACCTTTATTGCATGGTATCAAATTAAAAAAAAAGTGTTTTGTATTTTTATTAAGTGTTTTATTGCTATTTCACGCAGCATTGGAATTTCAGAAATATATACAAGTTATTACCAAAACAATATACATAACCTCTGTAAAAGATGATCATGATTTCTACACGAAATGACAAGAAATGCGGAAAATACATAAAAACGAAGTTTTCAACATGGTCTCTTAACTTTGACATGATCAATTCAATATCAAAAACAGTTTGTGAATCATATCTAACAACTGTCGAACATAAAACAAATGTTTTGCAAGTATAGAAGTTGTGTATGTCCACGAGCATTTCAATGACATCAAATTATGTTCCTTCAAGCACTCTGGGATTGAAGGTCATGTTTTTCAAAACATGACATAGTCGTGTTCTAATGCGACTACAAAACATCTCTGCTGCAGTGCAAACCACAAGCATCCAGTCATCTTCTGCAAACGTTTCAAGTATACTTTTCAATTAATTTCAACTACACCCTTCCATTATAACATTATTACTCAGTCACATTTCACTGCTGGCACAGTTTGAGTCGCAATGCATTTCTACTCAGCCAGAAGTTAATATATTGGACAGTTTATAAACACTATGATTTCTTCTTTATGTGGATACAACCACTGAAGTAGCACAAATGAAAATTTGTTTTTTATTTTCATCAATATCAATAAAACAAAAACCTTTCAAATACTGCTAAAAGAAATACTCTTAATATGGACCCAAATATTCATTCATCCAGTCACTTTACAGGTCTATTAAAAGCATTTACCAAAGACAAATGTCTGAACTGCCATTTCAGTTATATACATTGTCGTAAAATACTACCATATAATTATTTATCACATAACTTATGGTGTGGGAGTGGAATAACACCATTCAATATTTTCGATAATCCACTAGTGATACAACTATGCCAATGAGGGCTGAATTATGGTTCGGTCTTTTCCATTCTGCTCGGTGTGCATCGGAATCTAGTTGTCGAGTTCTGTAACCGTCAAAATACCGGATTATGGAAATCGACGAGGTAGCTCCGTTGTTCGGTTTGGGAGAAGGCCGAGTCAACATACGACATCATCATATATACATATGACGACGTTATATGTGGGCAGCTACATTAAGGAACGTTCCTTTTGAAGTTATGTAAAGTTATGTGATAAATAGAATCTAACATTTGTACCTATTTAATACTGAATTTATTAAACGCGTTGGATAAAATTCATATGATGCTCTGCACAGCCTGGCATCACATAATTTTATCCAACTCATTTAATATATAATATATTCAATATTAAACAGGCACTCATATAAGAATATTACAAACACTGACGTATAAATACTTTGAAATATCAATCTTTATTATTTCTGGAAATAAAACAGCCGGAACCAAAAGTAGACATTCTAAATATACAGGAAGACTCTTTGGTTCAAAATGACATTACTGAAACATTCACAAGTATTTGAGCAACATAAAGGCATTCAACAAAATGTAATGGATCACCAACACATTATTTAGGTTATACAGAGATGCCCAAAGAGGGAGGAAGGTTACAGATGAACCTGGGAGCACATTATTGACTTATTAACAATTCATACATGTGATACTTCACTCTGCGAGACCAAAACTCATTATTTCATCTCTTCAGAAGTCAGAAATCTGTGCGATTTAAACATCTCACTGAAAAAATTGTGAAATGAAATCAAATTTAAAAGCTCTTAAATGACATGTTCCTACACATTATTTAGGTTATATAGAGATGCCCCAAGAGGGAGGGAGGTTACAGATGAAACTGGGAGCAGAGCACCTTATCTACTTTTTAACAGTTGAATCCACTCCTCTGGCTCTTTTTTCATACCAAGAGGATATACTCAAGCCAGTGTATTAGGCAGAAATTCAAGACTTCGGTGTGCAAATATGCACAGGGTGCACAGGGTGTGCTCAATAATTTGTTAAAACACGCTAAGAGCCAATTCGCGCCAAGATGGTGTCTTTGTGGCAATTTATTTTTTACAGATAAAGGTGAAAAAGGTACATTTTAGATAATCTTTCTTCTATAAATGTATTCAAAACGGAACAATATTGAGAAAGTAGGAGTTGGGAAGTGTTGCTAAGCAAAAAAAACATATATATATGTATATTTTTTCACCCCACCAACTCACCAAACATTGGTTGAGATTTTTCAAAAATGGCCGCACAATAGATGGCTGCACGGTTGGCTGGCTATTACACTGACTCCAGCACATGGATCATCTAGTTAAGGTCCCCATCCTGTGGACAAAGCATGGGGCTAAGTGACTTGCTCAAGGTCACAAGTGCATGTTCCGAGGTGACAGCCCTTAAAGTCACCATACTCTATTGAATACACTCCTCTGGCTCTTTTACATGCCAAAGACAGATTGTGAATTTAACATTTTAACTGTAAAATCTATTTTAAGTAAAAAGGGAAGATATTCAAGTAAAATACATGACATAGTTCTTGTCAAATAACATTGTGTAATGACAATGAACATGTGTGCCAAGTTTCAAAGCTTTCCGACAATTCATTTTTGAGAAATGAGGAAAAACAAAAACTTTAACCAAAACATCAAAATGTGTAGACGGACAAACAGATGGAAATGGTCAAACTATAAGCCTGAATTTGCTACGCAATCTGGCTGATAAAATGCATTCGTCTAATCACATCACCAATAACTATTTTTACAAATGGCTTGAAAATACTGTAAAAATGGCAAAGATTTAAAAGACCATTGCAAACCAGCAACATACAACACATAATCCCATGTAATTCAATTGTTAATTCACAACATTGCTTAGAATTTCCTGGCCCTTTTGGCTTTCTGGCCCCTAGCAGCCACTCCTCCCCTTGTAGCGATTTGCGGAGATCCCTTTCCCATCCCCTTACTTTCCACAACCAAGTCGGCTTTGATTTTATCCCCACCTCCATCTTCAGTCCCAGCTAAGCCGATTTCCACTTTACTGCCGTCTTCAGTCCCATCCAGCGTGTCATTGTCAGTGTCTTGCTGGGACTCGGCATCCATTGTGCTGTCTTGATTCTCGTCCGCTGTTTCATAACACGATGACGCTTCTCTCCGACTCACGTCTTCAATCTCGCTCTTGTTGTCCTCCTGAGTGGCCTCCACACTTTCCTGACTGCTGACAACATCGTCTGCTGTGCCTCCATTCAACTGGCTGCTATTTTTAGCCAAGGTTTCTGATTGGATGGAGGAAACTGATTCTTCTTTAAGTTGTTTGCTGACAACTTTTGCCTCCAAGTTTTTCTGAAATTTATGGAAATTAAGATTTTCTCATTTATGAATTATAATTTGCCATGGTGGGATGGGGATTATTTTAAATGTACTTTAATAAGTGGAGAAACATTTCTAGAGCCTTCAAAATGTCTGACTGATAAAAGAACTACTTAAAACCAATTCTTGTCATATATAATTGTTCCAAATAATCCACATCGTGGTTTTGTTCTTTTTAATTTACCTCGTATTATTGGGAACATCCAAATTATTTTACTTTTTTTGAAATTAATAAAAAGTGAAAATGCTACTGAGATTAGAAATCTAGCAATCTATGTATACAACTCATTTGGAAAACGATACACGATGCTTATAGTGTAAGTTTTGGATATGTTATATATAGTGAATACTAATCAATATTTGTTATAAGATACAAATTAAACATATATGCCAGTCACTCCGTCTCTTCCTGGTACAATTTTCTTAAAATGACAGTGTAACTCAAACAATAACACAAATTCACCTTTCAGTAATATATAATGCCAGTTGTTATTATAACTATGTACCTGAATATACTGTTATTTATATAAATCATGACATGTACTATTGAATGCCATCTTACCATCATACATGTAACTATTGATGCTATGCCCAAGACTCTTGTTAGGGTTATTGTATAATAAAGAATCTTCTTCTTCTTTGATTGCAATCAGAATGAGATATAATTCAATGTTTGAATACACAAATTAAATTTTAATTAAATTTTAAAATATCATTTGTATATTTTGTGTCAGGCATCTGAACCTGCAAATTCTGTAAATTCTGCAAATTCTGTGTCTTTTCATTCATAATACTTTTTTAGAAGACTTGATATAACAATGTGGGATTGGCCTTACAACTATTATAAAGTCTTCAAATTAATTCAGTTCACACAAAGATGTGTGAAAAGTGAAAATATCCCAAGTTTGTCGTAAGTCCCTTTAGACATACATTGCTGTATTCTGCAGCACTCAGATGTTGTTAGTTTAGTTTAAACAATATTCTATTCACAAATAATTCATGAACGTCTTTTTATATACACAGTGAAAGATGTTACAAACATGGGAAAAACATTCAGAATGAAGCTATAACCGTGTATAACTGTTTCCCTATAATTCATTATAGATGTAGTCAGACAATGGTCAATAGATTGATAACAGCAGATACATAATAAAGGCAGTATCAAGATTTGTTTACCTACCGCTATCCATCAAGTTTACACTAACTGATTTATTGCATGTATGTACATGTAAAAGGGACACACGGCAACCCTGATTTTTTTTAACCCATGGCATCCCATTAGCTTTTCTACTTAATTTGCATGTTTTAATATCATGACTTATTAATTATTGAATACCTTAAAGCAAACTGTTGATCATATTGTTGAACAATAATATATTGAAACCTATGCCAAATAATAAATCATTTAAAAAACTCAAATTATTATTAACTTTTATTTAAACATATATACAAGCTTGTTTAAAGTGGAAACGATACTTCATTATAAATGCAAGATTGCCGCGTGTCCCTTTGAAGTTGCCTCAGACATTACAGTCAGTACTTCCCCACATCCATGTTGCATGCGCGTAGCTGCCTATACGCAGACATGCAAGTGTGTACGAAAATTTTGACCATTTTTTATATTTCAAATCAATTTTACTGGTTTGCTGGTATGCAATTGACCTTGTGTAGGACGAAAAATGGTCTAGCCATCCGCCTGTTAATGTGTCGTTATACCAACAGGGCTTTCCCTGTCTTTGAACAACGTGGGCATTTTTTAAAGTAGACGGGTGATATATAGTTCTTCCTTTTGTTGTTATATTGGGGACCGCTAGTAGCCGCTCAGCTAACCAAGCGTAGGAGGGTAAATCACCCACCTACCGTCTGTTAAGGAAATCTCTGACCTAACTCCATTAACAGAACAGCAAACAACGTTGTTAAAGAGATTTAGTGAACAGCAAACTTCTGACGATAATAAAAACCTTCTTTCTGTTAGTTTAATGCGTATATCACACCTCACCTTTAACTTGTCGAAATGTGACTGGGACTGACAATGGACAATCTTGGCTGCCGTTTCATTGTTGTAGAACTTGTGGCAAAGTTTGCAGAAAAATCCCGACACAGATACTACATACTTCTGACCTGTAAAAGTAATTAAACATATAATGACCATAAACTCACTGTAGTAATAACAGTTCTAACTAGGAGTTTAAGCTTGTGAAGAAGAAAGACGGATGAAAAAGAAGGAAGACGGAGAGAGAAAGAAGAGAAGACAGAAGGAAAAAAAGACGGGAAGAAAGACGGAAGAAGAAGGAAGACATAGAGGTGACGGCCATCGCAATGCTTTGTTTTAATTAGTCGGATTCCCCTGGTCCGTACCAGTTCTAAGTTCACTGTTCCTCTGTACCTTCTTTTCCATTTTTGTTGATGCTTTCTAAATGAAGTATAAGGTGGCTTTTAAAACAAAATGGACCAAGAAGGCCAATATATTTAATACTTGGATGTAAGGTATGTTTAGATTTTTAAAAAATGTAATATAGTGATAGTAAAGAGCGAATTGAATGCTGAATACAGTGTAGGTTATTCAGAGCTGCCCAAGAGAGAGGGGAAGGATATATAGAGAATATTATGTCAGTGCCTTTTACTACCAAGTTTATTAGGCGAGGCTTAGAAAACGAAGAATGGCGAGGCTCTGCCGAGCCTAATAAACTTGATTGTAAAAGGCACTGACATAATATTCTATTTATCATGTAGATTATCCACATGTATGAATTACTATTATTATCTATTTTGCAGATTGTTACGCCTATCGAGGATGCCACCATGTTGTTGTTTTTTGTTTGTTTTATGACATAAATAACGTTATGTATATGACGTCATATAACGTAATGTACAATAAACGGCAGAGGGATTCCGCATTGAATTGCTTTATTGGTCAGTGCCTAATAAAGTAAAATATATTAGGTCACCACTTTATCAGGCAGAAAAGTGCATATCTGTATGATAAATAGGAATCCAAGGACCTATCCTACTCTTACTACGAATAGATTCTTAAATGTGCTCGGAGGATATAAGGAAGTTAGTATACAACTATACAATAAACATGCAACATTTTTACATCTGTCTGCTGGTTTGAACTATTAAGAATTCTATTTTACCAAAAACAAGAGTCCCAAATGGGCCAGAAGTGCTCACCCAAGTCTAGGGTAGTGATAATTTCTAAAAAAAAAAAACTGAAAATATGTTCAATGATTCTATCAGGGGCTTTTTCAGAGTTTTTACTATACATCCCTATAATTATACAACTTTGGACCCCCAGGCAGGCAATGTTTGAAGAGCGAAATGCCTATTAGGGAGGTCAATGCCAGGACGCTGCAGTAGAAGTTGTCCTTTGATCTGATCTAGACACCTAGTTTTTCGGACTGATTGACGCGAGTTGTACAAACTTGAGGTCAATACCAGAATGATAGTGTTTTTCTGAAAAGTTGTCTACAAGCTTCCTTTGACTTGACCTAGTGATCTAGTTTTTTAAAGGTTCGACTCAGTTTGCGCAAGGAGAGGTATATTGGAACTGTCATATTTATCAACATACCGACTGGTACATTAGGATCGAACTCTTCAAGGTCCTCTACGTCCTCCTCATCTGCTCTCACCGGAGTGATGGCGCCCTCCACCTGCATCGGGCGCTTTATAACAGTCTTGGGCGTGGATGTGGCGGTAGATCCTCGCATATGGGGCGTTAAGGGTTCTGGATGGGCAAACTCACTGTTTACCTGAGAAAAAAAGGTAAACTGGAGATATTCTAACGAAACATATAATCATTAACAACACTAGCATAAAAGCTGTGAATAAACATGACTATTGTATAGTTTGGTTGTTTGTTTGTTTGTTTGTATGGTGTTTTACGTCATTTTCAACACATGTAAGGTTATATATTACTGTCGATTTGTTGTGGTTTTCTAACCACCTTTCCTGGGTAGAACCAGTATTGTACACCTCCCGCCATCCATAAGAATCGCCACTGCCTCACTTACAAGTCGAGCTTCCAGTGGGATTCGAACCCGGACTTAAGACCCGAGTCTAACATTAGCCATTGTGATGAACATCAGTGTGAAGTTTCATGAAATACCCTTCAGTACTTCGAAGTAATGGCTGAGACGAGATTGTTTCGGATGGCCAAATGAACGAGAACGGACTAACAGACGGACGGTGCGATTACTAGATGCCCCTCCTTTATGGGGCATAAAACATTCCTTTATTATGAACTCAAACTTTGAAATGTGTACTAGAAATGAAATAAAAATAAGAGAGTTGTAACTTTTATTTGAAATTCTTAGGTTGTGTCCTACATGATTCAAAGCTTTATAATTGTAGTTGGTGTTAACAAAAGTTTTAAAATAATACCTCTTTTTTTAACTTCAGAAAAGTTGATCTATGAATGTCCCTTGGGATTTGATTAAGAGTCAGCTGTATATCCCAATACCTGTGTACTAACATTACTATGTAATTATATTAAAACTGATGATTATATACCCTTATTGATAGAGGGCACATTACCTAACTGTTTTATTGCATAAATAATAGAAACTAGAGTAAATATGTATTGGGACAAATTAAGCAACATTGTAATCAGAGCAAGTCCTTCACAACTTACCTTCTCCTCATCTATGTCTATCTCACATGCTTTATCCACCATCTGTAACGTACAGTAATCTAAATTACCATTAGTATTACAGTTATGTCATTCTGATGGGATATATTGACCCCTGGTTCCTGTTTCAATACAACATCTGAGCTTAACCCACATCCCAATATTAATTCTGTGTTGAACAACTCATGGTTCCCATCAAAATATGAACTCCGTGTTGAATAACCCATGGTGCCCGTCCCAATATTAACTCTTGTGTTGAATAACCCACAGTTCCTGACTCAATATGAATACTGTGTTGAACAACCCATGGTTCCCATCAAAATATGAACTCCCTGTTCAATAACATATGGTGACCATCCCAATATTAACTCTGTGTTGAAACCCACAGTTCTTGACTCAATATGAAGTCCATGTTGAACAACCCATGGTTTCCATCAAAACATGAACTCGGTGTTGAATAACCCTTGGTTCCCATCTCATTATC
This sequence comes from Cyrtodaria siliqua, assembly GCA_037043455.1. NCBI lineage: Eukaryota > Metazoa > Mollusca > Bivalvia > Adapedonta > Hiatellidae > Cyrtodaria > Cyrtodaria siliqua. The sequence goes on from JAWPHD010000366.1 coordinate 404,481, forward strand.
CACTATGTGTAGACTAAACCATGGTTCCCATCTCAATATTCGTGATTTATTTTATATTTCATTTGTTACGATAACCAGGTAGACAGTAAAATATATTTGATACACAGTGTATAAATATTATATATTACATATTTGTCTGTGATTGTATAGGATATACTGGGAATAGAAAAGCTATATCTACTCGTTTGCTCTACTGTGAAATATCTCCCACTGGGAGATATTTCACAGTACGGAACATTGCTCGGCCTTTTCCGTCAGTGGCGGGAACGCCAAATGACGTTCCGATTGTTTTACGGACGTCTTCGTCAGATTCCGCCACTAGGAAATACCGATTACGGAAATTAACGAAGAGTTTCGGTTCCACTTGTTTTGTTTGTATGACAACGTCGTCTTGGCGTTCTCTGCAAACTGGTGTAAAAAGGCGTGAATCATTAGAAATATTAATAAAATATCATTTTAAATTATGTAATATATAGTTTAATAACCATTGTGTTTGAGATACTGAAAATATCTCAAAAACACTGGTAATTAAACTCTATGTAAATCTGGTAATAACAAAATAATAAACTTACCGAGTCATCCTCAAAGCCCACGGTATCCAAGGTAACTAGTTCCCCGAAGTCATCCTCCTCGTTATCATCATCCTCAGTGTGGTACTTCTGTTTATTCTGAAATACACATTAATTATAGTCACAAACCATAACCAAAACTCACTTTTTCTACTGTAAAATTAAAAAAATATATATATATCTTCACATTAAAGGGTCTTGTTTCTCGGGGCTATTCCATTAAACATACCCAGGACTCCAGGAAGGCAATTTAATAAACAGCTATGGGTGAACACTATTTCCCCAAATTTGGTTCTTTATACTGTATTTTGTATGGGTGGGTGCCCTAAACCGAGCCTCACTTTTTCTACTCTAAATTTAAGTATTTTTTTATTCACAGTAAGGGTCCTGCTTCTCAGAAGGGTCTTAAATATATCCTTCTTCCACCATTTTGAAAATCCATTGAATGGGATACAAGAGACATCCTATACAACACACATATGCACAACTACAACTGTACAGGGATATACATGTATATACTCAGTACATTTAAAAACGCAAGCTATTATTTCTATTATTTGTAGTCTGCTGTAGACTTGTTTAAAATTCAAGATTGTAATAGATGTTAGTACACAAGTCTCTTTCTCCCAAAGGTGATATATGCCGGTAAACACTTGTATAGGATTTGCTCTACCTTTTTCAGTAAAACACATTTTAAATGAGCACTCTTTAACATCTCTAGAAACTAAAAAAATACTAAGTGGTGCGTTTTAAATGAAATGAGTGTAGTTTGCTACGTAGTAACTAAAGGTGAAAGCGTGATTAACCCACAACATTTTCTAGCATTTTTTTTACAGTTTCAGGGTCTTCCACAGGAATTTTTTAAGGAGTAGGGGGTTTTGCGCGGTTGAAGAACGGTGATGGGCGCGTGAAGGGGGTGTCCCCCTGCCTGCACCAAATTTTTTTTTTCTTCTGACCAGTTGAAAGACGAGATTTGGCATATATCTAGTATCATAACAAATGAAATAAAATAAAAATAAAAAACATATTATTTTGATTTAAATTTATTGTTTTATTGATCTATTTATCAATAAAAAACAACAATCAGTCATACAGATAACATTAACTGCATCACTCTGAGTCCCTTTCTCAACACATTAACTCATCATCACAGTGATGATCTCCTTGTTCCCTGTGACTGCCAGTCCTCTACCCTTCTGTCAAAATCAAAATCATCCAGAGTTGGACCATCCATGCAGATTGAGAGGCATTGTTCGACAGGTGCATTCGACAGGTTGCAGTTTGCACCTGTGAGTTGTCTTCACCCCCGAGTGGTTAGAGTCTCTGACTTGCAATCACTTGCCCCTCACCGCTGTAGGTTCGATCCCTCAGGGGCCTAGGAATCTTTATGTGAGGAAGCTATCCAGCTGGCTTGCGGAACGTCGGTGGTTCTACCCAGGTGCCCGCCCATGCACGAAAATTGCCCGGAGGGGCACCTGGGGTCTTCCTTCACCAGTGGAAGCTGGAAAGTCGCCATATGACCTTAGCTGTTGGTGCGACTATAAAATCCAATTCAATTCAATTCAACTGTCTTCACTCTATTCAGTGTGGAGAAACCCCTCTCACGATCTAAAAAGAAAAAAGGAAAAGTGTTTTTGTTGTACAATTAATATAAAACAATTTGTAAATATGAATATTGTCACGATCTGTTAATAATGATGTACATGCAGCTCCAAATAATTATTTTTAAATCACAAACTCTTTTAACACAAGTGTGACTGTCCTAGTAACAAATTTATCCATAATTCAATTCACCATGGATATACAGGTACTGTATGTAGATCTATGAATTCACTATGAAATCAAATGCACTGAATAAATTTTATAAACACAATGCTGTTATTATAAAGTAAAATAACAATTATTTCAGACAAAACTAATTGTTAAAAAAAAAAGACAGACAATAAAACAATTCAATCACTTACCATAATCATTTCACGATTCTGGTTACTCTCCAAAACACTGCTACAGTCCAGAAATCCAATATAATAGCCGCCCTTCATTATCATCATATTGTTAACATCTGCTTAATTACACCAATTAAATAATTTATCCCTAACTGGACCCAATTACCTCAAACATCATCATCTAATCTTATCTCAAACGTCTGCTTACTATCAAAACAATAAACAGACAGACAGACAGACTTTTTATTCAGACTTGTACAAAGTACATAGTCTACAGTACATACATATTAGCATATCAAAACAATAAACAACATGCCACTAACTTTTAATCCAATGTGGTCTACCTGTGTTTATTCACAGCTGTTAGTGTTGCACAGCTACTGACCCTCTTTATCGATCGATACCGGAGTCACTTGACGGCATACACAATGGCCCATACACAATTTATAGAGGGTGTAGTATTTTATTAGGAAGCTGAAGGGATAGCGCATTAAGATCAAAAGATAGCGGCACAATTAAGGCATAGCGGGACATTCCATTTTGGAATTAAGGAGTAGCGGGTGCGCTACGCTTATATGGCCTGTGGAATAATATATGGCCTGTGGGTTTTTTCTCATCTATCTACCTATCCAATTATGAAATCCTGGTTGACGAAACAGCAACCAAATGGATTTTTAAGGATGGCCTATTTTAAAATGCTAACTACTTGGCAAACATTTTGAGTTGCAGACAAAGGTTTACCCACCCTTATGTGATGGTCTGTTTTACAATGCTGTACAAACTTGCGGGGAGATTTGAACTTTTGATCACACATTTTGCATTCAGGCCAACTTGCTTGTCTCTTGTTCTGTCAAAGACACAGAAGTTAGTATGTTTTAATATTATTGAATAATAACTCCAATCCTGACAGAAATTTGTACAGCATTGTAACATTTAAAGAAGCCTGCCTCCAGACTTTTTTCCGAATTACTATTTCCATGTGTTTGGCATAGGAAGAAAATATATTCTGCCAAATAAAAGTGTTGTATGACATTGAGTTCAATTATATATCACATTACTTACGGTGTGGGAGTGGAATAACTCCATTCTATATTTTCGATATACCACTAGTTATATAAGTATGCGAATAAGCCTAGTATGCACCGTCAAAAAAATCGATAATGACTTTGATCCCACGGTTTATGTCGGTTTCGCTTGTTAAAGCAACAGGCAAAACACAATAAAAGTCGATATGCGAGTTCTGTGATAAATAGAATCTAACATTCATTCTCATTCATTATTGAATTTATTAAACACGTTAGCAGCTCCGCAAGAGCCTCGCATTATATCATATTGCCCACTTGTTTAATAAATTCAATAATGAATGAATACTCATGTAAGATCCTCTATATATCTTATCAATATAAAAACAAATTTTGTTAAGACTACCGTAATGTAAAACAAAGCACAAAAAAGAAAGCAACTGTGTGTCAAATGCGGGTCTAACAAGACAGTCAGAGTTCATACTATAGGAACTGAATAAGTTATATACAAAATGTTGGTGTTCTCAATGCACCTAGATTGTACAATTTCTAGATATTGAAAGTATTGTTTCAGTAAATTTTAGAAAGATGATGGTATTGAATTTGGCTTGATAATCTTTTTTATCTCTTCTATTTTAGGCCAAACATAAAAATAGGTCTGTTTCTGGTCTTGTTTCCCAATAAATTAGGGTAAATAGGTAGTTTTATTTTTTAAGAATTATTCCTTACTATACTAAATTCACATGAAGAACATCAAAAGCAAGTTTCTTGAACATAATATGGGTGGTCCACTATAAAACTGACACTTACACACCTTGAAAGACTTCTTAAAAAAAGTTCAGTTTAGGGTCAGGACCTTACCCTAGGGTCTGTCAGAAGACCAGAAACAAATACATTTTTTGGCCTTACAATATAATTTTGGAATAATCAAAAAAAAAAAAAAAATTAAGACCCATTCTGGAGGCAAACCCCTTTAATACATTTCAAACTGAGACAGTTCAAGCAAGAATTATATCTTAAATGTACAGTTAATTAACTGTTCCTAGTGACTGTTCCAACACATTATATAAATTACTTAGAGCTAGGTCTGCAAGAAGGGAGAGAGGATAAAGAGGAATCAGGCATTACACAAGTCTTATTATCAAACAAGAAATAGAGATTATTATAACTGCTGGGATCGATCATAGGCAAATCCTTCACAAGATGGTAGACGTGTGGTTCTTTTCACGAACGAGCCTATTAAGCGAGTGAGTGAAATACAACACACGCCTATAAGCCATATAAGCGATCACAACAGTTAAATAATCTAGTTATTACATTTTGAATCCGATTATGTATGATTTTAACCAGAATTATTCGCTTTATTTTTGTGTTATCGGCGGATGATGTCGACGTCACCAACAAGTTATTGACGTCATTAACAGCATCGCAGTTAGTTATTTTTGTGTTCGGAGTTAGTTATTAATACTTAGCGATTATGAATATTCTTTCACTAAGAAATCCCAATCTTTCACCCATAGAAATGTAATAATAAGGTCCTGCACATGGGACCGTGCCCTTCAGAAGACAAAGAAGTGAGAGTAAGCGACATGCTCAAGGTCACAAGGACAGTGTTCCACGGCGACAACATTAACCAACAACCTTTCCATCGTAAGGCAAGCAGGCTATCACTGGAAAACAGCATCTAAATCATCTGGTTAAACTCCAGACAGTGAACGTTTCAGAGGAATATACTATCATGAAAAGACAGCAACAAATAAAAAAATACATAAAGATTTAGTTAAAGGAGAACAAATACAAGAAACAAAGCTTTAGTAAGAGTAGAGCCCAGCCTAACAGCATCCAGTCCATGCTGAAGTGTGCCTTAAACAGACTGGGGAACTATAAACCTTAACATCACACACCCTTCAACACTAAGATATACCTTTATGTGCCAGGTGCTTTTCAGATGTTTGGCATAGTCGGCAAAACTATTAAAGGTTCCAACTTTGCATACTTTGCAGCCAGCTTTCCTCCGATCCTCCCTGGCCTGGATACGTGAAATAAGGGAAGAAAGGAATGAGTGAGTGAATGAGTAAATCATTGACTGTCAGATGGCATTTCGAATGTAAGAATGAATGAATGAATGAACAAACAAAGAAATTAAAGATATACACCAGCTTAGAAAGAAGTTTTAAAGAATAAGTTAGAAGAATTGAAAGTATATCCAATTTAAGGAAGAAAGAAATTATTTATACTACAAGGCCACGGTCTACATGTCGACGGTCCTATTGTGAAGTACTGGTAGTCCAGATTTTTGATTTGGCCAACGCTTATGTCAATCCCAAAAGAGATTCGTTTAGCTTAGAAAGGAGTTTTAAAGACTAAATTTGAAGAATTGTAAGTATGTACAATTTAACGAAGAAACTATTTATAAAATGGCATATTTTTGTTCAAACTGTCACCAGATTTTGGTCAAAATGTACAGATTGAGAAAATACTAAAATTGTATTTGATATCAAATTATATCCGAGAAAAGGTAACTAACTTCGTTAACATCTCATAGCGGGGTTTATGTGCCCATCTGACCCAGTGACACATGGAAGAAACCCAATGGTGCCAGTAAGGCTAAATAGTGGAAGGCACAATACTACTGACCAATATATTGATTTAGATGTGTTGGATAAATCTCAATTAAAACATCCTGAAAGTTTAATTGCAGCGTATTAAAGCTAAATTATTCCAGATACCATCACTGTAACAAGGAGTTTACATGGAAAATATGTATTTCTCTATAGATGATTTTCATAACTAAGGTATTCTTATTTACCACTAAAAAAATCCAATTCAAATGATATATAGTTTATGTAAATATGTAAGTAAATATGATTAAAATTGGTCATGTATATGTTGAACACCCTCTGGCTAAAACATCCCCGAAAATAACAGCTCTTATACACACACTCAACAATATTACAACTTATAAGTGTTAATAGTAATGAGATAGTAGGGTGTATCAGTGGCGGCTTGTATCAAATCAGTCAGGTTGCCCCGGGCAAGAACTTTCATGAAATTCCAATCCAAACGTAAGGAGAAATAGCAGGCTCAAGATGTTCCTATATAAATCATGTAACGAAAGATGGCTGCTGGTGGCCATCTTGGAGGCCATCTTGGATGCCAATCAACATGAATGTCATTTAGGACAGACCATTACATGTACACATCAATTTAATGAAGTCCCATATTGATACCATTTACAGCTCAAAGGTCATGGTGGCCATCTTGGAATTCACAGCAATTTGTATTTCATTTCAGACCAAATATTTTGTGATAACAATTTTAGAGACGTATGTTCGGCCATCGCATCGGTAGTTTTAAGCATACCCTTAGAATATGATTACTATATGCATCTTTTTCATTATAACATAAATACCGATAGTCACGAAGTTTCACTGGAAAACTGCCAAACCAAAATAGTGGTGTATACAGCAATAAACATCAGAGAGAATTGATCATGTTTGTGTATGCTTGAAGTTTTTTACCGAAACAAATAGCAGTTAGTCAATATAAAGTTAGTATAATATTTAGGAAATTAAAGGGAATATAGCGACACAGCAAAACAATCTTTGTTATTAAGAGTTCTGAAAAACTTGGAAAATGGTGAAAGAATTATCAAAATCGGATGATAAACAAAGAAGATATGATCGTTTGAAGGTTCTGTTGAAACGGATATGGAAGCCGCCATTTTTAGAGCTATGACATCACAGTTCTAAATGACCATAATGGAATATTGATAAATATGAAAAATTACTTATTTATATGGGAACAAATTAAAGTAACTGTATGAACATAATGAACAATATGTATAACTAATGTCAATAATGCTTTACATGCCCAGTTAAGGAATTTGCATTCATTTGCAGTGATTTGCCTTGCTTTGAATGATAATTATCAATATTCCATATATGGTCATATGGAATTATGACGTCATAGTTTTTAAAATGGCGGCTCCCATATCCATTTTAGTACAAACTTCAAATGGTCATATCTTTTTTGTTTATCATCCGATTTTGATAATTCTTTCACCTTTTTGCAAGTTTGTCAGAACTCTCATTTAAAGAGCATGTTTGGCTGTGTCACTCCCTTTAATGTTAAGATGATACCTTGTGTTCAGCGGATTCCTTGTGGTCCTTGAAAGCACCTGTGAATTTCTTGTCGCATGTCTTACAGTGTGTTTCCCTGGCAAAGTAAATAAATCCCCAAAAATATGGTAGGTATTCAACATATAATTAAAACTGAAAATAAATCTGCTTAAATATAGAAATGTGGAAATCCTTTAAGGACATATTTCCTAATATTTCCCATCGCTACTTGGTCAATGAAAAAGCATGGGAATCTTGTTTACTTACTGACTGCATGCTCCATGACCAATCAACTCAGGTATATAAATTGAGGCCCCCTTGTGATGTTGTTTCTGTGTTATATTGCTATATTAGATATTGTCTTGGGTAAGAAAAGCTAAACACAACTTTGTAATTTAGAAAAGCATATTCATAATTTAGCTAGTTTAAATACAAAACCTGTCTGATATTTCTTTATTGTTTCTAGAACAAGAATGATAGCAAAGCATTAAATGAACAAATTCCTGTTGTGTGTTTATATTATACTGCACACAAAAAGGCTTTTTTGGGTGGGCCTCCTAATCTGAATCAAAATTGATTATCACAATGTTCTCATGAAATTGCATGGCTAACAGTGATTTACAGTTACCTATAGAAATTCTCTCCCCACCAAATACAACAGGCTCGAAAAATATGTCCTTAAGTAAAATAATTTATTTGCACAGTGCCTCTTACAAGTTTAATTATGCAAGACTTGACAAAACAAACAACCAGCTGGGAAAGTGAAGCGCAAATGGAAAAATTTCTCATTGATGATTGCATGTAAATGAATTGCACTTTGATAAGAGATCTGAGACTGACATTAAAAAGAAAATAAAGTAACAGTATTCAAAATTCTTCCTTACACTGTCGCTCGATTATTTATAACTTATAACTAGAAATGTTGGATATCCAACTAATGCTCCCACTCAAGAACACTCACTGCATGTAATCTGAAATGTGAAATTCTAGGAAAAAAAATTTAAGCGCGACCTTGACCTTGTGGTCACAGGTGATTGGATATGACAGAATGTAAGCGTACTACCTTAGTAATCAACAAATAAAATTTGAAAGTAATACATGAAACAGGGCTCGAATTTAGCACTCACAAATTCGCAAAATGCTAGTTGATTTAAGAAAATGCGAGTAGAAATTTCCAGTACTCGCACAAAACTGTGAGTGCACCCTTTTCTGTCAGTACTCGCACAAAACTGTGAGTGCACCCTTTTCTGTACAAAATAAGCATAGGTGATCAAATAATGATACAGGAAAATTAAAAAGTAGTTATATTCAGCTGTCTTTTCAACACAATCTTATATACATGTAAGTATTATAGTTATAAAGATATGCACAGAAATGTAAAATAAAAAGAGAAAAAAGTGCAAGTAAGAATGCATATCTGCACTCACAAATAAAAAAGCAGATGGATGAAAAACTTAAATTCTGCCCCTCATGAAAGAAATCTGAGAATATCAGCTAAAATGTAACTTTCAACATTTTACTTGTAACGTTCAACATTTTACTGAAGCAGACCTAAACACAAAATTTTCAAGAGTGTGACCTTGACCTTGTGTTTGCAGGAGATCAGAAATATGAGGGAATGGTTTTTTACAAACTTAGTAATCAACAAATAAAATTTGAAAGCATTTTGAGAGTATGAGCAAAAACGATGGTCAAACAGATAAACAGCAGACGAACAGACAATGCCATAACAGCTTAGCTCCCACCAATTTTGGCGAGGGCATAAGAATTGAAGGGAAATAGTCATCAATTCAAAAGATCTTGCTGACAGTACCTAGATGCGCTGGTATGGGTGACGTTAGTACACCCTCTCTTAACCGTAAAGCCCCAATTAGATTTCCCGCAAGGGTCATGTCTGTTTTAAAATTTCTCCTTGAGTACCCGAAGCAGACAATGTACTGTGACATTGTTGTCATTCAGAAAATGGTTCAAGAAATCTGGAACCTGTAGGAACCTGTAGGGGGTCCAACAAAGCAAATCTACAGGAACAAAGATTTATGTCCACAACAGGTGTTTGACACTAAAGGAAGAAAGATATGAGCCTTTCCTGACAATGACATCCCGCTACCTATATTTTTTAAAGTGAAAATACAAGGGTTTAAAATCATCCACTTACAGTGCCTTCCTAGTAGAAACAGATTTTCCAACAGGCCCCTGTCCTTTCTTCTGGGCCTCTATCTGACGTAGATGATCCTCCGCCTGCTTTCTTACGTTCATGAGCGCTTGTTTGTCGCTAGCCGTGCTCATCACCACATCCATCTTTTTACGATGTTTTATGCCATTCAAGTGATTTGCGAAGCTCTGAAATTGATAAAATTAACAAGGTTTCATGCCTGATACTGCCGCTCAAACAGATTTCTGTGGGGTTTTCACACGTCCAGTGGACGAGACCATCCAGTTAACCACCCGTCTGACAGACTTGAACCTGCCCCTTTTGAACACAAGGCATACATGCTACCATAAAACCACACAATTCAGTATACAGTGTACATCCCTGTTGGGTCAAAGTGTGTCTCCTCCATTCAATATGGAAGGCTACAAAAACAAGATAACCAGATGAAGTGAGAAAAACGTTTGTACAACCCACTCCCCAAGGTAACATCCCTCAGGTGTAGGGCATCCATTAAGGTTACTGGTAATTCAAAAAAAATCTTCAAAGTGCCATAACTTCAGTAAAATTCAATCACCAGAACATGGCAATGATGTGAAACGTTTTCTGCGATTTGAGCTCACCTTTTTCTGAACATTAAGAAATCATAAAAACAACTAAGGCCCATAACTTCGTCCAAATCTGTTTAGCAGGAGTAGTCTGGACAAGGTTTAATCATTACGAAATTGTTAAAGGGTCATTTCTAGACCAGAACGCATAATTATATTCGCAACTAGACTTTATACTGATACTCCGATCAAGTAATGCTAAAATCAGTCAAAGGGAGATAATTCTGCTGAACGTTAATGGACCAGAACGTCGTGACTATATGCACTAGACTTTATACTGATACTCCCTATCCAGTAATGCCAAAATCAGTTAAAGGGAGATAACTCTGCAGAAAGTTAATGGACCAGAACGTCGTGACCATATGCACTAGACTTTATACTGATACTTCCTGCCAAGTAATGCCAAAATCTGTTGTGAAGTTTGGACAAAATTTGATCATTATATAAAAGCATTAAAGGGATATAACTCTGCCGGAAGTCAATGGACCAGGATATCCAATCATGAATACTCTGCCAATCCAACCATTCTTCGGGATCCCGCCTCGTGTGTATCACGATGCTTCGTTATGTTCAAAATCTTGACATTTTGATCGCGGGAAGGCAACGCCACAGAAAATTGTCCACTGTTGCTTTGTAAACAATATGGCCGCTGGCTGCACGTGCTGATGTATAATTTGCGTTGAATGTTTGTTTTTTTACAATGTAGATGAAGGTTTTATTGCTGCTTTCATGTAAATCAACTACTGATGGAGCAATCGGCTGAATGACATTGTAACATTTGGATGATAACTTTGATTTTGAATGCAAATTTGTTTTGGCGGGAATCTAAGGCGCGATGACGTAACCAATATGGAAACCTGCGTTTAAGAGATGTTGCGCTTGCAAGAATATCTTGACAATATGCGCAGATAGACTTTATACCAATCAATACATCCTACCAAGTTAGTATCGCCGTAGAATGTAGAGAAGTTAAAAATATGAGTAGTCCGGAAAATGAGTTGCGACATCCAGACAGACTGTTGGATGAAAAGAACAAAAATAATACGTCTCCCCAAAGTAAAGTGGATGACATAACAAGAAGTAGTCAATTCCTACCTCCCTATCGAAGACGTCTATATTACACACGTTACACTTGTATTTCTTGTCATCACTGGCATCCTTTTCCTTGGGCTTCTGCAACACAAATTATATTGGTTAAGCTGCATGGTACTTGAATTGTTTTATATACGAGGAGCGTTCAAATATGAATGCAATTCGGTGCATTTTGATTAGTAGTAAACGAACAACGCCAAAATAATTATCTCATTCCTTCAAAATATTCACCACCATGTGATATACATAATTTCAGTCTTCTAATCCAATTTTTAAAGGAGTTTTCATAATCTTTTCTAGATATACCGTGCAGATACTGGAAAATAGCTGAACCGAGATTTGTACGTGTTTGACATTTTCTTCCGGCAAGGTATTTTTTGAGTCTTGGAAACAGAAAAAAGTCACAAGGGGCAAGGTCGGGCGAATACGGAGGGTGGGGAAGCTCAACAACCTTTTCCAGTTTCAAAAAGTCACGTACAATAGCCGCCTTGTGTGAAGACGCATTGTCATGCAACAGTCTGACACCCCGCACACCCGTTGCTGGTCGGCGTTTGTTAAAAGTATTTCTTCAATTTGTGAAGAAAATCTTGCCTTTGTAAAATTTGGCATTTACGCATTTTCCTTTTGGTACGGCAATTTGAATGGCAGGACCTTGATTTGTAAAGAAAATGGCATACATGACCTTTCTGACGCTCATGGTACGTTTTGCAATGCAAGGTCTTTTGCTTTCTTTGGTGGCCCATATTTTGTTCTGGATCTTTCGCTTGGGCTCATAAAAATGAACCCACGTCTCGTCACCGGTGACGACATTTGCAAAAGATCGAGTGTCGTATTTGGGGAACTGTTTCAACAATTTTTTGGCCATTTTAACACGGGCAAGTTTCTGGTCTTTTGTAAGCAGATGGGGTATCCATCTTGCACTTACCTTCCTCATTTTTAAATCTCGCTTGAGAATTGTATGAGCAGCTCCTGCTGAGATGCCAACGCATTGAGCTATTTGCCTGGTTGTAAATCTTGCATCAGTACCTACAATTTCTTTAGACTTTTGCAACCATTTTTGAGGATGTTGCAGTTTTGGGACGGCGTGCATGAGGCGCATCTTCCAATGAAATTACACCACTTTTAAATTTCTTACACCATCGAGTAACTTATGAATAAGACATTTCATTATTTCCATAAACAGTACATATTTCATGAAATATGTCCTTTGCCCCTATACCAAGAATACAACGGTTCTTTATATAGGACCGTATTTGATCAGTGAAAAGTGACCTTTTCCCAACCATTTTAGCATTAGTGTACACGAGTAGACAGTGTTAATTGAGCTATTGTAACAGCTAGACTGAACGGATTTAAACATGTGTGGTATCAATTGAAAGTTTACACAGGCCTCTATGCGATACAGTTAATTAACTCGTGAAAATCGTGGGTAAAAGCGAGATATAACTCCAGTTGCATTCATATTTGAACGCTCCTCGTAATAGACTGATTGACAGTGTGTTTAATATCTTTTTCAACACATTTAAGGCTATAGATACGATGATCGCTATTTAGTGGAGGAGGCAGACCACTCACTTTTTCCTGGAAAGAACCAGTACTGTATGCATCCTACATCTGTAAGAACAGACACCTTCTCACAAGTCGAGCTCCCAGTGTTATCGAACCCGCAACAGTGAGATGCGAGGTTTCAAAGGCAGCGTCTTTACCATCTCGGCCATAGAGGTACCGATGTTAATAATTAGTATTTTGAAAATTCTCATTGGCTCATAAGTAAAGCAGCCTCAAAAGCTCAGTAGATAAGGCAAAAAAAAAAAAGTGTGTTTCCTTTTTTTTTTTTTGCCCTTTTTTTTTTGAGCAAGATATTGTGAGATTCTACATGTATTTATCTCATAAACCCCATACAAGTTGATATAACTGGAAGTTTCTCAATGATGTCAGTTTACCTCGATATATTGTGATAAATTATTGTTCAGAACAAATTCAAAAAAATAAAAATAAAAAAAATAAAAATTCATAAACATTTTTAGGGTCGGCCCCTTAAAAATAGGGTCGGTCGAGCCACCGGAAATACAGGTTTTTTTTTTTTTTCCTAAGGTCTTCGCTTTAGAACTACAAACCTCTACCGTGTGTGGGTTCCCTCCCTAGCAGAGGCATTCTTCATCCTTCATATCATCTCCCTCTGATGTTGCCGTCTCCAGAAAACCTAATATGATGTGTAAACACGAGACAAAACCCCATTTCATATTGGCTCATAAGTGTCAGACTGGTATTATTCAAATATTGCTAACAATATCTGCCATTCAATTATAATTTCAACCACACATCATTTGTCTGAACAGTTGATGTCATGATCGTATCAAAATAGACTGTTGGTGCTCCTGATACAGCAGACAGACAATGTCACAGGGACCTATTTCTGACCTAGTTTTAAACCTTTCTAAAGCGTATTTACTGCAATACATGATTATTAACAAATTAGCCTATGTCTACTGAAAGGAAAAACGCAACATGGGAATTTTCGCTATATATTGTATATACTGCACACTTAGTTCCATATATATTCCAAGGAAATCCCAGGTAAAAAAAAAGTTGCAGTTAGTTAGAGAAAGGACACAACTGTGATGTTGTCGATGTTTTGATCACAGTAAACAAGAAATTCATAAATGTTGAAGTTCCTCTTTGAAAAAAAAAGCCAGTTCGGTACTGTATTTAACGTAAAGAGTTTGCAAAATTTTGCATCCCAAGTTTGCTCAAATGCTCGAGCCAAACACGTACTCTGTCAATAATGAAACTTTGCAGGAATACTATTTGCTTTGTTACGTGTTGTTTTAGTCTTTTTTCAGAAAGGAAAGATCTTACGTAGCCATGAACCATTTGATTAACAGTAGCATATTGTACATTCAATATATAGCGGAAATTCCCGTGTCGCATGCATGTCAGAGTTTTGATAACCATGCTTACCTTGTCAGCATCGTTGACGGACCGTCCCTTCTTGTTCACTGTCACCGTCAAACTGATCTCCTTGGGCTTGGTCTTCTCTTCTTCCTGCTTCTTTTCATCTTCCTTCTTTTTTCCTTTCTCTTCTTCACTCTTCGGTCCATCTTCTGTTTCCATCTTCAATTCTACTTCGGCAGTAACTTGGTCCTGTACAGAAAAAACAATAACAGTGTCAATATTAAAGGAAAGGTGCAGCCATCCATGGCTCAAACCCAACACTTCCTTACTCGTTTGGGGCTCCAATATTATGTTATTACAGAATATCATCAACTCCTTTTTAACACACCTGGGAGAGTTGCATTTTCCAAAATTTAATTATTTCATCTTTGAACAAATTGGCTTTCCACAGTTAGGACGGTCTTTGTTGTAAAATATATTGTGGCAGGAATTCATTTAGAAGGACATCCTTCAAAAGAGACACTATGGTATAAAACACTATATCACTGTATTCTTTCCCAAAAGTAACACTTTCCAATATAACCCTCGCTATCTCATGGCCACTGCTTATCCAGGCAGAGGGATAACCCCACTCCTCCAACCTAACCCCCTTTAATTACCCTTGCAGTAATCATTCCTGAAAAAAGTTTGCTTAACATAAATAAAGGGTCATATTGAATGGGTACACATAAAAGTATTCAACGCTTTGAACTTAATAACACTTCTGCATCTACGATAGGATCTGTCGAGTCAACTTGTCTGTCAGGTTTTCTCTTCTGAATTTGTGGTTCGTCTTGTCCTTCAAGTCTTACCTTCCCTTTCTAAACCCCGAAATAGTTCTGGAGGATCACACTTTTCTTTCTTACCCTGAATAGCACACTTGTCCGTAAGGGCTTACCTTTCATTTCTAACCCAGAATAGCACACTTATCCATCAGGTCTTACCTTTTCTAACCCTGAATAGCACACTTGTACGCCAGGAGTTACCTTTTCTTTCTAACCCTGAATAGATAGCACCCCTGTTCGTCAGGTCTTACCTTTTCTAACCCTGAATAGCATACTTGTCCATCAGGACTTACCTTTTCTTTCAAACCCCGAATAGCACTTGTCCAGGGTTCGACACTAACAGTGTCCCAGGATTAATAAGAACACACTTGATAGATTATTTAATCGAAAATCCCCCAAAAATCGAACACACAAATTGTCCGAAAAGGTAATTCAGTTTGCCTTTCGTTCTGCCTCTATTATCGAGGATCCCTAATATAAATCGCTCTGGCTAGGCGCTTATTAGGCCATACTAAAATGCTCTGTATGTGGGATCCCTAATGTTGAAGTGGGCACCCAGATGCACAAAGTAGGGATTCCAGTCGGATCCCAGACAAAAAATGTTAGTGTCGAACCCTGCTTGTCCGTCAGGTTTTACCTTTTCTAACCCTGAATAGCACACTTGTCCATCAGGTCTTACCTTTTCTAACCCTGAATAGCACCCTTGTCCATCAGGTCTTACCTTTTCTAACCCTGAATAGCACACTTGTCCACCAGGTGTTACCTTTTCATGCTAACCCTGAATAGCACACTTGTCCGTCAGGTCTTACCTTTTCTAACCCTGAATAGCACACTTGTCCATCAGGTCTTACTTTTTCTAACAATGAGTAGCACAATTGTCCGTCAGGTCTTACCTTTTCTTTCTAACCCCGAATAGCACACCTGTCTGTCAGGTCTTACCTTTTCTTCTGGATCTACAGTTGGTTCTGCAGGATCATATTTGTCCGTCAGGTCTATCGTAACTTCTGTCTTCACGTCCTGCTCTTTCTTCTCGACTTTAGGCTTGTCAGGTGTCTTCTCAGAGCGACTTTTCTCTGAGCGACTTCTCTCGGTGCGACTTCTCTCAGTGCGACTTTTCTCATCTTTCTTACCGTCCTTGCTCTGTGAGCTCACATGACTACTAGAGCCTTTCTTGGAGTCTGGAATTTATATCGTATTGAACATTTAATCATAATAAATTTCTTGAAGAGCCAGGACGCCAAATGTACCCAGATTACCATCACATGACCTATATTGGTCAATTCTTTGGTTAAACCTATAAGAGGAGAGCATGGAACTATTTGCCAATTATTTTAACTCTAGTCCGGCAATGTTCCCTGTAAGTTCCCTTATGCAACATGTCGACCAATACCAATACAAATGATAAGATGCCTGGAACCCATTATTAGTAGACTGGTTCCCAGATTCGGACCAATTATGGCTGGGGCAATTTATCTCTTTGGAAGCCTAAATAAAGAATGTACTCTTGACCCATTCCACTAGAGCAAACAAACTGGATTCTCTAATTAAATCTATATGCCAACCCATTTTCATGAAATGAAATCCCAATTTAGGGAAAATGTCCGTTTTCTAGAAAAACTTACCTCTGTTACTGATTTTACAAGGAATGTCTCTTTCCATCTCAATCAGCCGAACACATAATAAACAAGAAATGTCAGATATTCTGACGAATGGTTGACAAAACTTGACCTTTGCGACAGTAATCTAGGAGTTAACTGTGACGTCATAATGGGATAAGCATTTATGCAAATCAGTTCACTAGTTAAGATATGACGGACACAAAGATATCCAATTTTAATCTTTGACAACTTTAATAGTGGCCCAGGCAACAGGAACATGGGAGTTGAACGTGACATGTCAGCATGAGATATTAGGCTTTCACGCAAAAGGAAATCCAAATCTGCCACATGTAGAACTGGCAAAGAATCAAAGATAACCAACTTCGACCTTGAAGTCTGTTTGACCTTGATCTTGGCATGTTATGATGTGAAAATCATTTACGCAGAAAGAAATCCAAATAAATTCTCCTATTTAGGAGAAGATATGAAATGACCGGCCAACCAGACGGACCAATCACTATATGGCACTTGGTCTTCATGATGCTTTCCTCTCCAACTGGGTAACTTACAAGTCATACTTTACAAAGGTTGTAAATCATAATTTTCCACTTACGAGATGTTGAGATTTTACCTTATTTATTTAGGTGCTAAAATGTGTGTAACCTGGTTTTTATCCTTAGGTTCTACAGTAAAATAAAAACGTTTGGAAGGGTAAAAGATGATAATTTTCTAGATTCAATTTTAAAAGAACCATGTTGTGATATCCCATAGTTTTTACAGTAAACTTGGTTGAAAATGTTCGATAAAGACCGACTCGATCACCTACCAAAATGAAGAGGTGTGTCAAATTCTGGTCACTGACTGTTCGGTCTATTTTTATGATGTTTTATCAAAATTATGAATAAGGAATGTTCACCATCACCAATTCAAATGAATGTTGTGATGAACTAAATTACTTATAACTGTTTGGAGGTTAAGAAAGAGTAGATGTAGTTTTGAGACATGAATTTCAGTCCGATTGATAAATGTCTATGTCCGCTGTCCAGTGTGCTGAAGTTGGTAACATTCGTGTCACTCTCCAGTCTGAGACAGACAGACAGACACTCTGGTGTATCTGAAAGGTTTTTTGAGTGTTCACTGTTCCAGGTCCCAATACAACTGATCTTTAGTCAAATGACAATACGACAGTAAAGCAGGATAATAATAATACATCATGGATGGGGGAATACATGTATGTGGTTTTCTCTGCAAAGGGCAAGATTAAAACCATTCACAAGATTATTATTGGATCCAGTTACCGTTAAGGAAATTAGGGAAGATGACCCTATAGATGTAAGGAGTTTATTACATGATCAGGACAATAGTGAACCAGAACAATTGGAAAAGACTGCAACCACAAAGCATTTTCTCTGCGAGAATAAACATCATCCTCATCACATGTGCATGAAATTGACGTGTAAAACAATTAATAATTTTTCCTTTCCTTAGAGTGCTTACCAGAGATGGGGGAGGATAATCACCATATCTATACCCCGATTCTTTTACATGCCTGTGAGAAAAAATCCAGTACATAGGACTGCCGCATACGAGTCCCATTCCAACGGACACAGCAGCGGGAATAGGTGACATGCTCAAGGATACAAGTGCAAGATTCCAGGGAATGGTCTCACACATAGAACAAGTTGCAATGCAAGCACACTACCACAGAATCACCCCATCATAATCCTTAATAACTTACTGAATATCATCAGCATTCTGGAAACTAATACTTTACCTACACTCTATGATGAAGCTAGTCTTTAGGTTGCCAAAGATGGTAACTGAGGTTATACATGTTTCTCAGTGGATTTACGAAATCAGCTATTAGTCTTTAAAAAAATGGGTGGGGTAACATTAGATGAGGCTTATAAAGCAGTTATTAGTAATGATTTAACTGCTGTTTTACAGCTCAACAACATGGAGTGTCTCCTTGGCCGAATGGTTAACAATGTTGCGATGTAAACCTTCAATTCTCACCACTGCTGGTTCCAATCCCACTGCGAGCTCGACTTGTAAGTGAGGAAGTGTCGATTCTTACGGATGGCAGGAGGTGTACAGTACTGGTTATACCCAGGAAAAGTGAATGGTCTGCCTCCACCACAAAAAATCGACTGTCATATGTGTTGAAAATGACGTAATACATCATACAAACAAACAGAAACAGCTCATCTACACAATATCTAAGGTTATTAAGAGCCACCTCGTATCAGAGAGGGGAAGGTACATAGGAATTCAAAACCTGAGACCCTACTCTCACTATCAATGCAATTCCAAAGGCTCTTCAATGTGCTTGGAGGATTGACTTGGATACACAGGACCACCTTGTTTCAGTCAACATCTCAAGCATGAAGCTGGGATATTTTGCTCAAGAATATATACCCAAGATACGCAATGGCCATGGTGAGGTTCATTCCCGTGATCTCCCAATTCATAGTCCACTGGGTGTTCCACTGAGCCATGCCGGCTCCCATGATAATGATACGAAATGACATGGTAATAATTATGTTTAAGTGTGAACAGGTTTTGTAGACTCAAAGTAGAGTGTACACGTATGAAACTGTAAGTTTTAAGACGATAGCTGACAGTGTAGAAATACAGGTACACATTCTGGTTAAAATAAATCCAAAATCAAAGTCAGTGAGGGTCATGGTCCACTCTGTGTCGGCTCAAATGATAATGATACGAAACACAGGAACGTAAGTATGACATGTTAAAGTCTGAACAGCCTTTTCAGAATACATGTACGAAATGCATGAAACTATGAAATCTGAAGACGATGGTTAACAGTGTAGAAATATAGGTACACAGTTTGGTTAATCAAAAACCCAAATCAAGGTCAGTGAGGGTCATCATGGTGTCCAACATTTTATGTGGGGGCCACCCTGGACGACAGATCTGTGGACACAAGCCTCGGCTCCAGCCTCCTACACTAATACCAGGCGGGAACATATCAATTCTTCCTTTTATGTACAACACAGTTCAAGTATATTATTAAACAAATCATGCACATTAGTAATCCCATTAAAGTCAAGGGAAAACTATTTCTTATTCTTGACTGCTGACAGGCTGCTGTCTACACTGGACAGTCTAAGATGGGGACGATATATGATTAATTTAGAGCCAACGCCAAGATTTGGATGCACCATGGATGCAATTACCTTGATCAGGAAGGAGCATATGGCAGGACTACCACCGAGAACCGTAAAATACCTGAGTCTTTTCTTTCTCTTTTCTTCGATGTTGGGGAAGTATCGAATCTTGACTTTTTCCTATCAGTGTCCCGTTTCGGGCGATCCCGGTTACGGTTATCACGCGAGTCTCGTCTATTGTTATTATTCGGACGCTGGTTTCTGTCTGTCTGACCTCTGGCACTGGATGGCTGAAAATGGGCACATATATCGGGCAAGGGTTATATATTGTCTAACAGGTGAATGTGGATGTTTGAACTTTGAATAATGCAGCTGGAAATGCTGCAGTGCTTAACCATGGATCCAACTTTTTCTGAAAGAGAATAATTCTTCTGGGGACAAATTTATCTGCAGTGTTAATAGGTAACAGACAATTGGCCAACTTACATGTAATCTGGAAGTCTTGGATGTCGACAGTTATTAAGTTTAAAGACAAACAAGCTGGGATGCACTTTGTGCATATGAGAATGTGTCTGACGTGGCCTTCAAAGTTGTTTTTCTTGCGTTAGCTTGATAGGTAGCTGCGCATCTTCTCTGCGGACAGGTGTTTGACCCATGGGTATTAAAATTTAATACCGATACAGGAAAGAAGTGAGAAATATTCATACAGAAAATCACCTTAGTAGACACGTTTTCTCACGTCATGAATGGTAAACAGGGCACTTAAGTGAGTGTCGAACATGTGTTAAGCCACAAATAAAGTCTGTCATATAACGAGTATAAACTGGTTCAGGAATTAAAACTGGTTACTGTCAACCATCTGATCCTAGGGACAATATAAGAATTTTAATGAAGCTGAATTTCAACCAATCATTTTCGGCAGCGCCCGCATCGGATGATGCATTGTCCTACGTTGATTAACCCAGAGAATGTAATTATCTGCAAGCCAAGAAGCTGTGATGCATTCTAGGAAAACAATCAATCTGTAAATGTACAAATTCCTCTGACAACTTGATCATAATGGTGTGGCTGCTTTCCTTCTTGGTTACTCCTGATGCTGCATTCAACATAAAGCATTTTCTGACAGGGATTATGTAGATTATATGGTGACCACTTGTATTAAAAAGAGACCACCTTTCTCTCTGTAAGAAAATGAATGACATTTCAAGACAGGTTGATTTAAAGCATGTGATTTCCATTGAATGAGAAAATTTCATTTTTTAATGGAATTCTTAAGATCAGGAATTGGTGAAAAATTTCATAGGAAAAACTATCCCTTCTTGGACAAAGTATATGTATGTCATATAAACAGTAATCTCAAACATGTCAAATAAATCACTTTTAAAATCTTTATTCAAGATAAAAATAAAAATGTAAGGGAAAACTGTGCTATAAATGTTTTGATGACAAATCAATCCATGTAAAGATACTGAAATATCATTCGCAGCAGAGGAACCTAATACAGCCAGTACACAATGATTTTTGTATTTGCATGTTCATCTCTGAAGTTGTATTTTCAGTAGCATCTTAAACATGTCCTTATGTTGTCTATATAAATACATCTCGAAAAAAGCAATTAATACAGGTCAGGGTCTTTACCCCTAAAATTGAAACTGATCTATGGCTTTGAAATTTAAGTCTGGGCGTTCTTGTGAAGAGTAGACAAATAGCGTGGCTTTCACAACGATTCAATAACAAAAGCATACTATGTGGGAAATAATTACAAGTAAACTTGAATAGTTTATTAATGGAATTTTTGAAATATCATAAGAAATGTGCTTACAAACAGTAAAAAAAAAGACAAAACAAATTGTCTTGTTTTATAAATTGGGAAGAGTGCGCTATCTCTCACAAGTAAATAAGCCAAAAGAGCCCTTCTTGGTGTATCAAAACCATGCTACATACAGAACTCAACTGGATGTTATAGTCGCACCAACAGCTAAGGTCATTCTGCAACTTTTCCATCTTCCATTGGTGGAGTTAGAACCCAGGTTCCCCTCCGTGCAACTTTCGTGCACGGACGGGCACCTGGTTAGAACCACCGACGTTCTGCAAGCCAGCTGGATAGTTTCCTCACATAAAGATTCCTTGGCCCATGAGGGATCAAACCAACAATGGTGAGGGGCAAGTGATTTCAGATCAGAGACTAACCACTCGGCCACAGACACCCCGCTACATACAGAAGGTAAGGACAGAACACAAGTCAGTCTTGGATCATCATACAATTAAACAGATTCTGCTGGTCAGTCCTTCATCATGTCTGCAAGATTCCAGTACAAAGGACAGCTGAGTTAATGTCCCAATCTGATGGGATGAAGTTGTTGCGTTTTCATAATCAGCAATGATCTTGTTCAATTACATGTACTTAAAACATCCAAGATGAAAAGTAATGAGAGAAAACATTGAGCGGGTGCAAGGTTGGACATAGTCTTTTTTCAAACAGGGCTAAAAAAACAAAAAAACAAAAACTTTATAAATATGGATATGCATCTGGTCTTTTTTTAAGTTTTGAATTGAGAGGGGAAATAGTGCTAGTTAAACGGTTGTGTAAAGTTTACAATCGCTGCCATCTCTTAAAACGGGATTATTTTTTCACTAGCCTGTAAACTGGCCAAGATTTTTTGAGATAAGATATTTATTCTCAGGACGAAATCTTTGCCATGTACAAAGCTGGTCATCTGAGTGTTTTTTGGGATAATATTTGAACAGCAAAAGCTCAGACAGTTTTCAATTTTGTTGCAAGGTTGGAGAAACAACCAAGGACAGATAGATCTGGACAAAATGCATTTTAAGACAACTGCCAGGATCCTCTCTTCTGAAAAGAAAAGTTCATTTGTGTAGCGTAATAATCAAATGAATTACCACACATCCACAGAACAAATAGCTTACCTCTAGTCTTGGTCTCTTGGTGTCCATCGATCTTGCTGGCCCACCTGGTCTTTTCCCCGGCCCTCCTTTCCCTGGTGGTGCTGGAAGGTCGAATATGGACGGTATCCCACCACCAGCACCACGACTCGGCCTCCCGGGTTCTCCCATCATCTGTCGACTCATGGGCCCACTGCCCAAGAGTCCGTCATTTGCAGCCCTCCCTTTTTTCTGTTGCTGCATCTGTGCCTGGGCCTGCATCATGAGCTGTTGCTGTGTCAGAGCCAGCTCTTGTTTCTCATGAAGCATCTGTGTTTCTCGGTTTAACCGACTGGCTTCCATTTCTAAATGTCTCTCCTCCTCAATCAATCTCATTTGTATCTCTGCCTTCTCCAGAAGATTAGCTTGTCGCTCCCTTTCAGCAAATGCTCCTGGCTGTTCCATGAATCCCATTGTTTGTTCTGGATGGTTCAAAATACCCCTCCTCATATCTGGTTGTTCCATTAAACTCCCTCGGATATCAGGTCTGTCCATTGCTGGTCTCTCCATAAGACCATCGCGCATATCTCGCTCTGTCACCATTTCCCTTCTTTCTGGCCGATCAAATAAACCCCCTCGGTTATCCTGTCTATCTAATATACCTCTATGAAGATCAGGCTCATTCAGTAACCCTCCCCTCATATCAGGCCGATCTATCACACCCCCTCTGCTGTTTTGACGATCTACTATCCCAGGTCTCATTTCAGGATCCTCCATTAAACCTCTTCTCATATCTGGTCGATCCATTGCACCTCCTCTAAAGCTTGGCTCTTCCAATAAACCATTATTGGGTCTTTTCTGTTGTTCTATTGGTCCTCTCCTCATATTTGGCTGTTCCATAAACCCCCCTCTTAAATCCTGTCTCTCCCTCATTCCCATATCAGGCTGATCCAGTAAGCCCGCTCTTGTGTTCTGATGCTCCCTCATTCTCATATCAGGCTGATCCAATATGCCCCCAGGGCCTCTTGTGTTTTGTTGCTCCCTCATTCCCATATTAGGCTGATCCAATAACCCCCCTCTTGTGTTCTGATGCTCCCTCATTCTCATATCTGGCTGATCCAATAACCCCACTCTTGTGTCCTGATGCTCCCTCATTCCCATATCAGGCTGATCCAACAATCCCCCTCTTAAATTCTGACGCTCCCTCATTCCCATGTCCGGCTGATCAAATACACCACCTCTAAAAGTCTGCCTTTCTCTCATCTCCGCTGTTGGTTGATCCAAATTACTCCCTCTGAAGTTCTGCCTGTCTCTCATTCCAGCATCAGACTGTTCCATTAACCCTACCCCTCTGAGGTTCTGCTTATCTCTCGCTCCAGTATCTGGCTGATTCATTAAACCTCCCCGAAAATTTTGTCTCTCGATCATTCCAGCATCAGGTTGATCCAATACGCCCCCTCTAACATTTTGTCTTTCTCTCACTCCAGTATCTAGGGGATTCATCATTCCCCCTCTGAAGTTCTGTCTCTCTCTCATTCCATCGTCAGGCTGATCCATTATCCCCCCTCGGAAGTTCTGCCTGTCTCTATTCATTCCAACATCTGGCTGATCCATCATTCCACCTCTAAAACTATGCCTATCTCTTTCCAGTAAATTTGATGGTGGTAGCGGCGGTTGCTGCAATATTCTCTTTTCTCTCGGGACTTCAGCAGGGGCACTCCCCAATATTCCACCACCTAAAAAATACCGAAAATAATTGGGATTTCATTATTATTTCTTCACTACATGTATGGTCAGTTTTAATTAATAACATTGATTGAATTGGATTTTATAGTCGCACCAACAGCTAAGGTCATATGGCGACTTTCCAGCTTCAATTGGTGGAGGAAGACCCCAGGTGCCCCTCCGAGCAATTTTCGTGCACGGGCAGGCACCTGGGTAGAACCACCGACGTTCTGCAAGCCAGCTGGATAGCTTCCTCACATAAAGATTCCTAGGCCCCTGAGGGATCGAACCTACAGTGGTGAGGGGCAAGTGATTTCAAGTCAAAGACGTTAACCACTCGGCCACGGACGCCCCTAATTAATAACATAAACACTTTCATATTAAAGGGACACAAGGCAGTAGTTATCAAGCATTAAAATTAGCGCCTCAAATTAATAATCCTATTATCCAGTATCATTTGGACTGTATACCTGCTTGCATATAAAGAAATGAAAGGAAATAAAACAAGAGGTCAATGACCTTGAAGCTCTACTGATAGGTTTTTGATAGCTAGATCAGCATTTCTGTGAAGTTTCATAGGAGTAGTCGCCACAAGTTTTCATTATATAACTCTATGTAAACAAAGATGGTAGCTGGTGGCTATGTTTAACGTCAAATCAAAATAATTTTTGACAAGGATCAACATCATGTCATACTGATCATTTTAGAAAAAGTCATATATCAATATCATTTAATAGTTTTTAAGAAGTTGTCGCTACAAACTTGTAGTTTGAAAATCTATTTTGAGCAATTGCGGCCATTCTGAATTTCTGGCCGACCTGAAATTTTGCTAGGATCAATAAGACATCAAGAGAAGCATTCCTGTGAAGTTTCATGAAAATCCGTCGAGTAGTTACAGAGGAGTAGTCGCTACAAGTTTTTACTAGATAACTCTATGTAAACAAAGATGGCCGCTGACAGCCATGTTTAACATTGAATCAAAATGATTTTTGACAAGGACCAACATCATGACATGCTGATCATTTTAGAAAAAGTCCCATATCAATATCACTTATAGTTTTCAAGAAGTAGTCGCTACAAACTTGTTTTTTGAAAATCTATTTTTAGCCGTGGCTGCCATCTTGAATTTCCGGCCGACCTGAAGTTTTTCTAGGATCAATTAGACATCAAGAGCAACATTTGTGTGAAGTTTCATGAAAATCCGTCAAGTAGTTTCAGAGGAGTAGTCGCTAAAAGTTTTCATTATATAACTATGTAAACAAAGATGGCCGCTGGCAGCCATGTTTAACGTTGCATCAAAATAATTTTCGACAAGGATCAACATCATGACATACTGATCATTTTTTGAAAAAGTCCCATATCAATATCACTTATAGTTTTCAAGAAGTAGTCGCTACAAACTTGTATTTCAAAAATCTATTTTTAGCTTTGGCGGCCATCTTGGATTTCACATCAACATGAATTTTTGCTAGGATCAACTAGACTTCATGGGCAACATTTCTGTAAAGTTTCATGAATATCCATCCAGTAGTTTCAGAGGAGTTGTCGCTACAAATAAAAGTTTACGGACAGACGGACGCCGCACCACGGCATAAGCTCTGCTGATCTCTGATCAGTAGAGCTAAAAATTAGTAATATGCAACAACAATTTCTTGAATAGCAATTATTTGCAAATTATCTAGATTAACTAACGGGACGCTGTTGTTTTGAAGAAATCAAGTCAACAAAGTTCACTACATGTAGCGTTCCGCCAATTAGAAAGAAAGAGTGAACTAAAATAAACAAGAGGTCAATGACCTTGAAGCTCTACTGATTGATTTTGTTTTCAGGAAGAAGTCGCTACAAACTTGTTTTTTGAAAATCTATTTTTAGCAGTGGCGGCCATCTTGAATTTCCGGCCGACCTGAAATTTTGCTAGGATCAATTAGACATCAAGAGCAACATTCCTGTGAAGTTTCATGAAAATCCGTCAAGTAGTTTCAGAGGAGTAGTCGCTACAAGTTTTCATTATATAACTCTATGTAAACAAAGATGGCCGCTGACAGCCATGTTTAACATTGAATCAAAATAATGTTCGACTCGGATAACCATCATGTCATGCTGATAATTTTAGAAAAAGTCCCATATCAATATCACTTATAGTTTTCAAGAAGTAGTCGCTACAAACTTATTTTTTTTAAATCTATTTTTAGCTGTGGCGGCCATCTTGAATTTCTGGCCGATCTGAAATTTTGCTAGGATCAATTAGACATCAAGAGCAACATTCCTGTGAAGTTTCATGAAAATCCGTCAAGTAGTTTCAGACAAGTAGTCGCTACAAGTTTTCAATATATAACTCTATGTAAACAAAGATGGCCACTGGCAGCCATGTTTAACTTCGAATCAAAATAATATTCGACTCGGATAACCATCATGTCATGCTGATCATTTAAGAAAAAGTCCCATATCAATATCTCTTATAGTTTTCAAGAAGTAGTCGCTACAAACTTATTTCTTAAAAATCTATTTTTAGCCGTGGCGGCCATCTTGAATTTCCGGCCGACCTGAAATTTTGCTAGGATCAATTAGACATCAAGAGCAACATTCCTGTGAAGTTTCATGAAAATCCGTCAAGTAGTTTCAGAGGAGTAGTCGCTACAAGTGTTCATTATATAACTCAATGTAAACAAAGATGGCCGCTGGCAGCCATGTTTAACGTCGAATCAAAACGATTTTCGACAAGGACCAACATAATGTCATGCTGATCATTTTAGAAAAAGTCCCATATCAATATCTCTTATAGTTTTCAAGAAGTAGTCGCTACAAACTTATTTTTTAAAAATCTATTTATAGCCGTGGCGGCCATCTTGAATTTCCGGCCGACCTGAAATTTTGCTAGGATCAATTAGACATCAAGAGCAACATTCCTGTGAAGTTTCATGAAAATCCGTCAAGTAGTTTCAGAGGAGTAGTCGCTACAAGTTTTCATTATATAACTCTATGTAAACAAAGATGGCCGCTGGCAGCCATGTTTAACGTCGAATCAAAACGATTTTCGACAAGGACCAACATCATGTCATGCTGATCATTTTAGAAAAAGTCCCATAGCAATATCCCTTAGAGTTTTCAA
This sequence comes from Cyrtodaria siliqua, assembly GCA_037043455.1. Taxonomy (NCBI): domain Eukaryota; kingdom Metazoa; phylum Mollusca; class Bivalvia; order Adapedonta; family Hiatellidae; genus Cyrtodaria; species Cyrtodaria siliqua. Next base: position 432,150 of record JAWPHD010000366.1, read on the forward strand.
GAAGTAGTCGCTACAAACTTGTTTTTTAAAAACCTATTTTTAGATTTGGCGGCCATCTTGGATTTCACATCTACATGAATTTTTGCTAGGATCAACTAGACTTCATGGGCAACATTTCTGTAAAGTTTCATGAAAATCCATTCAGTAGTTTCAGAGGAGTAGTCGCTACAAAAAAAAAGTTAACGGACGGACGGACAGACGGACGACGGACACCGCACCATGGCATAAGCTCTGCTGATCTCTGATCAGTAGAGCTAAAAACAATCTAGACCAACGCAGACCTCCTAGTCCCATCATTCGCTGCATTCCCACGCCCATCTGCTCTCTAGGTCCCTGATTTTGACCTCCATATCCTGGGGCACTGCCAAGTAGACCAGGCCCCATCTGCCCACGACCACCTCCACCTCTGTTCCGGTTCATCATGGTGACTGAATGGTATTATATCTATAAAATCAATTGATAAGAATGTAAACGTATGGCAAATGACCATGCATTACTGACAATGTATTTGAGCTACATTTATGATGATTCTCACAGCTACACTCAGCAATTTGTTTCACCCTTTTGGGAGCACAGGTCTTTGTTGGGAACTAAAAAAATCAAATAAAAAATCAAATAAAAAATAAATCAAAATATTTTAAGTTTTCCTGAAAAAAATGTCCCAGAGTATCGTAGTTATAGACAAGGTTTGCAGCTCTCTCTGGTCAACATTTGACACCTAACTGTTTTCATCAATTATTTCACTGGCCAAATTCCGAGAATTAGCCACAAATCTGGGCTGGTTGAAACCGCAGATGTATGTCATTCTTGAAACCGAAAACCGAAAACAATTTGATCAAACTGTTTTTCTGTGACAAGTCAAAATGCTTCGAAAAACGCGATTTCCAATTAGGTATACATGACTGTAGAACAAAATAAAGCACATATTCACAGCTCCTGGTGGTGATTCCCAGTGTCAATCAATCCAATCCGAGGGGATTGCAACAACGGAACAAGTAATAAACATAAATATAACGCTTACATTTTTTTAAATTGCTGTATTTGACGAGAAATCGTCAGTTTATAATATTCAAATCACCATCTGCTGCAATTGTTTTGAATAGTCATGATCATCTGCGACGCTTGCTTTTTTATCTTTTCCCGTTGTCTTTAAAAGGCAAGCGTCATATATGATCAAGATTCTATTGAATCCTCCCACTTAAGTTTTTCAAAATTTGATTGGCCGAGGAAGATTTGGGGTGCCAATCTTCAACTGAAGAAACACTAGGTGTTAAGAATTTGTATACCGTGTGAAATATACCCCCGTAACGAGCCCCTCTATGCAGGAATTAAGCAACGCGGCAGATTAGTGTGAAATACACATCAATGTGTAAATCAGTTATTGAGATTGTGTTGTCGCTTTGTATATCGGTCGGTGTGTCATGGTGACCCAAGATAATCTTCTGTTCAATAATTAAAAATCATGATGCAACACTTGACCTAGTACTGTATGCATATTATCCAATCAAATAACCAATGTATTTTTATCAGCCAATGAAACAACTCCCGTTCATTACCACGTGGTAAAGTGAAAAATGGCGATTCAATCGAACCTATTTGTAAACAAGAAGGGCAATTAAACGATTATGGCAATTTGACGGCGTTGTTTGATGAGCAAAGAGACTATCGATGCACGTCATAATGAATAGGTGTGAATCCGAGATCAAAGACGGAATGGCGTATTTTTGTTTTGAAGCATGTTTGCCATTTTATCCAAGACCTGCTTCGACCTTGGCTAATTTCGATAATTATTTGAAGAATTGGCATCTCAGAAAGAAAAAAACAACGACATACCGGTCAGATATAGGCATAAACCGTGCTAATAATTTCCAACACAGAAAAATGAGCCTGCTGATTTATCTATGTGAAGTCTATAACGAAAGTGAAAGTAGGAAAACACTTCTGTTTGACCTAATGCATCTTTCTTTCTTTTTTTATCTGGTGTAGTCTATAACAAAAGTAGAAAAAAGTTTTGTTTATCTACCTGCCCTTTTGTAATTACTGCACTTGGAGCATCATGTACATGTGATAAATCATTGTTCAGAACAAATTGAAAAGAAAAAAAGTTTGTTTTTTTAGTTTTTGCATAAAAAGTTTTAGGTTAGGCGCCTTGAAATAGGGTCTGTCGGGTTATCTGAACCACACCTACTTTTTTATTTGGCCTAACTGGGTACGAAATGTCCAGGTAAGAAACGTCCAAAGGCAAAGTATGAAACGTCCAATGGCCAAGGTACAAAACGTCCAACTCATTGGACATTTCGTACCCAAAAATTGGTATGAAACATCCAGGGTACTAAACGTCCAAGGTACGGAACGTCCATAATTCAAAATACTTATATATAAAATAATACTTGTGTTTATTGTGATCTGACCGACTCCTTTAAAACGCCACCGACACCAGTCCTCTTTTTGCGAATAAAACAAATCTAATTATTCAGACAATAGTAATTAACATTATGATTTGATCAAATTTAGAAATTATAGTTAGTTCTCAACCTTAGAGATAGGTATATATTATGGCCTTTAACTATATAAAATGTACAATATTATTCAACGTCTTATTATTCAACGTCTACTCGTCGGGGGCCACTTTCCGTCACTTATGTAAACTTAAACTAATTTTTCAGACAAATCTATGTATCCTGACAATTTTTACTCTATTTTCTATTAGGTTACCTCTTCCTGGAAATTCGATACCAAAGAATTTTGTTTTATATAAATCATAGAAGTGGCACGTGACCTTTTTATAAATAGACTAAAACTGAGAAATCATTTTGTTTACAAGCCCAGTTTCCGTCATGTATTTTATCTAGTGATAGATTCAACAAGGTCAACATACAGTAAACTTTTATGATTTGCAAGTCTATTCAACAATTTCATTGTGAAAATGGAATGTTTGCATTGTTCCATCAGTCACATTGATCATTATAACAATGCGCCTGGTAACGTCAATGTAAAATGTTCAACGGCGACAATTTACAGTAACTCTGTGTAAATCAAACAGATACAGGTTGTACAAGTTGCTTCTCTTTGGTTAAACTATATAATCACGGGCCAGTGTTCATTCTGGAGGGCGACATCGGCGACAAAGGCGCTTTTTCCTCCGTGACTTCGCTTTTTTTTTAGCCGACGGCGAAGTTTAAGTCGCCTTCAGATTGACCACTTCGCTTTTTTCCCACCCTCAAGCGAAGTGTCACCAGTCCTTTAATTGACCTGTTGTTTATGTCTCAGGACAGGTGTTGACATCTCTGGGAAGGGATTATGCTAATTGCTTTGATCGATCACAGCAGAAAGCCCGCAGGGAGCATACTTTCCTACAACTACGATATCCCCCGAGGCAATTTTCGCACCTCGCCATTTTTTGTTTACAAATTAGACTGTACAGAGAATACACACGCCTTATCCAATGAGATTGCGTATAGCTGAACAATTGACCAATCGTAGGTTCCGTTACAGTGAGACAAGTGCGTGTTAAAAACGTGATCGAAACGAAACAACAATCTGAAGTTAATTGACCTGAGGTGATTAAATGATACCACCGAATAATGATTAGCGTTGTGTTTTCTTAATTGTTTGATAAAACGGACCTTTTGCATTCCAAACAAACAAATGCATGAAAAAGAGTTAACAGATGATATTTCTACTGAATTTTCGGCAATATTTTACTTCCGGAAAAGTGCGGTGTCATAGTAGTTCGGATAGGTACATAAGTTTGGATGGAGGAAAAACATTTTTTTATTAAATATTGTTTTTAGCTAATACAAATTGGGAAAAAAAAAACATACATTGGTCTTATCGGTCTTAATGAGGAATAAGCCTTTTAGGAAAAAGTTTGAGAATCATAATTACACCCTTTATAGAACTCCATACAAATTGATAGAAATATGAATAAATAAAGATACAAGCAATATATTTATATTAATTCTTCTCTCAGTCCTTCCTTCTATAGTTACAGTATAATAAGTAAAGAGTGCCTGTGAGTCTGAATAAAATTAATAAACACATTTAATTTGAAACAGCTAGCATGCTCTTAATCAAAAGTTATAACCAATAGGGTCTATACATGTATATCAGTTAATAATTAAAAATAACCGATTGCGCGCTTAATTTAAAAGATTGTGTCTCCCTCACTTCTCCTTATTTTTTGGTCACTTCTCTCTATTTTCTTTGGAGGGAGAAGTCACTTCTCCCAAAAATCCAGGCCTAGATTGAACCCTGACGGGCTATTTTAACTGCGTACACTGAAGAGTGATAAAAATATGACGTCATTACAGTGTTCTTTTTTTAATAGTTTATTATGCGGCAGTATGCGCGCACATCCCCAACGCCATATTAGGAAGTAAACACATTTATCTGAGAAATCCTTTTTTCGTTTTTGTACCGCTTATTTACTTTTTGGTTGTTTTTCCTGTTTCCAATCTTCAGTTATAAACTTCTGACAAAAAGTGACATGGCGTAAGTAATTTGCAGCGTAAAAACCTTTCTTAAATGAGAATGACGGAAACTGGCCTCTAACGAGTAGGCACTCTGAAATGCACAGTACTAGTAAGGTCGGAGGTTTTGCATATTGGGAAATTCCTATCTGCCGCAATGTATTTTACATCAAACTAAACTGCAGTTGTAATGTCAAAAGTGTTTAAAATCAACTATTTATAATTAATATTCTGATAAATGGATTAGTTATTGTTCATTTTAAGCAAAAATCTCAATTGATTTTATGTTGCATATTGGAAAAATCAATAATAATCAGGAACGTGTTTATCAGTGAAACTCAATGTCAGCCATCTTGGATAATATAATTGTATAACAGGGCCCTGGCTACTTTTCTTTTCACTCGCTCATAAGGTGACATTTTCAGAAAATTCTTTTTGTGAATGGTTCAGGAAGCCCTGTTCTATGCATAAATAAAATCTCATTGGGAAATTTCCACTGCTGACAAATGAAAAACTGTGATAAAAATAGGTCAACTTTGACATCATAGAACTTTTAAACCAATCAAAGTAACTTTTTTAAACTGCCAGAGTATGATTGCTTAGCCCTTCACCTTTCTAAATATATACTGGGTTTCAATATTTAGATTAGCGCATCTTTGCGCATGTAGATGAAAACCCCTGATGTTTTACTCAAATTTGCATTGCACTCAATGGGAGAAAGTGTGTATTAAGAACTGGGTCATTGTTTAGGTAGTTTCGGTGACTGGCCTGAGTACACAAAAAATGGCAGATAACAAATCCAATAGTTTAAAGTTTAAAAGATTGTAACTTTTTTATTTTTTGATGGATTTTAGAAATTTGAAAAGTATTGTGATTGTTGTATTAGGGACTTCTTATTCAGTTAAGCTTTTTTTTAAAAAAATGAAGTTTTGAAAAATGTCCGACCTCACTAACAGTACTCAGTAGACGATATATGGTCTGTGAGATGTCTTATTTCTTTAATATACTTCTATCTATCATCTCTTATTTCATCTTCTTAGCATTATAGTTAGGTCATTTCAAATGCGTCATGGTCAAAGATGACAGTTCAACGTACACATGTAGATGTAGGCGATTTTCAAATTGACCAAATCTACCAGTGTGATTTTTATACAGACACCGGAAGAAAATGTAAAACAAAACCCGATGCCTGTTGGACTGTTCATTATAAAGTATAATGTCAATAAGTTGTCACATTCGACAAACATGCTATTTTTCAATCGATTATGTATGTAAGAAATTGATTTACAACCATTAAATGAAGATGTTCGTGAGTTAGAAATCTCTGTTTGGTCGGTCTGTGCGGTCCCTGTCCACATTTATCACCGGTTGCGTCGAGAATAATAATTTGCATTTTACCGAAATAGAGTTCGAATAGGCAGGGGCGTAGCTAGACCTTTTTCGATGTGCAGGCTATTTTTAGTGGGTCCGGGCATGCTTCTCCGGAAAATTTTGAAAACGTAGGATGTCTCTGGTGCGTTTTGGCGTATATTTCGATATTTTAAACAAAATCACACTTCAAATTCAACAAATGCATACACTATTATTTCATTGTTATATTTTTCAACCATGCATGAGAAAATTATGTGCAGGCCCGGGCCTTAATCCACTCCTCGTGAAATCAAGAATACCGCTTTAACTGAATCTGGATACTCTTTAATTTGCGCAGTTCAAGTCAATAGCTTAAACTCCAAATTACAGGGTTAATTTAGATTTTTTTTACTACTCCAGGACTGGCAATAGCCGTGTGTCAGCGACACAGCCAAACGATCTTTATTATTGAGAGTTCCGAAAAAACTTGAAAAAGGGTAAAAGAATGATCCAAATCGGATGATAAACAAAGAAGATATGATCATTTGAAGGTTCTGTTGAAACGGATGTGGAAGCCGTCATTTTGAGAGCTATGACATCACAGTTCTAAATGCCCATACATGGAATATTTATAAATATGAAAAATTGCTAATTTATAGGTAGAAATATATAGCAAAGGTATGAAAAGTATGTATACTTAATGGCAATATTGCTTTATATGACTTGTAAAGGATTTTGGTTTTGAATTCATTTGCGGTGATTTTCTTAGCTTTAAATGATACTATCAATATTGCATATATGATAATTTGGAACTATGACATCATAGTTCTCAAAATGGTAGCTCCAATATCCGTTTTAGAACAATCTTTAAATGGTCATATCTTTTTTGTTTATTATCCGATTTTGATAATTCTTAAACCTTTTCTAAGTTTTTCAGACTGATTAGCACTCAATAATTGAGCTTGTTTGGCTGTGTCGCTACATCTCTTTAAGTACCACCATAGACACAATTTTAATTCCTATTAGGTATGAGACACAAATGACAATTTAAAAAATATATAAAACAAGTATAATATATAGTATACCATCAGAAATAAGTTTACAGTTACTAGTATAGTCACCGGGAACAGATGAGGAGGCGACATATGGAATGCAGATTACATACATTCTCTGCGTCAGCAGCAACGTCTCAATTTTAATAATCTCAACAATAAAATCAAAATCACGTAAGTGTCCTAATTGAGACGTGTTGCATGAGTACATGTTGTTGTTTCTTCGACATATTTTGCTTTCGAATCTTAAATATTCTGCGCCCCCACCCCACCTCCTCCGCCCTAAGGGACCAGGTGATATTTATCGGGGGGTTGGGACCGGTGCAAAATGGCGTGGAACGGGTACTTTTTTTGTCGCGACAAACCATGGGACGATACTTTTTTTCCCGCTTGCTTGCCATGGGATTTACACTTTTCTATGTCTTTTATTTTGCTAAAACGTTCAATACAAATACTGAAGCAATGATCTTAGATCATAAAAGGGTGCTTATGGACCAGACACGATTTATTTTGGCGTTGGAACCGGTGCAAAATGGCATGGGACTGGTAGTTTTTTTGTAGCGACAAACCATGCATGGGACGATACCTTTTTTTTGTTTGCCTTGGGTTGTACAGTTGTTTTATATAACCTCTTTATGCACCGGTCCCAACCCCCGATAACTATTGCATGGTCCCGTCCTCCAATTTCACAGATTTTGTCTTTCATCCGTTATAAACTTACTCCATTGGCATATATTGTCTATGGTTACTCGGACCATTTATTAAACTATACAGAAATACACTCAGTTCATTTGAAAACGCAGCACCTGGTATTTTTTTTAATTTCTAGAGATGTTACAGATGTTAAAGTTAACTGTGTTTTATCTGAAAGAAGTTAAGCAACTCTTATGCATCTGCTTATCGCCATGTGTTAACATTAGGGACAAATAGACTTGTGTACTAACATAAAATATAAACAAAAAGAGCGCGGACTGAAAATAACCGAAAATCAAAAAGGGTGCGTTTTTAAATGTACTCAGTATATGACTCCTGGTGCAACGTAGTGAGATCTTCTGTGGGCGAATTTTCATGTTCAAATTGAAAATTGAAGAAGCGGGCATAAATACGGCTTATGTGGACATTTTTAGATCTTAAAGCTACAGACGCTATACTTAAACTGATACTAACTCATGAATATGAATACGTCGTGTCCATCGCCATCAGCACTGAGTCGGTAATACATACATACATGTGTATTTGTATTTAGTATGTCTTATACTAAATACAAATACACACATATATTAAAACATGTTCTGGAGAAGAGCATGAGAAATATTTAGGTATGCGTAAACAAATGTAAGGATAATTACGTATATATGATTGAAAGTAAGTATAGCACACATGTTGTTCACACTTCACTGGTATAGCTCGAAACACAAATAAATATTATCACTGTAGGGATCCGTACACCGGATCTTGGTCAAGACCCCGTTCACTAGTACGGAGTTTTGGTCAGCCATGTTGTAGAAAACGTACGGATAACAACAGCTAAGGTAGGTTAACCACGTTTCTCTCCTATTTTTGTTCATTTTATATGAATAATCAGTATTGCTATATGGTGCGGAAACATTTCCCCGTTCAAATATTACCGTACATTGTTGACATATTACTTTAAATGCTACAATTCGGATAAAAGAAAAACAATTGCCGGTGCTGAAATTCGCCCAAAGTACCCTTCAGCAATAAATATCTCATTAATTTTCAAGTTAATGAAAACTTTGAATTGGCAGATTTATTTGTTTTTCCAATATACGTGCATGTTCAAATGTTGAACTTCATTCATCCGAAATTGACCGAGATATGAATCGAAACAAAATTAATGTTTGTGTACGGGGTTTTGGGCACTTGTGTACGGAGTACTGCTAATATTCGCTTTTTACTTTATGGAGTTTTGCTTTAAATATATAGTATGAAACTATGGTTTTAATGGTACTTGCATTACATGTAATACATAAAACATTCATTGAATGTTTGTAAACAGTCAATGTAGTGTCATTAGAACTGAATCAACGTAGATTTTCTTGAACAGATATAATCATGCGAGCTATATAGATAATTAATATTAACCCATGCCGTTATCTATATCGTGTGTTGTCAATGTAGTTTAAGAACCAACTTTACATTTCCTATTAACATGCTTAGGAAAGTTTGACATAGTTTAGATGTCAGTATGGGGCATAGAAATAATTTTAACCTGACAGGCAAACTGTTTGAAAAAATACGGTAAGGATTTTTAACGCCTGTGGGACGTATACTAATACTTTATTTAAACAATATTTTATTCAAGTACTGAATGGGATTGGACAACAGGCAATGCCTATGTAAGACCTCTCCCATATCAAGGTACATATAAACAATAAATTCATATCAAACATAACATAAAATGTGGAATTGTAGTACAGTTTGCATATATTGGTTTGACAATTAACTTAGAATCTTTGAAACATGTGTACCGTGATTGTTTAGTATTAACACTTTGTACTGTCAGAAAGAATTTAAGTGAGAAAAAAAAAGAAAACTCAGAAAGAAAATCATACTAAAAACCATTACGAAATATATATAAAAATGTACCGATTATTACAAAATATATTGGTTTTAGTATGAGTTTCTGTTACCTATAGATAATTTTGGAAATTAAGATAACTGAGAAAACAGACAAACAAAAAAATAAAAATTACAATAAAAAAGGAAGAAAGATGATAATATATTAAAAAAAATCTAGCATTGTGACAAAACATATCTGAAAATACAATAGTATATACATACATGTACACATTCATGTAAATACCTATATACCCATATACATATATATGTACATGTACATACATCTATAATTCTACGAAAATCTCCTGGTACACTTGATGTATTTGTGGACGATAAGTACAGCTGAGTTCGTAGTATCGTCTAGATTGGAACTGCCATTCAGTATCAAGTCAATGTTGATATGCGTGACATCAACAAGATTGGCTAGGGTATCAAGTAAGTCATTTCTGAATTGGTTATACAGTGGACAGATGAAAAAGAAATGAGTATTGTCCTCACATGGATTGCCACATTTCGGACATACTGCTGAATCTGTCAAGAAGTGGTCAAATAAATGCGTATTTAGATTACTTGAGTTATTTCTTAATTGACAATGGATGATGTTATCATTCCTATTTCCTATATTATAGTGATATGGACTGTCAGTCCTATGTTCAATAGCCTTAAGTTTATGCTTAAATTGTTCAACAGATGGTGCATTTTTAGCGTCTAAATGTAAAGCATTCCACAATTTAATTGCACTCGGCAGAAAGCTGTTGTAATATGATGTTGTACGACAAAGAGGGAGACGTAAGTTTAATCCTGAAGTTCGAAGTTCGAAGGTTATAATTATTGTTTACAGGTAAGTATGGCTGGATTAAGTTGTACATGTAATCTTGTCTTATGCCATAAATTATTTTGTAAATAAGTTTATGATCTTTTCTTCTTTTTGTTAATGTTTCTAAGTTCAATTCAGTATATAAGTATGATCTAGAGGAATTGCATCTGAGGCCTGTTATTATTCGTGCTGCTTCAACTTGGACGCTCTCTAATAGATCAGATTCTCCCTGTGTACAGTTATCCCATACTGAATCTCCATATTCAAGTATAAGTCTTATAAAGGCGATATATATTTTCAAAAGAGAATGTCTGTCAAGTTTGTACTTAAGCATTCTTAGAATGTTAAATCGTGCACATGCTTTTTCGTATATATTTTCTATATGATGCGACCAAGTTGCATTGGACTGAATTGTTAATCCAAGGTGGCAATGTGACGCTACGTCTTGTACTATATCATTATCAAAGTAGACTGGTGGGTGGTTATAGTTTTTTCTAGTGCAAACAAGGCTTTTGTTTTTTTGAGGATTAAATGTAACAGCCCATTTTTTTGACCATTCAGATATTTTGCAAAGATCATTTGTAGGAAAGTTGGCACATTCTACTGGGTTTTTATCAACTACAACAAAAAGAGAAGTGTCATCAGCAAATAACCGTACATCATTCAATAAGTCATCTGTGGTGTCATTTATATAAAGCAGAAATAGAAACGGACCTAAAACATAGCCTTGCGTAACACCTGCATCTATAGTACTGAAGCTGAAGAAAATCCATCTAGGACTACTTTTTGCTGCCTATCAGAGAGATAACTACGTATCCAGTTACATAATGAATCATTGATACCATATTTAGCTAATTTAAAAAGCAACCCAGCATGCCATACTTTGTCAAATGCTTTAGCAATATCGCAAAATATAAATCGTACATCTTTCCCAGCGTCGAGGTTGCTTATTATGTTATTATATATTTCTATGAACTGATTTACTGTAGAGTCTCTAGGTTGAAAGCCTGCCTGGTATTTGCACAGAAGGTTATTCGTTTTGATATAGTTGAACAAATGTTTAAATACGATTTTTTCCATCAATTTGCAAATAATACTTGTAATGGATATAGGCCTATAATTGTCCGGCATATCAGGTTCTCCCTTGCCCTTAAAAATAGGAGTTACATTCGCCTGTTTCCATTGGTATGGTACTTTTCTAGTGGACAATGACAGATTAAAAAGTCGCGTCAATGGAGCAGCGATGCTATTTAAAACTAATTTTAACACCTTTGGGCTAATCATATCTGGGCCTGGAGGTTTCGATAATTTCGAGATTTTCAATTGATCAATAACTTCCGTTTCATTTAAAATAAAGTCATTCATTTTATTGGCAGTGCGATTATGAAAAGTAGGTGATTCCGGTTCATGTTCAATATGAGATGTTGCAGAAAAGGAAGAATTCAATGCGTTTGCTTTGTTTACTGGATCACGACCGTTATTTTTTATTGTAAAGTTTGGTTGAGTTACTTTGTTCAATATAGAGATCGATTTTGCTATACGCCACCATTTACCCGGGGGTATTGATTTATCAGTTAACTGGGATGTAAGTTTTGACTTGTATGATTCGTTAGATTCGCGGATTAAAGCAATTACCTCATTTCTAAGTTGAATAAACATTGACCAATGTAATGGATTGTTGTAAATGACAAAAAAAAATATATGGCGTTAACTGTGGTCACAATGAGCTAAAATTGGACAATTGTATCAATTCTAACAGACAATAATATACGTCTGCACTTAGTTTGTAGTACATGTAGTTATTTGGAATAAGTACGGAGTCTTTCTCAAGAATTACCCCTTTTAAGTTTTAGTTTTCTGCATTTTTTCGTCTTAACAATACAAAATGGTATAAGACCTAAATAATGTCTACGAATTACTACAAATATAAGTCAATAACATCAGTGCAGAGCAGCGAAAATAATCTTTGCATTGCAAAACCCCGTACAGCACATGGACAAGACTCCGTACACAAATCAGCGTCTGTTTATATGAATTAGTTACGCTGGGCACGTTTTGTTTCGATTCATATCTCGGCCAATTTCGGATGAATGATGCTGAAATTTTGAACATGCACGTATATTGGAAAAACAAATAAATCTGCCAATTCAAAATTTTCATTAACTTGAAAATTAATGAGATATTTATTGCTGAAGGGTACTTTGGGCGAATTTCAGCACCGGCAATTGTTTTTCTTTGATCTGAATTGTAGCATTTAAAGTACTATGTCAACAATGTACGGTAATATTTGAACGGGGAAATGTTTCCGCAACATATAGCTATACTGATTATTCATATACATGAACACAAATAGGAGAAACACGTGGTTAACCTACCTTTGCTGTTGTTATCGGTACGTTTTCTACAACATGGCTGACCAAAACTCCGTACTAGTGAACGGGGTTTTGACCAAGATCCGGTGTACGGATACCTACAGTGATTATGTATAGTACATGATCCATCCATGACCTATATAGATAACTCTATGGTGTGATTGCACGAGCTTCACAAATACCAATACCATAATACATATTTGCATTGTGAACAAACGGCATTCTGAAACAGGGTATCAGGGTCAAAAGTCTTAATGTGTTAATTGTGTTTCTGAAATGTCTCATGTGTGTAAATTTTGCAGATTAGTTTTTTCTTTGTAGCAAATGCAACATTACAACTTTGCAACTTTCAAACGCTAAACGTCTTAATGTGTCTAGTGATATACCATGTGTATAAACATGTGGTACCTCTTACTTCTTTGTGATAATTGCAAACATGCAACATTGCTACTTCTGAGTTCCAGTTGTCTTAGTTTGTAATGTGTCCATTGTACAACATCCAAGTTGCATACTTACCAACATTGTCGGATACCCCTGTGTGATAACGGAACGAATCACACGGGGGTATCCGACGATGACTTACCAATTTATAGTTGCAAATACGACACAACAAACTTGAAATGACAAGATTCACAGTGTTTATTGCTCCCACTACCAAGTTCGGCAAATTACGAATTACGCACTTCTAAATGTGTAATACTCTCAATTTGTAATAGTCATTGGACATTATGACAACAGGTGGCGGTAAATTGAACTATTGAAATAATTTCTGATCCCTTCATTACCTTGTAACTGGCTAGTCTGGTACCATTTCCCTACTGCGCTCGAATTAGGCATTGTGGGTAAAAGTGTCAACAAGTTGTTGTTAAATTTCAGAGAGTAATTGTGTTTAAAAAATAGTTTCACTCGTACCTGACATACAACAGATGTGACCGAGGTGAGGATTCGATGCAATACGAATAATAATAATAAATAATAATTATTATTATTATTATTATTATTATTATTACCTGGACTACAAGTGTTTTCAGTTGAATACAGTGTTTGTACTGCCGTGTCATATCCCCGTCATATAAAGCCCTGGTACAGGTAACATCGATAATATACGGCTTCCAAATTGAAATGTATTTCATAAAAAAATGAGTTGTCCGGAACGCGACTTGAACCATGGACCTTGTATAGCTTTATGTAAACACGCCTACAAAGAAGAAACCGATTTAAATATAGGGTCTGTAGCTTTAAGATGGAAAGGAGATGCTCACTATGGAAGAACGGGTTCGTGTGTGCCGTCCGGAGCTTAAATTGCTAGACGTTTTGATGTGTTAACGCTGTAAACGTTGACTGCCATTTCATCAAGAGTGTTTCAATTAATGCTCCTACCCGTGTCGGATTGGTAATCATCTAGAGCAAGGTGAAGTTTGGAGGTACCAGGAAGATGCACACCAAAAGTATTTGAAGTATGATTTCCAGGGCTCTCAGTCATCAGAATGTGGCCCCCTTACCCCTCTCAAAAAGCATGCTTTTTCCCTCCCAGTTCTCATCCAAAAATTCCCATTTGAAAGAAAACTGTATTGTCATGAAAATGATTAGTCAAAATACATTGTAGCTTTAAAAAGTTGACTATCAACACTAAGAGCTACGTTCAGTTGCGGTGACATTGTTTGTCCTCGTTTAAGAGTAAGTACTGTACTATTTGTTTCGTACCCATAAATGAAATAGAGTAACACCGTTACTGTCGCTAAAATCGATGAGCTAGAGTTACGGGACTTTAAAGTTTTCAAGTATAAAGCGTTTCCGCTTAACTTCTGCTACATTTTTCTTCAGATTTTGTCATGAACCTTGGTATAATGTGTCAGTATAATGTCTATTAGTACACATTTCGCAAAAGTTCCTGAATGTTTGTTGGCGGAGTTACGTGACTTTGACGTAAAACATCATTTATTCAAACAGACAAATGCTGGCTGGACACTGGTTCAGTATTTGGCTGTACCTGGGAATAATGGCTAAATACACGTTGTTAACCTGCATGTTATTGGTTGCAGCTCGTTTTACGACGTTCATGAAACATGGTAGTAATTATCAGTAAGCTGTTGTCAGGGGTGATCTTTGACACGAGTTCGTTTTTAATGTGTAAAGAATAAAGGTCCCCTCAACATTTCCTGCATCAAAACATCAAAACATGCTACACATTGTACTTATAAGACGGACAATTGTGTCCACTAATCTATCTACCTACCTACCTACCTACCTACCTACCTACCTACCTACCTACCTACCTACCTACCTACCTACCTACCTACCTACCTACCTACCTACCTACCTACCTACCTACCTACCTACCTACCTACCTACCTACCTACCTACCTACCTACCTACCTACCTACCTACCTACCTACCTACCTACCTACCTACCTACCTACCTACCTACCTACCTACCTACCTACCTACCTACCTACCTACCTACCTACCTACCTACCTACCTACCTACCTACCTACCTACCTACCTACCTACCTACCTACCTACCTACCTACCTACCTACCTACCTACCTACCTACCTACCTACCTACCTACCTACCTACCTACCTACCTACCTACCTACCTACCTACCTACCTACCTACCTACCTACCTACCTACCTACCTACCTACCTACCTACCTACCTACCTACCTACCTACCTACCTACCTACCTACCTACCTACCTACCTACCTACCTACCTACCTACCTACCTACCTACCTACCTACCTACCTACCTACCTACCTACCTACCTACCTACCTACCTACCTACCTACCTACCTACCTACCTACCTACCTACCTACCTACCTACCTACCTACCTACCTACCTACCTACCTACCTACCTACCTACCTACCTACCTACCTACCTACCTACCTACCTACCTACCTACCTACCTACCTACCTACCTACCTACCTACCTACCTACCTACCTACCTACCTACCTACCTACCTACCTACCTACCTACCTACCTACCTACCTACCTACCTACCTACCTACCTACCTACCTACCTACCTACCTACCTACCTACCTACCTACCTACCTACCTACCTACCTACCTACCTACCTACCTACCTACCTACCTACCTACCTACCTACCTACCTACCTACCTACCTACCTACCTACCTACCTACCTACCTACCTACCTACCTACCTACCTACCTACCTACCTACCTACCTACCTACCTACCTACCTACCTACCTACCTACCTACCTACCTACCTACCTACCTACCTACCTACCTACCTACCTACCTACCTACCTACCTACCTACCTACCTACCTACCTACCTACCTACCTACCTACCTACCTACCTACCTACCTACCTACCTACCTACCTACCTACCTACCTACCTACCTACCTACCTACCTACCTACCTACCTACCTACCTACCTACCTACCTACCTACCTACCTACCTACCTACCTACCTACCTACCTACCTACCTACCTACCTACCTACCTACCTACCTACCTACCTACCTACCTACCTACCTACCTACCTACCTACCTACCTACCTACCTACCTACCTACCTACCTACCTACCTACCTACCTACCTACCTACCTACCTACCTACCTACCTACCTACCTACCTACCTACCTACCTACCTACCTACCTACCTACCTACCTACCTACCTACCTACCTACCTACCTACCTACCTACCTACCTACCTACCTACCTACCTACCTACCACCTACCTACCTACCTACCTACCTACCTACCTACCTACCTACCTACCTACCTACCTACCTACCTACCTACCTACCTACCTACCTACCTACCTACTACCTACCTACCTACCTACCTACCTACCTACCTACCTACCTACCTACCTACCTACCTACCTACCTACCTACCTACCTACCTACCTACCTACCTACCTACCTACCTACCTACCTACCTACCTACCTACCTACCTACCTACCTACCTACCTACCTACCTACCTACCTACCTACCTACCTACCTACCTACCTACCTACCTACCTACCTACCTACCTACCTACCTACCTACCTACCTACCTACCTACCTACCTACCTACCTACCTACCTACCTACCTACCTACCTACCTACCTACCTACCTACCTACCTACCTACCTACCTACCTACCTACCTACCTACCTACCTACCTACCTACCTACCTACCTACCTACCTACCTACCTACCTACCTACCTACCTACCTACCTACCTACCTACCTACCTACCTACCTACCTACCTACCTACCTACCTACCTACCTACCTACCTACCTACCTACCTACCTACCTACCTACCTATCTATGTTGTACTGCCGACTCCTTTTTCAAGTTAGTAAGAAGTGAGAGGATAAAAATTGACAATAAAGGGTTTTATTAATAATAGTGAGAAAGGAAACAAGATGTGTTTGGTTAGGTTAGTGAGACTAAAAAGTGAAAGATAAAAGGTGAAAGATAAAAACAGTGCGCTGGCCTAGTACTGGACTGTAGCCACAGCCTGCTTGAACGAATCAAGATCAGGGCCTGGGATGGTCTCAATGTGACTTGGCAGTTGATTCGAGAGTACATTCGAATGTGGAAAAAATAATATTTCTGATAGTCATTGGAGACGTGGATCTGCCTAAAGCTTAATTGGTGCATAGATTTTGTCATTCTGAGGGTTTTCTGAATATAATTAGGCAAATTAATAGCAACATGACCATGGTATATCTTAAAGAACATAACACGGCTTGCGTCAAGTCTCCTGTATTCAAGCGTTCTCCAGCCCAGACTTTCCTGCATAGCAGTGACACTTGAGTAAGGCGAGAAGTCGTGCTCTGTATGCGGATCTGGAACTTGCAGCAATATATAAGGACCTTGCAGCAATGAATCTCTCTGAAAAGTACTTCCGCATGATGATATTGTCAGGTTTTTCATTTGCAATGCTCTGCCACAGAGTAAGGACAAAATCAGCTTAAACATGCACCCACCACGCCTGGAAGTCCAATCGCCAAGGCCGATTTTGAACCAGAAAAAAATGTAAAAAATTGGTGCAGTCATGATACTATATACTTTGTACGTTTAAAACTTCGCCTTTTTATAAAAAATAGGCTAAAATTCCCGTTTATGATTAAGATTAGTAATAACAAAATTGACAAGATAAGCCACATATTGTATGTGGAGTGCGTGGTCCAGTGGTACAGCGCCGAACTCCAGATCGTGGTGGGTTCGATCCTCGCCGCGGCCACGTTATTTATCCTCGAGCAAGATAATTAATCCACATTGCTTAGTACTGGTTCTACCAGGGAGTACGTTATAGGGAGAAGAAACGGGTTCATAAACGCTCTAGTTTATCGATTTATGTTGTCGCGCTAGAACGCCGCCATTTACTATTTTATCGATACAGGCAGTGAAGTAAGAAGAGAGTGAATGGGGACATAATCGAATCTCGCACGATCTCGTATGGCTAAAACGAGAAAGATAAGCGTCTCTGTACATGATCAGAAATTTCATCGTGATCGCTGGGCGCTCTTTGAAAATGCTTATAAATGCGACAGGTGCGCGGTTAACGCTATCAGTCAATTGTTATGAATATAGCGGAATGGGTTCATTGTACCGGTAATCAGATTAGCGTTAATCTAGTTGTAATAAAGATAAACTTGTTACACCTTCGTTGCTATTTTGACGCTTCTATACATACACATATTCTTTCAAGGTTTATTAAAATCAAGGTTTATTTATTGGCAAATGCTGGTTAGCGGTAGAGGACGATTTTTATTTTGAATGTTTGTAAAAAGGGGCGTTACCATTAAGTTAAGCGTACTAGAGTTACGAGTGATTTCTTTTTGTATTTATTTCGAAACATATTTAAAAGATGGCATTAATAAAAGGGAATATATATAAAATACATTATACATGCACACAATTTCGATATTTTGGGGCCGGGGGGGTGGGGGGGGGGGGGGGGGGGGGGATTAACTAAGTGCAACCGATCTGTGGTTTATCTAACTTCTTTTTCTTTTTTTTTACGTTTTCAATTATTAATGTTCTCAATTCACACTCATTTTTTTTGATTGAATTGTTTTTTTTATATATTACATAATAACACATTTTTAAAATACTAGCATCCGTCTAAGTGGAACTTTTAAATATCTTGTAACATGACACAGTAACTCGCAACACCGAATGAGATAATTTTGTATAAAAAAATAATATCACATGAAAAACTTGTAATTAAACACGTAAGTGGGTTTTAGCAGTGCAGATACATCAGTTTAGCTCTAGTTATATTTTCCTAATATTGTCATATTAAAACGGCATAACAAATCAATTTGTTACTATGATAATTTGTTAAATAAAAATGAAACGTTAATACACTTATGCGTGTGTTTTTTGACAAATCCGAATGAACATAATCTATTTCTTATGTGTTTAGTTTCATAGATGCATATAATATAAATAAAATTGAAAAATAATATTAAACAATCATGGTATATATTCGATATCAACACACCACGGGTGGCCAGTGTTTGCCAGTGATTTATGGCCTCTTTGATCTAAACAAACATCCTGCTTAGGACGGCCAATTAGCCACGGGGCACCGTATAATTATGATTGGAGAAACCCTTTATATCTTTTGATCGCAATAAACAACTGCCATAAAACCCTGCGTTAGCGCCGCTTCATTTAACTGTTTTTTGCGTGATTATATATCTATGTAGGTCATATGGGTTTGAGAACTTATAGTAAAACAAATACTATCTCCAGGACGCATAATTTATGGTGAAATGCATTGGAAAGCGCTCAATTGATACATACATTAAAAGTTGTTGTTCGTTGTTCAACTGCTGGAAGGGACATTTAATTAACCAAAAGAGCACCAACACAGATGGGTTGAATAAGAGTTTTTAAAACATAATTAAAGCGTTAACATAAACAAAAAGTGTACCACTACATTCTTTAATCATATTTCTCGACAGCGAGGTGTTTTTATTGGAGGAATTAACTAAAATTAAAAAACCTAAAGCGGATTCCTACAGCATCGTCGTTGGCTAGAATCGGCCATGTATGGCCGTTTTGGTCGACACTCTATGTCGTCTTTAAGACAAAATTAAGGTTTTTACATATCAAAAAGTATACCACTACATCCGTCAATCATATTTCTTGACAACGAGCTGTCTATTTCCTAGGAATTAACTAAAAAAAATAAATGTATAGCGAAGTCAAACAAGATGGCATTGGATGGAATCGGCATGTATGGTCGTTTTGTGAGATATCTATGCAGTTGTTAAGACAAATTATTAGACAAAATTAAGGTTTTTGCATAACAAAAAGTGTACCACTACATTCTTCAATCATATTTCTCGACAGCGAGCTGTCTATTTTCTAGGAATTAAATAAAACAAACAATTTAATAGAGAAGTACAAAAGGGTGCATTAAATCGGCATTGGCTAGAATCGGCCATGCTGGTCGATATCTATGCAGTCTTTAACACAAATTATTAGATAAAATAAAGGAGTTTTGCATTAAAAAAGTGGACCACTACATTTTACAATCACAGTTTTCGACGGCGAGCTGTTTATTTTTGAGGAATTAATTAAAACAAACAAATGTATAGCGGATTTGCGCCATCTCGACATCTCTGATAAACAATACTTTAACGAACACGGCGGACCAACAGTTTGTGCATTTTATTTTATATCAATCAATTTACTGTAAAGTAACGTAAAAATACCCAAAATGTCAATATCAACTATTAGTAATATAACAACAAACAAGTTCTGTGAAGTAAGATGACCTAATAATGCAAAACAGTCAAATATTTTACAATTTCACAAAGCAGAGCACTTCACCGATGGAAACAAAATGGCGGATATTCCGAAAAGTTTACCGCTAAAACGAGGTTCCTTCCACTTCTCGAAGCCATACGAGATTTCAGTCAGCTGCGCTATATCTCCATTACGGGTCACCATTCACTCTCTTCTTACTTCACTGATACAGGTAAATCGATTGTAAGCGCGTTACATTTGAAAAGTTAAAATTTCAGCCAACATCTCAAATTAGGCAGTTTTTACAGCCCCTTTTTACGGCTTTCTGTTATAATCAACATCACGAAATTACATTATTGACAAAGATAAATATGACTACTATTCACTTTTTGTTATTATTAATGCCTAATATAACCTATACTTCGTATCTCGTTTGCAATAGCTTCACACCATTTTTAATTCTATAAAATAAAAAATGTAGCTGATATCTCAAAAGGCACATTTTCATCACCTCTTTTTAGGCTTTGTCTTATAATCACCACCATGAAATTACCTTCTTTACAAAGATAAATATGTTTACTATTCACTTTTTGTTATTATTAATGCCTAAATAACCCGTAGTCTCGTATCTCGTTTGCAATAGCTATACACTGTCACCCTTTTTTATTTGGCGCAGAGTGGCGCCATCTTTGTTACACGGAACCGTCTGGTAAAATGTGCTTTTAAACATGCAAACAAATACACGCTCTGTATCAGAGGACACAATGTAAATAAATAATACTTATGTTTACGTTTAGCACCTTTTTTGAGTTTGTAAGTGTAATAATTTATAAGAATTTGCTGTTTTTCACACACTCGCGAAACAACCGGAAATAGTCATTTTCACGGAGTAGTGAAACACATGCGCGACAACATAAATCGGTAAAACGAGCCCGTTTCTCCTCCCTATAACGTACTCCCTGGTTTTACCCAGGAAGCCATTGAGAGTGATTAATCTAAGTTGCAAGAACTTGTTTCGCAATCGATGTAAAAATAAATATGTTTAAACTATTGTATAACTAGGACTATCCGACGGTTAGAGGTCCTCCCATTTTGAAGTTTACCACCGAAAGACTTTTCAAATGCAACACTTTTATACTTGGAATATTTTCATTAAAAAATTAATTTGCTATAGTTTTGATATATTTGCTATATGTTATATTTCCTAAATTACTGGGAAGAGTCTTCAAGTTCACCTTTTTAAGATAAAAATCATCGAACCGTGACTGCGGCTATATATGTTGTAAAAAGCATGTATATCACGGGGGCGCTACAGGTAAGTACATTATTCAGGAAAAAATACTGTTTTGTTCTATTGGTAAATTTAGACTTAAAAACAAAGATTTTATTTAAATTGTCCCGATTTCCTGACTATAGCATGCAGTAGGCCGTCGTTGTTTTGCTGCGGCGCGGTAAGTCAGAATAAAGTCTGCCATGTCAGCTTTAAAATATAAAATACATAGATAAGCTTTCAAAGGACCTAAACTTACGCGTGGTAGAGATTGATTACTCCATTTGTTAAATTATTTAAACGGGCCGTCCCCATGTTGACTATGCTGCGTGTGTGTTTTATAAAATGAATAAAAACAACAATAACGCAACAATAAATTCGTAAAATATTTCAATTACTGATCGGTAAATTTGGCCGCTCGTGCGGCACGCTCCAATTACCATCGACCAATCAAATCCTTTATTCTCAAAAAGTTCGGGAAATCCTTCCGGTCCATTCATAACTTTGGAAAAGAAGTAACGGGTTTGTTTACACAGGGAATTTTGAAAAAAAGATGACATCAACAAGGACGCAAAGTTCAGTGGAAGGACTTCCAAAGCAATTTGTTACTTCGCTACGAATTCTTTTCGATATATTAGACGAAGATCGGTCAGGCTACGTCCGTCTGTGCGACATTGAATCACGCTGGCACGATGAAGGTGTGAGGGGGCTGCCAAGTGGTGTAATTGACACTCTCAGAAGGGTCGCTCCCAGAAATGGAAAATTAAGTTTTGACAATTTCGTGACAGGATTAAAGCTTTCACTTTTGAAAAATCATCCACAAAGTTTGATTTCAGCACCTAGTCAGCATGGACCAGGCAAGGAGAATAAAGGTCACACAGAGACGGAGAAGCCTCCTAAGGCAAGAACTATTTCAGCACCACCAAAAATCTCATCAAAACCTGAAATTCGTCAATTAGATATCCATCACTCTAGCAATGCTGGTCACTCGGAAAGGAAACCATCTCAGCAAACATCTCGACAGAATGCTCAGAGAAGTCGACCCCAAATGGGCACTCAAGTTGTCTCTTCAAATAACACGGCAACGGTCAGACCAAATAATGTTCTTCAGGCGCATAATATTGAACTCAGGAATCAAATCTATAACCGCGATCAGTTACAACAACAAACCATGAAGCTGCAACCAAAGAGTGATGCTCCTGTTCATAGGGATAATGTAGATAGACGGTCCTTACCAGTAAATTTTAGCAATCAAACTGAGGACAAATACCACGTTAGAAAAGATCACCCAAATTCAAAAAAACATGCACAGGCTCAAACCCAAAGACCAAAAAGTGTTGAAATTCACAGATCACGGGATCCAAATATGATTTCTCGATTAAATGAGTATCCTGTTCCACCTCACCGACCAGAAAAACCTCCTCCATATCGACCACCTGATCAAAGTCGTCCGGAGAGACCACCTCCTTACAAAAGATCAGTAGATCTTGAGGCACCACCAACCATTCCTCCTCGAAACGTGCAAGGACGAATCATGCATGAGTTAAAGAACTGGCAGAGAGAAAACATGACAGTTCCACATGGCAGAGACGGTCATCTGCATACCACTCACAGTGACTCGAAATTGTTGGAGACAAATCGCCTTTCTGGAAATGAAATTTATGGTAAGTATTCAGCGATTTTTTCACCCTTTTGGGAATGGTACAGGTGTTATAGTATTTCAGTTGGGGGGAAATCGTGTTGTTTTGCCTTAAATTAGGAATATTTCACTATCAAAACAACAGCAATATTGTATGCTTTGACAGCTTAAATACTTTGCAAACAATTAGTTACCATGTATGCATTAGAACTGTTATAGTATTTCATTACCCTCACCTAAACGAATATATTTCCCACCTTCTGTTTAATGTTTCACTCTAATTATTTATTTATTTCGTCCACTCCAATTTTGGAAAAAACAAACTTTTTGCCATTGGGAATGGTACCCTTTTTCAGTACCGCTTATATAAGGGAAAAAAACACTGGTATTTGCTTGAGGTATAGACATTGACTGGCATGTACGCATCTTTCATTCATGCATTCATGCTTTCTCTCAAACAGGTCTCAGGGCCCTCATTTGGTCATTTCTGCCGCCGTTATTCGGCGACAGTCCCCCACCTGAAAAGTATCTTTTTTTCCCCCAAAAATTGATATTTTTCCCCCTCAGAAATTCGTAAAAAAAATCAAAAAAACAACAAACCGATTTTCAAGACGATATGCTCACGATGTCGTGTTTACCGGTTTGAAAAAGACGTTTTGATTATTATTAGACTGGTTTTAGACTGTTTATCGTGCACAGGACGTTTTTTATTTGTTGTAAAAATTCCCCCAGTTACAAAAATTCCCCCTTCTGAGGGCTGCGGGCCCCTTCCCCCAAAGTAGCGTGAGGCCCCTGGGTCTTCTCACTAGTTAAATGCTGGATGCCCTTCATATAACCGTTATTAACCTAAATATTAATCTGAGTCTTCTCTGACCTTACCTGCCCTTTTTGTGATTTTTGATATTTCATCTGGCTGTGTATAAAGCCGCAAAAAAAAAAGGCTTTTAGGGTCAAAGAAGGCTCGGATTATCTAAATATATATTTAAAATTGTATATCAACTTATCTGTGAGAATCATCAATCTTCTATCATGCTTTTTTTATTCTGTACCTACTATGGACTGATGGAGCTATGAGTCTGCTAGACGATACTGAATATCAATTTTGCCTGTTTATACACTAATTTGTCTGGTTGTTGACTAGCTATGAACGTAATTTTATTTTCGCTATGTCAGACAACTGTACTATATTTGGAGAAGAACTATTCATACATGTATACGTATAAAGCTAAAGCAGATCTTTCATTCTAATCCTTTTATATTTTCGAATGTATTGAAGTAATCAAAATAAAATATATGTTAAACCGAATATGTTTACATTTATATACATGTAGATAAAAATTATGATATTTATTTTGGCAAAATATCATGTACATATAAATACACTGACATGTACACCAAAATGCAAATAAGACATTTTAAAACATTAAAGGAGCCATTTAAATCAGTAATTTGTATAAACTTACTATCACAGAAGTTTTTGTAAAGAGCACTCTTAAAAAAAGCATGATCTTTCTACCAAGGATTGCCCATAAGTCCTGAAGTTTATTTCCAAGGAGGTCCATATTCTTACTGTACTGTATTCTATACCTGTTGTAAGCAATTTGCTTCTAAGGTACTTCTTGATTATCTTCCTGGGTGGAACCAGTACTAAGCAATGCAGATAAAGTGTCATGCTCAGGGACACAACACATATGGTTATGGCGGGGATCGAATCCTACGACTTTTGGATCATGGGTCCAACGCTCTACCATAGACCACAACGCTCTACATTGAAACTGAGTGTTAACAGAAGTTGTCGTATTTGAGCTGAATTGTTACAATTGCTTGTAGCCCAAGGGATTAAAGTCCGTGGATAAGAAAAATAATTTATGTCGACTTATAATAATAAAAAATAGTTGGTTTGATATTTTCCCTACCTACCTATGAAAAAGGTCCCTACCCAGAACTTTTAACATGTTTAATAGCAATTCTTTAAAGGGACACTTGAGGTGCTAATTTTAATGTCTGATAAACATTACACATTTTACTGTCTTTGATGCACAAAAAAGACTTACCTACCCACTTAAAAATAATTATTTATAAGGATGACCCAACTAAATTTGTATCTATTAATGTTTATTAGAAATATTTATGTGGCTACTGTACAGCTTTGTACGCTTCCTTTTTCTTGTCTTGGTTGTATTGATATGACTCATTGCAGCTAAAAACCACAAAGAGTTTTAATTCCTCATTGATCCCTTGCTTAAGCCTTGTGCCACGCTCGTAAAATGGCTGGCCTATTGTAACACATGTTTCACCTCTCAGTAATTATGTTCACAACTTGGCTGTTGTTATTTGTGTTTGTCAGTTAACTGTATTGATTAAGAAGTACGATAAAAGACTTAAAGATCGTTATTTCTTCAGTTTGACTCAAGAGCGACTTATGTTTTTCCTTAAGGCCCATTCAGGTAGCACAATTTGACCATAAAAGCCAATATTGTGGTAATGATCCAAACAAGATTTAATGAATGATTTGGCAGTAATGTTTTAACAGTTGAATTGTTTTTATTTGGAATTTTATCAACATTTCGTACCGATAAGAAAATTAGTAGTTCAAATTACAATGCATAACGGCTTTTTGATAGCAATCCTGTAAACATGAACTTTTCAATGAGGGGTTTGTTTGTGTCGATTCCATGTCAATTTGTACAATGTGGGGTTTGTTTTGGGGTTATTCAATGTCAGCTTATTTCAATGTAAAGAGCTGAGCAGTCGTAGATTTTTGATAAAAGTAACATACAACATATGTATATATTGTCTTAAGTTTATTCGCTTCTTATAAAAAGTTTTTAAAGGGACCCTCGGCAATCTTAAAGTATTTATCAAACATTAAAATTAACACCTCAATGTATTATTCCGGTATGATTTTGACTTTAAATCTGCTTGCATCTATTAACCCTTAACCCGCTAAACACGACTATAATAGCCTTTGCGTCCATTGTAAACCCAGATCAGCCTGCGAGTAACTCAGAATCAGGGTTTACAATGTCTGGCTGCTGATCAGTCATTTCCCCCCAAAACACCCCTTTTTCACATAAGTGGAATGGTCTTAATTCAAAGAAAAAACAATCCATTATATATAATGTATCGGGTTAAGGGTTAAAATAGACTTAAAGGTAATTAATACAATTTGGAAATTTCTTCGCTGTTCTACCACTGGTTTAAATGTATTATTGGTGCAATATAATCAGAAATTAGTAAATTTATGCAAAAACATTTTTTCTTTGAACTATTCAGATAATTATTAATTATGATATACAAATATGCAAGTTATGAAGAAAAACTAACAGGACGCTGCAAATTAAAAAAAAATCAAGCTTGCCATGTGTCCCTTTAAGACGTTGTAGGTGTATAATTATGACAGTGCTCCAAGAAAGTATAAATAATGCTTGGCAGACCCAGGAAGTCCATTCTCCAAGAAAGTTTTATCATGCGAAGCATTAAATCATTTAATTGAGAATAACTAAAGGGGTGGGGTGGAGCTATACCATGCTCTAACTTCCATTTAAAGAACTGTATTCATTCTGACATGGGGCGCCCGTGGCCGAGTGGTTAGAGTCTCTGACTTGCAATCACTTGCCCCTCACCGCTGTAGGTTCGATCCCTCAGGGGCCTAGGAATCTTTATGTGAGGAAGCTATCCAGCTGGCTTGCGAAACGTCGGTGGTTCTACCTAGGGGCCCGCCCGTGCATGAAAATTGCCCGGAGGGGCACCTGGGGTCTTCCTCCACCAATAGAAGCTGGAAAGTTGCCATATGACCTTAGCTGTTGGTGTGACTATAAAATCCAATTCAATTCAATTCATTCTGACATGGTCAGTAAGTACACCATACTACAATACAGAAGAGTCTGTCTCAGTTCGCTTGTTATTTGTAAACCTCCACTGAGATTGAGCTAACTCATCTCACTTTTTAAATGAACCAACTCACTGAGTGAGACCAGACTATATCTATTACATAATGTTGTGATTGATCTGAGTGACATGGGAGTTTGGGTAAATGATCTGTATAACTGGAGAAACTTACATCAAGACAGTGACAGTCGCTGCCTTGCAAATATGTCATTCAAGAAGTAATGCATTCTTTAGGTTGTTAGGCCACCATTAAAAAATTGTTTGTTTGCAGTTTCCGACCCATGGCTTTTAGGGGTGGGTCGGTAGGTAGGGATATATATATATTTTTTTTAAAACATTTTTATTATTAACGTATGCCCATCAACGGCATGCAAATATCGTGTGCTTCACTAGTATTATCCATAGAGTTTTTTTTAAAAGGGTTTAGTTAAATATTAACAGAACATGCAAAAAAAAAGAAACAAAAATCTTGAAAAAAAAATGAATTAAAAAAAAAAATGTTTGGGTCGGCGGATTTGCCGTGGGTCGGTCGCAAACTGCAAACAAACAATATTTTAATTTAGGCCTTATTTATTAAAAATACCTGATACTTTCAATTTGTGTATTTTTTTTTGAAAATCTGTCATGTGTAGCTAGTCATGTGATTTATGTACATTTAGCACTTCAAAAAAATAGTCTAAATTTCTGAAAAGGACCTTGCAGGGTTCTCAATAAGAACCGGCCGCCGACCGAAATGACCGCTACAAATGTCATTTGGGCCGGTTCAAAATCGTTAAAAAAAAATGAAGAAAAAAAAGATGAGGACAGTGACATGGATAGATGGATAGTGTGTGTTATTGAACTTTGTAGAGAAAATGGAAAGTATTTGTTGTTGAATTTTGTAGTTATGTGGATATGTGGTGTTCAGAATACAATTTTCAAATGGATGTGTTGTTGAAGTTTGGTAAATAAATATAATTGTCAACATACTGCACTACCTCTAAATACAGATACAACTACTGCACTGCAGTACTTGTATCTGCATATAGAGGAATATTGATTATAAAATTGCACTTTAAAGTGTGATTTAAAAGGCATTCAAAATAGCCCAAAATGCAGGAAATGACGCGCTCAATTTCAAAAAAATTCGCGGGAGGACCCCGACCCCCAAACCTAGGCCTGTTACTTTTTCAAAAAGGCCTGTTCAACCAAAAGTTATTGAGAACCCTGCCTTGTATGATGGCTGATTTCATCCTTTATTAGACAGTCAGAGCTCTAACCTTAAACAGTTACATGTGTATAACTGCTGGAAGTTATTAAAATGCCAAATTATTATCTCCCTTTGGTTTAGAGTAGCAGATACTTTTCCCTAATAACCATTTGTAACCTAAATCAGTTACCAAGATCATTTGCTAATAAATCGAAATAGTTGCCAAATGTGCAGTGTTTATTTATGTCTGAATACTTATTATTAAGGATAAATACATCTTCATCAAGATCCAATTAGCTGTTGTTCACTAATTGTCATGTTGGTGCCTACAAAATGATTTTTAATGAATTTTATTGCATAACAGTAGGTAACTTGAGAGGCTTTGCCATTGGATTTTCATTGATGCTCATAGAATTTTATTGCATGGATGTAAAGTTGAATAATCACCCTACCTGGAGAAAATTGTTTATATACAGGGAAGATAGAATGCATCTAAACTTGAATGATTTTGTGGTAGTAACTGCTTCTGTTTTTTTAGTTTTTAGTGTTTTTTTTTAATAACAGTCACAGGTTATGATAAACGTAACTGTTTAAGGTAAGAGCTTGTACACGTTTCAATATTTTTTTATAAATCAAAATGCTTCTTTGAAAGTTGCCCGCAGTCATGCTGATAAGTATCCTTATACACACGACTGCCATGAGAATAAGTGCTGCCATGGCTAAAAATAGAGAAGTTGACATTGATAGAATAGGGACATGTTTTTTACTGTACATGTATCTAGTGCTTCAATATTTGACCATTTAACCTTACAGTAGAGCATTTCAAGGTCTTTGACCACTTCATCTTACAGTAGGGCATCATAGGCGTAGCCAGGTTTTCAAAATGTATACGCACACTGGGGGAGGGTGTGGGAGGGGGGGCACCTCCTGCCGCTGGTGGGGGTCCGGGAAAAAATATAAAATAAGGAAGAAAATTGTGCATTCTGGAGCATTCTGAGGCACCTTTCTGGCGTTAGAAGTAATTATAGTTTTTTTTATTATGCTCGGCATTTTTTGTATTACGTACGTGCGTATAGGGCGCTACGCCCTTGGGCATTTCAAGGTCTTTGACCACTTCATCTTACAGTAGGGCATTTCAAGGTCTTTGACCACTTCATCTTACAGTAGGGCATTTCAAGGTCTTTGATCACTTCATCTTACAGTAGGGCATTTCAAGGTCTTTGACCACTTCATCTTGACCATTTAACCTTACAGTAGAGCATTTCATGGTCTTCAACCACTTCATCTTACAGTAAAGCATTTCTAGGTCTTTGACCACTTCATATTGACCATTTAACCTTACAGTAGAGCATTTCATGGTCTTTGACCACTTCATCTTACAGTAGAGCATTTCAAGGTCTTTGACCAATTCATCTTACAGTAAAGCATTTCAAGGTATTTGACCACTTCATCTTGACCATTTAACCTTACAGTAGAGCATTTCATGGTCTTTGACTACTTCATCTTAAAGTAAAGCATTTCAAGGTCTTTGACCCCTTCAGCCTTACAGTAGAGCATTTCAAAGTCTTTGACCACTTCAGCCTTACAGTAGAGCATTTCAAGGTCTTTGATCACTTCATCTTACAGTAGGGCATTTCAAGGTCTTTGGCCACTTCATCTTGACCATTTAACCTTACAGTAGAGCATTTCAAGGTCTTTGACCAATTCATCTTACAGTAGAGCATTTCAAGGTCTTTGACCAATTCATCTTACAGTAGGGCATTTCAAGGTCTTTGGCCACTTCATCTTGACCATTTAACCTTACAGTAGAGCATTTCAAGGTCTTTGATCACTTCATCTTATAGTAGAGCATTTCAAGGTCTTTGACCAATTCATCTTACAGTAAATCATTTCAAGGTCTTTGACCACTTCATCTTACAGTAGGGCATTTCAAGGTCTTTGACCACTTCATCTTACAGTAGGGCATTTCAAGGTCTTTGACCACTTCATCTTACAGTAGGGTATTTCAAGGTCTTTGACCACTTCATCTTACAGTAGGGCATTTCAAGGTCTTTGACCACTTCATCTTGACCATTTAACCTTACAGTAGAGCATTTCAAGGTCTTTGAACAATTCATCTTACAGTAAAGCATTTCATGGTCTTTGACCACTTCATCTTACAGTAGGGCATTTCAAGGTCTTTGACCACTTCATCTTACAGTAGGGCATTTCAAGGTCTTTGACCACTTTATCTTGACCATTTAACCTTACAGTAGAGCATTTCAAGGTCTTTGACCACTTCAGCCTTACAGTAGAGCATTTCAAGGTCTTTGATCACTTCATCTTACAGTAGGGCATTTCAAGGTCTTTGGCCACTTCATCTTGACCATTTAACCTTACAGTAGAGCATTTCAAGGTCTTTGACCAATTCATCTTACAGTAGAGCATTTCAAGGTCTTTGACCCATTCATCTTACAGTAGGGCATTTCAAGGTCTTTGGCCACTTCATCTTGACCATTTAACCTTACAGTAGAGCATTTCAAGGTCTTTGATCACTTCATCTTACCATAGAGCATTTCAAGGTCTTTGACCAATTCATCTTACAGTAAAGCATTTCAAGGTCTTTGACCACTTCATCTTACAGTAGGGCATTTCAAGGTCTTTGACCACTTCATCTTGACCATTTAACCTTACAGTAGAGCATTTCAAGGTCTTTGACCACTTCATCTTACAGTAGAGCATTTCAAGGTCTTTGATCACTTCATCTTACAGTAGAGCATTTCAATGTTTTTGACCACTTCATCTTGACCATTTAACCTTACAGTAGAGCATTTCAAGGTCTTTGACCACTTCATCTTACAGTAGAGCATTTCAAGGTCTTTGACCAATTCATCTTACAGTAAAGCATTTCAAGGTCTTTGACCACTTCATCTTACAGTAGGGCATTTCAAGGTTTTTAGCCACTTCATCTTACAGTAGAGCATTTCAAGGTCTTTGACCAATTAACCTTACAGTAGTGCATTTCATGGTCTTTGACCACTTCTTCTTACAGTAGAGCATTTCATGGTCTTTGACCACTTCATCCTACAGTAGGGCATTTCAAGGTATTTGACCACTTAACCTTACAGTAAAGCATTTCAAGGTCTTTGGCCTTTAACCTTACAGTATAGCATTTCAAGGTCTTTCAGTTTGACCACTTAACCTTATAGTAGAGCATTTCAAGGTCTTTGACCACTTCATCTTACAGTAGAGCATTTCAAGGTATTTGACCACTTCATCTTACAGTAGAGCATTTCAAGGTCTTTGATCACTTCATCTTACAGTAGAGCATTTCAAGGTTTTTGACCACTTCATCTTGACCATTTAACCTTACAATAGAGCATTTCAAGGTCTGACCACTTCATCTTACAGTAGAGCATTTCAAGGTCTTTGACCAATTCATCTTACAGTAAAGCATTTCAAGGTCTTTGACCACTTCATCTTACAGTAGGGCATTTCAAGGTTTTTGGCCACTTCATCTTACAGTAGAGCATTTCAAGGTCTTTGACCACTTAACCTTACAGTAGGGCATTTCATGGTCTTTGACCACTTCATCTTACAGTAGAGCACAGGGCTTTCCCCAGGATTTTTGTAAGGAGTGGTGGCATTCCCCCCCCCCCCCCCCCCCCCCCCCCCCCCCCCCCCCCCCCCCCCCCCGAGTCAATTTTTTTTATTAATGCCAATTGAAAAGAAGAGATTTGGTGTATATCTGTATCATAAGGAATCAATGATAATAAAAAAACATCATATTTTTACTATATTTTTATTTCAAAATATTTTAATAAAAAATGCTAGCAAATCACTTTCTGACAGAATAAAAGACATATCAGTCTTGCGAACATCATTATATGCTAATATTCTAATTACAAATGCAATTGGTGGCAACCTTAATTATTTAATAGAGAAATCATTATACAATTACAAAATCTTCACTGAACTGCAATAAGCATACTGACGATTTCTCTTTAAAGATCCCGAGAATATCGATTAATTAACATAATTTATCAAGATACTGATACACGATAAACAAGAGGTCAATGACCTTGAAGCTCTACTAATAGGTTTTTGATAGCTAGATCAGCATTCGTGTGAAGTTTCATGAAAATCCATCAAGTAGTTTCACAGGAGTAGTCACTACAAGTTTTCATTATATAACTATGTAAACATAGATGTCCGCTGGCGACCATGTTTAACATCAAATCAAAATAATTTTGACAAGGATCAACATCATATCATACTGATCATTGTAGAAAAAGTCCCATATCAATATCACTTATAGTTTTCAAGAAGTAGTCGCTACAAACTTGTATCTTGAAAATCTATTTTTAGCTATGGCGGCCATCTTGAATTTCCGGCCGATCCGAAATTTTGCTAGGAACAATGACATCAGGAGCATCATTCCTGTGAAGTTTCATGAAAATCCGTCGAGTAGTTACAGAGGAGTAGTCGCTACAAATTTTTACTAGATAACTCTATGTAAACAAAGATGGCCGCTGACAGCCATGTTTAACATCGAATCAAAACAATTTTTGACAAGGACCAACATCATGTCATGATGATCATTTAAGAAAAAGTCTTTAATTTCCGGCCGACCTGAAGTTTTGCTAGGATCAATTAGACATCAAGAGCAACATTTGTGAGAAGTTTCATGAAAATCCGTCAAGAAGTTTCAGAGGAGTAGTCGCTACAAGTTTTCATTATATAACTCTATGTAAAGAAAGATGGCCTCTGGCAGCCATGTTTAACGTCGAATCAAAATAATTTAACTGACGATTTAAATGTTTATTAGTGTTTGTAAAATCATTCTACTAATACACGATAAACGTTGAATTAAATTATCCATTAAAACCCATAATTTATCCCCATGCGTTACAAATACCAATCAACGATACTGCTCTCCTTTAATCATGACCAAATTGGGCAATAAACCAAATAAACCAAATTTAATTAGTGGCACTCACTCCCCCAATCACCGTTTGTTTACTTAACACTTAGCATATACCCTGCCAGACATAACACAAGCCGTGTGTATTTAGAACCAGGTGACCGCCTTTACTGGATCAACATGCGTCATAGCTTCAGGCAATATTTACACACAGTCAAGTAATCAGCTGTTTAGTAAGGGAAAACTTGAAATGTTGATAGGATCAAGGGATCGCGGCAACTGATTTTAAGCATCGCGGCTACATTAAGGCGTGGAGGTAAGTCACTTTCGGATTCGAAGGCATCGCGGCACCGCCATGCCTTAAATGGCTGGGGAAAGCCATGGAGCATTTCATGGTCTTTGACCACTTCATCCTACAGTAGGGAATTTCAAGGTATTTGACCACTTAACCTTACAGTAAAGCATTTCAAGGTATTTGGCCTTTAACCTTACAGTATAGCATTTCAAGGTCTTTCAGTTTGACCACTTACCATTACAGTAGAGCATTTCAAGGTCTTTGAACACTTACCCTTACAGTAGAGCATTTCAAGGTCTTTGACCACTTAACCTTACAGTAGAGCATTTCAAGGTCTTTGACCACTTACCCTTACAGTAGAGCATTTCAAGGTCTTTGACCACTTACCCTTACAGTAGAGCATTTCAAGGTCTTTGAACACTTACCCTTACAGTAGAGCATTTCAAGGTTTTTGACCACTTAACCTTACAGTAGAGCATTTCAAGGTCTTTGAACACTTAACCTTACAGTAGAGCATTTCAAGGTCTTTGACATTTAACCTTACAGTAGAGCATTTCAAGGTCTTACAGTGTAGTGCTTCTAGGCCATTGACTACTACGGGTTTTAACTCTGACATTTGAATTGTGACATGATATAGATAATCAGTGGTTTCCCTTGAAAGGAGGTCAAGATATGACATGATATGAGATAACGTTCACCTTTGGGATAATCTTACAGGACATAGGAGTGCACTTAGATTCAGGTGAATAAAAATCTGTTCAACAATTTAATTTGTGCCTGTATTTAAAACTTATGGTATGATGAATAAAAAACAATCCCTTCCATTGCTGTATATTACAGCCGAAAACAACTATGAGGTCGGATACGAGATGGGATTTACATTTAAAGGATGGATTAAACAATATGTGGATACCTCAGAACAGTTTGAAACATTAATGAAATTTTACCAAACAGAAAACGGTCGAACTGTGTACGAGTCTTATCTCAAAGCGTCGACAGATTGCTATCCGGATATTGTAGACGAAATTAAAGGTCTGGCAGATGGAGCTGGTCAAACATTTGAGAAGCTTTTTCTGCTATTTTTGGTATCTGAAATACTACTTTTTCATAGTAAAGTGACCAGAAACGATGAGGGTGTTGCCAACAGTACTGGAGCGAGAGTTATTGGCCACAATGAAGATTGGAGTGAAGATGTGGATAGATTTGTTTACATGGTCCATGTAACTATACACAAAAATAAATCCACGTCTGCTAACCCAGAACCTGAAACAATCCAAACAAAATTAAGAACAAGAGATGAACAGTTTGTGAGCTTTCTGTGTCCAGGCCTCCTCGCTGGACTAGCCTTTTCAATGAATAAATATTTGGTGTTTACAATCAACTCGCTAGTTCCTGCCCAGGCCAATGTAGGAGCAGTTCCCTTGGGCATCTTGTTGCGTGCTCTGATGGTTTGCAATACCGTGCAGGACTGTGTGGACCTGATGGAAAACATGCATGTCGGCTGTGCCTTTGGGGTCAACATCAACATCGCTAGTATCGATGGCACGGGGATGTGGTCCCTGGAAGTCTATCCAGATGGGGAGGTATGCATTTTAACTTATAGTATACCCAATATTGATTGACAAATTCATTTATGTTTGCCCGTGATTGTCTTTTATAATGTATTAAAATGTGAAAGATATGTGCAGTTTAGAGTTGATTAGGTTTAATTATTAGTCATTAAGGTAAAATAAAACAGTATTTTGAAGTTCCTATTACTTGTACATGTTGCATAAAAATAAAAATAGATAGAAGGTTGGCAAATTATTGTATTTTTAACCAGATTTTCCAGTGGTTGAATGAGATATTGAAAGCTTGGGATGGCATTTCTGGGGTCATGGTCACTGTTATTGAATAGTGTTTCTGGGCAATAACTTCAGTCGGGAATAAGATATTGGAAGGACATTTGGTGTGTAGGTAGCTTAAATAAAAATAAAGCTTGGGATTTCATTTGAGGTCACTGAGGTCAAGGTCAGTGTTACTAAAAATAGAAAATTATTTTTGCTATTTTTTGTAAGGAGAAACCTTTTGTTACTCCGTTTTCAGCTTACTGAAATAACATTTCAAAATAAAAACTGATTTTCTTGGAATTTCCGTGTTTCTTTTTTATTTATTTTTTTGATGCTACCATTCAATACCACATTCACATCAAGCACAAGTTTCCGGGATATTATATGTTAGGCTGAATATAAAATTGACAGTTACACATCTTAATTGCTAAAAATATCTAGCCTATTGGTTTGTTTAGAAAATATAGGGTCAGTCGAAATATTTCATTTAAACGAAGAGAGTTACCACTAAAACAAAGGCTATGTTATCGTATCTTAACCTTGTAGAAAGCTATAATTTGTTTCTTCTTTTTTGTCCTTCAGGGTAAAACGCAAGTTCATCTCCATGAAATACCCTACCAGGAAAATGAAGACCAGCCATGTCATTATTTCCACCAAAATCACTATAAACATTTGGAAGCCATACAGCTTGATGACATTTTGGGAGGATCTAGACTTAGAGAAAGGAGATCCAATGAAATGCCGCCACCACATACTGCCTATGACATCATCGCCATTCTGGGAGATGCAGAAGACCCTACCGAACCGATATACAGGGTTCCTGGTCAACGGTTTTACACGAAACATGTGAAAACTACGGCGACTGCGTTGTTCGACATAACAGCCAAGAAATTGAATGTTTATAGGTGTAACCCAGCTCTTGCAAGCAGTCCATGCCTAGCTATTCCATTTTTGTAAATTGTGCTCTCTACATTGTAACCTTGCACATCCTAGAGCTCAATGTCACCCTTTTCTGCCAGCACGAAATTTCACCAAATCAGAGCTGCAGATAATTTTTGACTGCAATTTACTCATCAGATTCAAAATGAATGAGTAGAAAGGAACTCATTCAGAGTAAACAGTTTCTTTAAATAGTTCATGCTTTCAAATTGGATGTGAATTAATCAGTACATTTGAAAAGAAACAACTACATGCATTTCGATTAAATGGAATTTAAGTAAAAACAAAAGAAACAATATACATGTATGACGTTAATATTACACACATGCTTGAAACAATTTTCATCATGTAAATATGGAATAAACTGGTCCATAGGACAATACATACAAATACCATGATACCCATGATTTTTTAAGCTTGGAGTATTTGTATTAAGTTGATGAGTAATGATACTCACAATTTACTCAAAAACTCGACTTATCTACAGCTCTGGACTAAAGTCGTATTAAGTCAACTGATTGCAAAAATCCAAACTCTAGAATATGTAAAGTTATTTTGTTGTTTGAATGTGAGCCATATGATTAAAATAAAAAGGAAGGACAACTTTTGGTACACGTTTTATTTTCTCTTTGATATTATATAGTTCCCGAGTGAGTATTTGTAGCAGGGTAGCAGACTTGTTTCTTCACTATATAATTAAATGGTTTGTTTGTAAGATTTCCTGTCGCAGCCATAACTTCAATACCACTGCACGGATTTATGTTAAGCATAATGAGAAAGTGTAACATAATGTTATACTTTCTCATTATGCTTAACATAAATCCGTGCATGTTACATTTCCTGTCGCAACCATAACATCAATACCACTGCAAGGATTTATGTCAAGCATAATGAGAAAGTGTGTCGCATGCAAGGTCTAGAGTCGTCTGTCTTCCGTCTGTTCGTTCATCATGTTTCATGTCTCGGTCAACTTCAAAACCAGTGTATAACATTTTAGACCACTCAGAACAAGGGTGAATTGGGACGTTTGTCAGACATTCTGACATTTCACATTTCTTGTTCATTGATGTGTTTTCACCATTGTATATACAGTTTTAATGAGGTTCCTTTATTTATAATTTTAAAGCAATGTCATTTCACCAATTCTCTTGATTGTTACATTGCTACCAGTGAATTGATGTGTTTTGTTTTTGTTTTTTTATGTCACATATTATGATCACATTTTAAAGGGATACATGGGAGTCTTTTATTCTTAAGGGGACACATGCCAATCTTAATTTTTAAAGGGACACATGGCAGTCTTACTTCTTAAAGGGACACATGGCAGTCTTAATTCTTAAAGTGACACATGGCAGTCTTAATTCTTAATGGGACACATGGCAATCTTAATTCTTAAAGGGACACATGGCAATCTTAATTTTAAAGGGACACATGGCAGTCTTAATTCTTAAAGGGACACATGGCAGTCTTAATTCTTAAAGGGACACATGGCAGTCTTAATTCTTAATGGGACACATGACAATCTGTATTATACATGTAGGAATATGTGGTAATGATAGAGCTGATAGTGCTTCTAAGGCAGCATTAGGTTAACATATATCTAATACCAAATTACCTTATACTGATTTTAAAAGTTGTATCAACACATATATTCATAACTCTTGGCAAGCCGCTGGGGACTTGTCGGTGAACAATAAACTCCATTCCATTAAACCTTTACTCGGAGAATGGCGTCCTTCTAGTAGACCCATTCGTCGAGAGGAAGTTGTTCTAGCCAGGGTCAGGATAGGGCATACACGCTGTACTCATTCATATTTATTACAAGGTGAGCAGTTGCCAGAATGTATACCCTATTTTGCACCGTTTACGGTCAAACATATCTTCTTGGAATGTGTAGACTTTGTTCCTATGCGACAAAGATACTACACAGTTAATACTTTGAAAGAGTTATTCGATACTATAGATTTTAGTCTTATTTTAGATTTCCTTAAAGAAATCAGACTTTATAAATCAATATAATATTTTCCTGCATATATTAACTTGTTTACAAGCCCGTTGGCGGGCATTTGTTGATTTACATATATACTTAGTTTATATTGCTACCATATCATCCCTTATCTGTAGATAGTCTTATCTGTATACGTTTACATTATTTTTAATTACTTCTTCATTCCTTCATGTTTTTGCACGCAATATGACCTATGTGTCGACGTGCCTTAAACATCATTCATTCATTCATTCATTCTGTTAGGGTTATTTTTTATAAGTTGAATATTTGCAACTTAAACTTAAATAATTGTATCAAATAGATCTATTTCATAAAAAAAACACAGAAATATTGTGGCATATTCCTTAAAATGGAGTAAAATTCATCGTCTATGCTAAAATAAGGAAGGCATTATTTTTTATAAATTTACAATATTATATATCCTTGTATTTAAAAGGAATTTTAAAAAATGCAGCTTTGAAGTATTTTTTGTAAATCATGTAGATCAAGGTATACACAAGATTGCCATGTGTTCCTTTAAAATATAAATAAAACACATACACATTCCGCCCTGTCTCTATTAAATGCCTCCCTATCATTGGGCAATGCCTAACTCCTTTCACCAGCTCCAGTACTTAAAGATTAAGGCCTGATAACAGTAGAGCATATTTAATTTTGACATTATCAACGCTTTGAAGTTAAATGGTGATTATTTTACCATTGATCTGAGTGATACAGGAGTTTGGGTAAATGATATGTGTGACAAGAGAAGCCTGAATCAAGACTTGTGGTCTATTTTGTATTAAAAGATTCAAGTTGCAGAAAGATTTGATAAAATTTAACACAAACGGTGACCGTCACCTCCTTGCAAAAATGTCATTTAAGAAAGTATGTATAAGGCCTATTTAAAAAATTGTTTGATAGGGTGTTACCCTACACTTCTTAGTTTTTCTGGTGCATTAAAAAAAAACAGTGATTTCTAACAAAATGTTCGAAAGAAGTTGACAAAACATCTAATATAAAGATCTTTTTTTTTACATACCTACCCATGGCCAGGGTGTTTAACGTCATTTTCAACACATGTAAGGTTATATATAACGGTCAATTTTTTTTGTGGTGGAGGAAGATCATCAACTTTTTCTGGGTAGAACCAGTACTGTACACCTCCTCACTTAAAAATCGAGCTCCCAGTGGGATTCGAACCCGCAGCAGTGAGAGGTGAGAAGGTTTACAGTGCACCATCGTGAACCCTCGGCCACGGAGACGCTGGACTGAATCCAGAGATCACAGGGTTGGAGCCTCACTGGCGCCAAAGGGTTACTTCAGTGTCCTTAGGCAAATCTTAGACACTTCCCTGGCTTCATCCATTGGATTGGGGCGTAAACTCGGTAGTATTGTGTATTGAAATTGATCGTTTGAGCGTTTCATTGGACTCTTATGCCATTATGATAGTAAGAACAGGGCATGGTTCCCAGATTACTGTTTCCTTCTCCTTTTTCTGTGGTAGCACGAAAAAAAAACACTAACTAATGAGCTATTAAACAACAAATTAATTCAATTCTTACCTAACCATACTTGTTTGATTGGCCTAAATAAAAAAAATAAAAAAAATAACGGATATTCAATATTTGAAATTTTGAAAATCTGTCAAGTCATATTTATGTTACTCATTCTAAAATGTTTAAAAAAAACAATTTTGAAAATGTTATCGACATTCTATTCTTTTGAAATGTAAAATTCTAAAAAAGTATAATAATTTATTAGTGGCAATAATATATTATAATTATCATTATACGTAAGTTTTGTAATTTGCAGACTATTTTTCTTTTCTCTCGACTCGACTGATTTTTGTATTAATAATGTGTAGTTGGCCGGATCATGACTGTGTGGTAATTTATAATTCTGGTACTGAATGAGAGAATGATATGAAATAGATAGTATTATTGTGTCAACACTTAGGGATCACTTTGCCCCTCGTACATCCATCTGTCATCTGTTTTCCGTTGTCGTCTTCGGTCACACTTTAACCTGTAACCTAACCTTGGCCATAACTTGAAAAGTATTTGACCTATGTTCATGAAACTTCGCACATCTTCATCTCAACCCAGTGAATTTTGTTACACATGTCCAATAACTCTGACTTTCATTTTGGCAGAGTTATGCCCCTTTTCATAAAACTTTTACCTGCAACCTAAGCAAGTTTATAACTGGCCATAACTTCAGAAGTATTTGACCTACGTTCATGAAACTTCACACACTTATTCATCTTACCACACAGAATATTGTTACCCATGACCAATAACTCTGACTTTCATTTCAGCAGAGTTATGCCCCTTTTCATAAAACTTTTACCGGCAACCTACCCAGGCTGACATAACTGACCATAACTTGAAACGTATGTTACCTATGTTCATGAAACTTCACACACTTCTTCAGCTTAAAGAAAGGAATGTTGTTACACATGTCCAATAAGGCCATCCTTAAAAATACTTTCGTTTGCTGTTTGCCGACCCAGGATTTTATAAGTGGGTAGGTAAGTAGATACCTAGGTACCTAACCGGCAATAAACTTAAGAAATAAAAGAAAAAAATACTAAAGATATTTAAAAAATATATATATATGTTAAAGAACTGCTAAAAAAAAGTTTTGGTCAGGGAAATTTGTTCATGGGTAGGTAGGGAAACAGCAAACCAAGAATTTGTTATGGTCGGCCTAACTCTGACATTTATTTTGGCAGAGTTATGCCCCTTTTCATAAAGCTTTAACCTGCAACCATAACTTGGCAAAATATTGACCTATGGTCATGAAACTTTATACAGTTCTTTCTTTTCAATTATCCAATGCAGAGGCATATGCCCCTTTTCATAAACTTTAACACTTGCTCCATTATTCTTGAAGGACTGCACCCACTGTTTTCAGATTTTATAGTTTGATTGTACTTGCTGAAATAAGCACACGGCAGACGACACAAGTGTTCTTTGGAACACCCTTCTAGTTAAATATAAAGAATTAAATTGTTGGTTTAACAGCTCTTCCGCGCAATATTTATGTTTCTTCAGAGCTGTAGCTGTGAGAATCATAGCTCTTATGATGTGTACCTACCACAGCCATATGAGTCTTCCTATCGGGTGTTCACTTGTAGCGTATTCTGTTCACACTTTACGGGAAGGTTTCTTATGTCATTTGTGTGGGCGTGGCTTAGTTTTCAAATACGGAGCAAGGTTTCAGATGGCAGAGATATATTTCAAGAGGAAAACAAACAAACATGGCTGAAAACGGCTGTAAATGTATGTAGTACTTTAATATATATATAGTACACAAAATGACAAGATCGGCGTGATATCATTCTCTTTGGTGCATTTTAGGCATGCACATGTGGTATTTAAGGTTTGTTCTGTTGAAATACGGCAGTTGTTTCTCCAGGCATTGAGTGATGTTTTCATAAACTTTGCCGCAGGGGTGAGAAAGTCAGTACAGAGATGTTGTTACGGGGTCCTACACAGAATCATGGAAGTAGCACAAAGTCCAGACTCTATTGTACCCATCTCGGTGAGTCGTAAGGCTCGTTGAGTATGTGGGCGGAGGGACTATAAACCTTAAAACTACACACACACAATGGAAGTAGTACATACTTGATTCTCACGTCTATCAGAGCTGCAGCCAGAAAAAGGGAAAGGAATGATCAATCACTCAGACTATCCGGTAGATTCAGGAATGAGCAATCACTCTGACTATCCGGTAGATTCAGGAATGAGCAATCACTCTGACTATCCGGTAGATTCATGAATGAGCAATCTCTCTGACTATCTGGTAGATTCAGGAATGAGCAATCACTCTGACTATCTGGTAGATTCAGGAATGAGCAATCTCTCTGACTATCCGGTAGATTGAGGAATGAGCAATCACTCTGACTATCCGGTAGATTCAGGAATGAGCAATCTCTCTGACTATCCGGTAGATTCAGGAATGAGCAATCACTCTGACTATCCGGTAGATTCAGGAATGAGCAATCTCTCTGACTATCCGGTAGATTCAGGAATGAGCAATCACTCTGACTATCCGGTAGATTCAGAAATGAGCAATCACTCTGACTATCCGGTAGATTCAGGAATGAGCAATCTCTCAGACTATCCGGTAGATTCAGGAATGAGCAATCACTCTGACTATCCGGTAGATACAGGAATGAGCAATCACTCTGACTATCCGGTAGATTCATGAATGAGCAATCTCTCTGACTATCCGGTAGATTCAGGAATGAGCAATCACTCTGACTATCTGGTAGATTCAGGAATGAGCAATCTCTCTGACTATCCGTAGATTCAGGAATGAGCAATCACTCTGATTATCCGGTAGATTCAGGAATGAGCAATCTCTCTGACTATCCGGTAGATTCAGAAATGAGCAATCACTCTGACTATCTGGTAGATTCAGGAATGAGCAATCTCTCTGACTATCCAGTAGATTCAGAAATGAGCAATCACTCTGACTATCTGGTAGATTCAGGAATGAGCAATCTCTCTGACTATCCGGTAGATTCAGGAATGAACAATCTGACTATCCGGTAGATTCAGGAATGAGCAATCTGACTATCTGGTAGATTCAGGAATGAGCAATCTCTCTGACTATCCGGTAGATTCATGAATGAGCAATCTCTCTGACTATCCGGTAGATTCAGGAATGAGCAATCACTCTGACTATCTGGTAGATTCAGGAATGAGCAATCTCTCTGACTATCCGGTAGATTCATGAATGAGCAAGCACTCTGACTATCCGGTAGATTCAGGAATGAGCAATCTCTCTGACTATCCGGTAGATTCACCTGAGATGTTTACATGCTGAGAGGATTTGCTGGTACATGACAATGCCCGAGGAATGTCTTCAGTTCTTCCGATGAAAAACTTGCAAATTATGCAACAGCTTCTCAACTGTTACATCAACACTACACTTAACATGTCCTTGTATCATAAGCAGAATCTTGTATGTTTTTTTTTAATATTGTAATTGTCGACAATTTTATGTCAGAAGTAACACATTAAAAAATATTAAACTAGTTTTCCTACTGCTGAGGGTCTCACAGAGGTTTTGGGGAACAAGGAAACATCGCCATTTTTGGTGAACAAGGGAACATTGTCTGTTATTGGTAATATTTTTGGGGAATGAGGGAACATTTGAAAAATATTTTTGGGCAACAAAGCAAACTATTTTTGGGCAACAAGGGAACATTGGGTCATATTTTCAGGGAACAAGGGAACATGGACCCCACCTGGGAGAGCCTCACTGCTTTGTATGTGCTGGCTAATTTATTGTAATGTTTGTCTAGCTTTTGATTTATAACATCATGCCTAGGTAACATAACTACCTGCATTCCTCAATCTCAGGAATGCCTTCATTAA
The DNA here is from genome assembly GCA_037043455.1 of Cyrtodaria siliqua. NCBI lineage: Eukaryota > Metazoa > Mollusca > Bivalvia > Adapedonta > Hiatellidae > Cyrtodaria > Cyrtodaria siliqua. Next base: position 475,875 of record JAWPHD010000366.1, read on the forward strand.
TTACTGCATTAAAATTTAGGTTCATTTACAATTTGGCTGGTAGCCTAGTTGGATTATTTTGTGCAATTTATATATAAAATTGAAAAAAAATGCCTATTATGGTATGGGGTTGTCCGTTTGTACATCCTACGTCTGTAATTAATTATGCCTTCTGTGCTATTACTTCGAAAGCATAAAAACACCCTCATGAAGCTTGAAACCTTCATAGGAATATTTTCTTCGGTGAGAGAAGGCTAATGTTTATGAGGTCAGTAGGTCAAAGGTCAAGGTTGCCATGAACTTGTATGGAGAATCGGATTCCGCACGATAACTTTGAGGGTATAACACCCACATTAATGAATCGCCATAGTTACATTGTCCTTGGTGAGAGGATGAAGCCTATTATTATTGAGGTCAGTAGGTCAAACATCAAAATAAACATGACCTCATTTGGAAATATGCATTATTAGGGCAATAATTTCCAAAGCATAACACCTACCCTCATTAAACTTAGTGAAACTCTATTGATTTTGGGATCAGCAGGTCAAAGGTCAAGGTTACCATGACTTCAAATGGAAATATGCTTTCTGCACAAAACTTTGAAAGAATAAAACCTTATGAAATTTAATAGGTGCATTGCCCTTGGTGAGAGGAGGAACTCTATTGATTTTGGAGTCAGTAGCAGATCAATGGTCAAGGTCGCCATGATGTCAAGGTCGCCATGACCTTATCTGGAAATATGCATCCGGTGCAATAACTTTGAACACTGTGCCCTGCAACATATGTATTTGCCTGTTTTTTGTTATTTTTCATTTAATGTATATTTAAATCATTTAACGGAGTATGGTCGGAGTCCCGGACACTCCATGTGAATAATGGTTTGGCGCATTTGTTCAATATATGACCATACGGTATATAAATCCTGAACCATACCTGCAAAATTGTTTTTATTTCTGCCATGTTTGCCTCTATACAGGCGTAGCATCCACATGCCGGTCGTTTTGACGGACCGGTGTGATACAGTACCAGATGCTCTAAATTTAACCATTAACCCGCTAAGCACAACTGTAATAGCCTTTGCATCCATTGTAAACCCAGGGTTTACAATGTCCAGCTGCTGATCAATCATTTCCCCCAAAACACCCATTTGTCACATAAATGGAATGGTCTTAATTCAAAGAAATAACAGTCCTTTATATATATATATAGCGGGTTAAGGGTTACATGTAATAACATCTGTAGTATACAGTTAGAGGAGCATGACGATATAAAAAGTATTGCAAGATAAATAACACTCAATGTTATCTTTAACCAGATCAAGTTGTAATCACTGAGTGTAAAATTGGATTTTTTATAGTGATTAATATCTGTTACCGTGGCGATAGGTTGTAAACTTGTCACTATTGAGCTGATTTATTCCTCGTATAGAACCATCTCATTTAATTTAATTATTCTAATTTCAAATAAACTATTTGCATTGTCCAGTGTTCTTTTGAATACTAAATTATTACCATAGCATTGAACTAAATGTATGTATGATCATGTATTTCAATTTGTTATCAAAGAGGTCCTGTGTTTTTTTAAAGCAAAATTAGGGATGTAATGGAATGTGAAGTGAAATAACTGAATGACTGTATATGATAAAAGCACTTAAGTGGATCGCTAGACTGAGGACAATTAAGGATTATGTCCCCTTCTGTGAAATCCCATCAAAAGTGCATTTACAAAAGAAAAAAGGTAGAACTCAAATAATTCTGAATATTTTTACATGTAACTTGCAGTTTAATATGTTTACACTTCAATCTAGACAGTGCCATACTTGAATAATAAATTTGATCTTGATAAAAGTGTGTATTGATCCATACTCAGCTTATGTCATTTTTAAGGTCATCTGTGTATTGACCAATTGACATATTTATCAAGTATGTTTTTATAATTCAAGGGTAGCACTGCCTAGATAAATGTGTAAACATATGAAACTGGAACTGGAAGTTTCATATAAAAATATTCGAGATTATTTGAGTTCTAATTTGTATCTTTTTCAAATGCAATCTCAAGGGGACATACTCCTTAAAATGCTAGCTGATAGGAATGTTAAAACTAACCCGCCAAATAACGGCAAAATTACACTACAAAGCCGTTTATCAAAAATTCTATCCAGGTGTTCAAGTCATGTAAAACTGTATATGTGTCGGTTAAAAGTATAGGTTTATTCACAGGTCCTTAAGATACCTGTGGTTGAATATGTGTATTATGAGTTTGTAACTTAATTCAACGCTACAGTCTTGGAGTTTTACCTGGCTGCTTATAGCGGTTTATATTGTGTCTATAGAGTTTAGATTTCAAAATATCATGAATATGTAAGTATTATAACCTCGTCATCCGTATGTTTAGAAAAGGTGTACACGTGTTTAAAAAATTGGGTGTTGTTGGCAGGTCCCAGCTACTTTAATAAGACTGATTAAATAAGAATAAATGCCGAGAGGAGAGTATCTCGGTTAAACCAGCACCTTAAATATATAGTACCGGTATATCAGGGGTGAGTGCAGAACTAGTGTTAACTAAGTATATAAATAATTTGTTTGTTTGTATAGTGTTTTAAGTGATTTTCAACACATGTAAGGTTATATATGACGGTCGATTTATTTTGTGGTGGAAGCAGGCCACCCACTTTTCCTGGGTTGAACCAGTACTGTACACTTCCCGCCATCTGTAAGAATCGACACTTTCTCACTTACAAGTCGAGCTCCCAGTGGAATTCGAACCCGCAGCGGTGAGAGTCGAAGGTTTACAACGCGACGTCATTAAACATTCAGCCACGGAGACGCTTTAAAAGAATGAGATACAATAGTAATATATCATAGTGTTGATAGTGTGTTTGTGGGGGGAAGGTTGGTTTTATTTGCGTTATATGCGTCAACCAATCTTTCCCGTACTATCAATAACATGTGCACATTTTAATATTTGATTTTCTCTGCTTCTTAGATTGTTGAGGGGTCTGTTACTTAGATAAGCACCTTTCATATTAAAACAATGTGAATTGAATTGGATTTTTGTGTTGTCGCGCCAGTAAAACCCATTTCTGTTCACACATTATTTTAATATATAAAGGAGCTTATGCTACAGACCCCTCAACAGCATTAGCCCTTAACCTGCTAAGCACGACTATAGTAGCCTTTGCGTCCATTGTAAACCCAGATCAGCCTGCGAGTAACTCAGGATCAGGGTTTACAATGTCTGGCTGCTGATCAGTCATTTTCTGCAAAACACCCCTTTGTCACATAAATGGAATGGTCTTAATTCAAAGAAAGAACAGTCCATTATATATATGTAGCGTGTTTAGGGTTAAAATAATGTGTCTTGCTCGCTCAAAGCTTTCTTAACAGCACTGGTAAATTAATTTAGCCATAAATAAACTACGACATATTTTTTGGTTACTGGGTACATGTGTTTGCTAATTGCCCTAATGCAGTTTGGAATATACTGTACAAAGGTATATATTAAAGGGACACACGGCAGTCTTCATGTATTTGAAATGGGTGTCTCGATTTATATATCCAGTATCATTTTTACTTTTACCCTGGGTACATTTAAATAAATAAAATTTTAAGTATTCACTATTTCGTCTTATTATACTGTAAGTTTTAATATATTACTGGTGCAGTAATATAAAAAATTAATAATCTGCAAAAACAAATGGCTTAATACAATTCTTATAATTAACGTTAATGATTGAACAAATGCAATTTATGTAGAAAAACTAACGGGACGCTGCTAGTTTTTAAAAAAACAAGATTGCCATGTGTCCCTTTAAGTGAAATTATGTATTACATTAATAATTGACATTATTAATGCTGATAGCTAGGTTGCCATTAGGGAAACAAATATATATATATGTATTTAATTTGTATGTATTTGTCCATTTTAGTAAATATAGAACAAGTGAAGCAGCAGGCAGCCAATTTCAAACCCTCATCATCATCATCTGCAGCGCCCCAGAAAACATCCGTACGACGCCAGAATTCGCGCAGACATACTTTGTCCAATGGAATAGACTATAATGTGGTTTGTAGTGATTTTATCCTTTCTGCAATCTTCAGTCTTCTTTCTGATGAAGAATCTGTCCTGGTCTCAATACGATCTGCATGTCTCAATACGATCTGCATGTCTCAATACGATCTGCATGTTAAATGCTTAAAATGCCAGTCGATTGATTCTCTACACATGTAAGATGCCAGTCAATTGATTCTCTACACGTAAGATGCAAGTCGATTGATTCTCTACACATGTAAGATGCAAGTCGATTGATTCTCTACACATCTAAGATGCAATTCAATTGATTCTCTACACATGTAATATGCAAGTCAATTGATTCTCTACACATGTAAGATACAAGTCGATTGATTCTCTACACATGTAAGATGCCAGTCGATTGATTCTCTACACATGTAAGATGCCAGTCAATTGATTATCTACACATGTAAGATGCAAGTCGATTGATTCTCTACACATGTAATATGCCAGTCGATTGATTCTCTACACATGTAAGATGCCAGTCAATTGATTCTCTATACATGTAAGATGCAAGTCAATTGATTCTCTACACATGTAAGATGCCAGTCAATTGATTCTCTACACATGTAAGATGCCAGTCGATTGATTCTCTACACATGTAAGATGCCAGTCAATTGATTCTCTACACGTGTAAGCTGCAAGATAATTGATTCTCTACACATGTAAGATGCCAGTAGATTGATTCTCTACACAATTAAGATGCAAGTCGATTGATTCTCTACACATGTAAGATGCCAGTCAATTGATTCTCTACACATGTAAGATGCCAGTCAATTGATTCTCTACACATGTGAGATGCCAGTCAATTGATTCTCTACATGTGTAAGATGCAAGTAAATTGATTCTCTACACATGTAAGATGCCAGTCAATTGATTCTCTACACGTGAAAGATGCAAGTCAATTGATTCTCTACACATGTAAGATGCCAGTAGATTGATTCTCTACACAATTAAGATGCCAGTCGATTGATTCTCTAAATGTAAGATGCCAGTCGATTGATTCTCTACACATGTAAGATACAAGTCGATTGATTCTCTACACATGTAAGATGCAATTGATTCTCTACACATGTAAGATGCCAGTCGATTGATTCTCTACACATGTAAGATACCAGTCGATTGATTCTCTACACATGTAAGATGCAAGTCGATTGATTCTCTAAATGTTAAAATGTCATTCGATTGATTCTCTACCCTTGTTGATTCTCTACACTTGTTGATTCTCTTAACTTGTTGATTCTCTTAACTTGTTGATTCTCTACACTTGTTAAAGGTCAGTCGATTTGTTCTCTGAATGTAAAATGCCTATCTAATTCTTTGTTTGTGTCAATGTAAATTGCCATTGGATTAATTCTTTGAATGTAAAATGCCTGTCAATTGATTCTGTGAATGTAAAATGCCTGTCAGTTGATTCTCCGAATGTAAAATGCCAGTGGATTAATTCTTTGAATGTGTATAATGCCTGTCAATTGATTCTCTTTTAGATTTAAGCACATGAATATATTATTTACTGGTATTGATTTTCTCATAGAACCAAGTATGAGAATGTATATTTTATTTGATCAAGTATTTCTTGTATAGGTAGTTCCAGCTATTCACGATTAACTTGTATTTATTTGAACAGACACAGGACATAAGAAACAATTTGGTAAATTTGTATGTAATTGTGCTACATAGGCTAGGAATGTTATGCAGTGCTTCAAAAAATAAAACTTTTTTTCCCCATTTTTATGTAGTTAATCAGTTCAGCATGTTGTCATTAGGACGTGTGAACCTCGGCTGTATATATTTTAAACATGCCTGTGTGTTGTTTTAAAATAACCTAACTCTATTTATTTTATGTTTTGAATCGTTTATTCTGGAAGATGTTGATTTTAAATTAGAAATGTTGCCAGATGAAATATAGTTTTGGGTGGTGCAGTATAAGAGGACTTAGTGATATAATAGGGGTGGAGCAATGTAAGAGGGGAAGAGCTATGTAATAGGGTGGAGCAATGTAAGAGGGTGGAGCAATGTAAGAGGATAAATTAATGTAAGAGCAATGTAAGCAGGTGGAGCAATGTAAGAGGGTAAATTAATGTAAGAGGAGGGTGGAGCAATGTATTAGGGTGGAGCAATGTAAGAGGGTGAAACAATGTGAGAGGGTGGAGCAATGTAAGTGGGTGGAGCAATGTGAGAGGGTGGAGCAATGTAAGAGGGTGAAGCAATGTGAGAGGGTGGAGCAGTGTAAGAGGGTGAAGCAATGTGAGAGGGTGGAGCAATGTATTAGGGTGGAGCAATGTAAGAGGGTGAACAATGTGAGAGGGTGGAGCAATGTAAGTGGATGGAGCAATGTAATAGGGTGGAGCAATGTGAGAGGGTGGAGCAATGTAAGAGGGTGGAGCAGTGTAAGAGGGTGAAGCAATATGAGAGGGTGGAGCAATGTAAGAGGGTGTAGCAATGTAATAGGGTGGAGCAATGTGAGAGGGTGGAGCAATGTACAAGGGTAAATCAATGTAAGAGGATGGGTTGCTGTAATAAGGCGGACCAATGTAAAAGGGTGGAACAAAGTAATAGGTTGTAGCAGTGTAAGAGGGTGGAGCAATGTAAGAGGGTAAGCAATGTAAGAGGGTGGAGCAGTGTAATAGGGTGGAGCAATGTGAGAGGGTGGAGCAATGTAAGATGGTGGAGCAACGAAATAGAGAGGAAAAATCTAAGAGGTTGGAGCAATGTAGGAGGGTAAAGCAATGTAATAGGATGGAGCAATGTAAGGGGGTGGAACAATGTAATAGGATGGAGCAATGTAAGGGGGTGGAGCAATGTGAGAGGGTGGAGCAATGTAAGATGGTGGAGCAAACGAAATAGAGTGGAGAAATCTAAGAGGTTGGAGCAATGTAGGAGGGTGAAACAATGTAATAGGATGGAGCAATGTAAGGGGGTGGAACAATATAATAGGATGGAGCAATGTTATAGGGTGGAGCCATGTAAGAGGGTGTCTCAGTATAATAGGTTGGAGTAATGTAAGGGTGTGGAGGAGTGTTATAGGGTCCGACTTTCGGGAGCAACGTGAGAGAACAAAGCAATGTAAAAGCAATGTATTTGTGTGCACCTTTGTAAGATGGTGGAGCAGTTTGCAGTAGGGTGGAGCAATGTATATGTGAGTTTGTAAGAGGGTGGAGCAGTTTGCAATAGGGTGGAGCAGTGTATATGTAACTTTGTAAGAGGGTGGAGCGATGTGAAAGGGTGATGGAATGATTGATGGAAGAGGGGTGTGTGGCAATACAAAGGTGTGTGTTTTACTTGGCCATGTATACTTGCTTGGTAATATTAATGAGTCGTGGTCTCGTACTCTTAGTATGCAGGAAACATTCTATATAGGATTTGATACTTATCACTGTTTATAATCTGTAGGCCAATCTTGTTATAAATTTGTTTGACATTGAATCTGTTGCATTTAATAAAATAAAGATTCTGGTAACATGTGTAGAATTGGAGTTATGTCCCTTTCCTGTATTCTGTTATTTTGCAAATATATCATAAACCAAGGACATTGTGAGCTAGGATAAAACAAAAATTGTGACATAGATATGTGACCATTGGGGGTGTGTTTGTGAGCTAGGATAAGACACTGTAAATGGGGGGATGGGGGGGGGGGGGGGGGGTTACTGTTGAAGAAAATATGGGGGTGAATGATACTGGTGAAGAAAATCCATAATGTTTGAATATTTTGTAACCAAAACTGTAAATTTATAAATCGTTAATAAATGTAAAAGTGTTAGCCATTGAAGCAACAATACAACACACTCAACTTTCCACTCCCCGTGTGGTTGTGTCGGGGAACAATACAACCACTGCAAATCCTGCCAGAGGCAGAGTGGTAGGACCCACCCTTCATGTTCATTTTGTCATTGTTTTATCATGCTCATGCTCATTCAAGGTCTTCTTCATGACACCGCATATGCAAATGTGGAAACTTGGCTCCATCGTAAATGGAGTGTCTACTATAGAATTTGCACTCGTTAATAGGTTAATAGGTTCTAGGCCCATTTTCCATATTTTTATCTAGATGTAAATGGAAGATGAGCCTGGCATGTTCATCCCTGTTTGGTGCCATATAACCTTTCTTGTGTTGATGCGCCGTAAAACCCCAATTCAATTCAACTTTACACTGTCATCATGGAGGGTAGCTTAGTGGATAAGACATTGCACGTTAGAGCTACAGACCTCTGCCCACGTGGTTAGAGCTACTGACCTCTGTCCCGCGTGGTTAGAGCTACAGACCTCTGCCCCACGTGGTTAGAGCTACAGACCTCTGCCCCGCGTGGTTAGAGCTACAGACCTCTGCCCCGCGTGGTTAGAGCTACAGACCTCTGCCCCACGTGGTTAGAGCTACAGACCTCTGCCCCGCGTGGTTAGAGCTACAGACCTCTGCCCCGCGTGGTTAGAGCTACAGACCTCTGCCCCGCGTGGTTTGCTCCCTGGCAGAAGCATGTCAGATGGAATCTTATCCTTGATCTCATCTCCCTCTGAGGTTGCTGTCCCAATATAACCTTTATGATGTGATATCGGAATGTTAAACCCGATTTCTTTCATCATGGAGGGTTGATCGTGTCAAAGTAAGATATCAGTCTTTACAGTCAGTTGATTAGTACCAGTAATATAGCATTTCATTTCAAATAAACTTAGATTTTGAGAATGTGGAGCTACTAAGTTAATAAACATAAAGATTGATTCACATTTTGTTTTCATAAAGCGCTAAGCAATAACCCTTAACGATTGTTTTCACGTGTTGCAGATAAGGCGTATGAAACAGCTGGAACAAGAAAAAGATGTTTTACTCCAGGGTCTAGAGGTTGTGGACAGGACCAGGGACTGGTACCTTAAACGTGTGGCCATAGTGACAGAAAAACAAAATTATGCAGAGAAAACTTCATGTAGTGTAAGTCCAGACGAATATTCCCCAACCAGATTGTACCTAAATGTGTGTTGATACTCTAAATATACCTGCTACAGTAGTGTTGATACTCTAAATATACCTGCTACAGTAGTGTTGATACTCTAAATATACCTGCTACAGTAGTGTTGATACTCTAAATATACCTGCTACAGTAGTGTTGATACTCTAAATATACCTGCTACAGTAGTGTTGATACTCTAAATATACATGCTACAGTAGTGTTGATACTCTAAATATACATGCTACAGTAGTGTTGGTACTCTAAATATACCTGCTACAGTAGTGTTGATACTCTAAATATACCTGCTACTCTAAATATACCTGCTACTCTAAATATACCTGCTACAGTAGTGTTGATACTCTAAATATACCTGCTACAGTAGTGTTGGTACTCTAAATATACCTGCTACAGTAGTGTTGGTACTCTAAATATACCTGCTACAGTAGTGTTGATACTCTAAATATACCTGCTACTCTAAATATACCTGCTACTCTAAATATACCTGCTACAGTAGTGTTGATACTCTAAATATACCTGCTACAGTAGTGTTGGTACTCTAAATATACCTGCTACAGTAGTGTTGATACTCTAAATATACCTGCTACAGTAGTGTTGATACTCTAAATATACCTGCTACTCTAAATATACCTGCTACTCTAAATATACCTGCTACAGTAGTGTTGATACTCTAAATATACCTGCTACAGTAGTGTTGATACTCTAAATATACCTGCTACAGTAGTGTTGATACTCTAAATATACCTGCTACAGTAGTGTTGATACTCTAAATATACCTGCTACAGTAGTGTTGATACTCTAAATATACCTGCTACAGTAGTGTTGATACTCTAAATATAGCTGCTACTCTAAATATACCTGCTACTCTAGTGTTGATACTCTAAATATACCTGCTACTCTAGTGTTGATACTCTAAATATACCTGCTACAGTAGTGCTGATACTCTAAATATACCTGCTACAGTAGTGTTGGTACTCTAAATATAGCTGCTACTCTAAATATACCTGCTACTCTAGTGTTGATACTCTAAATATACCTGCTACTCTAGTGTTGATACTCTAAATATACCTGCTACAGTAGTGCTGATACTCTAAATATACTGCTACTCTAGTGTTGATACTCTAAATATACCTGCTACAGTAGTGTTGGTACTCTAAATATACCTGCTACAGTAGTGTTGATACTCTAAATATACCTGCTACAGTAGTGTTGATACTCTAAATATACCTGCTACAGTAGTGTTGATACTCTAAATATACCTGCTACAGTAGTGTTGATACTCTAAATATACCTGCTACAGTAGTGTTGATACTCTAAATATACCTGCTACAGTAGTGTTGATACTCTAAATATACCTGCTACAGTAGTGTTGATACTCTAAATATACCTGCTACAGTAGTGTTGATACTCTAAATATACCTGCTACAGTAGTGTTGGTACTCTAAATATACCTGCTACAGTAGTGTTGATACTCTAAATATACCTGCTACAGTAGCGTTGATACTCTAAATATACCTGCTACAGTAGTGTTGATACTCTAAATATACCTGCTACAGTAGTGTTGATACTCTAAATATACCTGCTACAGTAGTGTTGATACTCTAAATATACCTGCTACAGTAGTGTTGATACTCTAAATATACCTGCTACAGTAGTGTTGATACTCTAAATATACCTGCTACAGTAGTGATGGTACTCTAAATATACCTGCTACAGTAGTGTTGATACTCTAAATATACCTGCTACAGTAGTGTTGATACTCTAAATATACCTGCTACAGTAGTGTTGATACTCTAAATATACCTGCTACAGTAGTGATGATACTCTAAATATACCTGCTACAGTAGTGTTGATACTCTAAATATACCTGCTACAGTAGTGTTGATACTCTAAATATACCTGCTACTCTAAATATACCTGCTACAGTAGTGTTGATACTCTAAATATACATGCTACTCTAAATATACCTGCTACAGTAGTGTTGATACTCTAAATATACCTGCTACAGTAGTGTTGATACTCTAAATATACCTGCTACAGTAGTGATGATACTCTAAATATACCTGCTACAGTAGTGTTGATACTCTAAATATACCTGCTACAGTAGTGTTGATACTCTAAATATACCTGCTACAGTAGTGTTGATACTCTAAATATACCTGCTACAGTAGTGTTGATACTCTAAATATACCTGCTACAGTAGTGATGATACTCTAAATATACCTGCTACAGTAGTGTTGATACTCTAAATATACCTGCTACAGTAGTGTTGATACTCTAAATATACCTGCTACAGTAGTGTTGATACTCTAAATATACCTGCTACAGTAGTGTTGGTACTCTAAATATACCTGCTACAGTAGTGTTGGTACTCTAAATATACCTGCTACAGTAGTGTTGATACTCTAAATATACCTGCTACAGTAGTGTTGATACTCTAAATATACCTGCTACAGTAGTGTTGATACTCTAAATATACCTGCTACAGTAGTGTTGGTACTCTAAATATACCTGCTACAGTAGTGTTGATACTCTAAATATACCTGCTACAGTAGTGTTGATACTCTAAATATACCTACTACAGTAGTGTTGATACTCTAAATATACCTGCTACAGTAGTGTTGATTCTCTAAATATACCTGCTACAGTAGTGTTGATTCTCTAAATATACCTGCTACAGTAGTGTTGATTCTCTAAATATACCTGCTACAGTAGTGTTGATTCTCTAAATATACCTACTACAGTAATGTTGATTCTCTAAATATACCTGCTACAGTAGTGTTGATACTCTAAATATACCTGCTACAGTAGTGTTGATACTCTAAATATACCTGCTACAGTAGTGTTGATACTCTAAATATACCTGCTACTCTAAATATACCTGCTACAGTAGTGTTGATTCTCTAAATATACCTGCTACAGTAGTGTTGATTCTCTAAATATACCTACTACAGTAATGTTGATTCTCTAAATATACCTGCTACAGTAGTGTTGATACTCTAAATATACCTGCTACAGTAGTGTTGGTACTCTAAATATACCTGCTACAGTAGTGTTGATACTCTAAATATACCTGCTACAGTAGTGTTGATACTCTAAATATACCTACTACAGTAGTGTTGATACTCTAAATATACCTGCTACAGTAGTGTTGATTCTCTAAATATACCTGCTACAGTAGTGTTGATTCTCTAAATATACCTGCTACAGTAGTGTTGATTCTCTAAATATACCTGCTACAGTAGTGTTGATTCTCTAAATATACCTACTACAGTAATGTTGATTCTCTAAATATACCTGCTACAGTAGTGTTGATACTCTAAATATACCTACTACAGTAATGTTGATTCTCTAAATATACCTGCTACAGTAGTGTTGATACTCTAAATATACCTGCTACAGTAGTGTTGATACTCTAAATATACCTACTACAGTAGTGTTGATACTCTAAATATACCTGCTACAGTAGTGTTGATTCTCTAAATATACCTGCTACAGTAGTGTTGATACTCTAAATATACCTGCTACTCTAAATATACCTGCTACAGTAGTGTTGATACTCTAAATATACCTGCTACAGTAGTGTTGATACTCTAAATATACCTGCTACTCTAAATATACCTGCTACAGTAGTGTTGATACTCTAAATATACCTGCTACTCTAAATATACCTGCTACAGTAGTGTTGATACTCTAAATATACCTGCTACAGTAGTGTTGATACTCTAAATATACCTGCTACAGTAGTGTTGATACTCTAAATATACCTGCTACAGTAGCGTTGATACTCTAAATATACCTACTACAGTAGTGTTGATACTCTAAATATACCTGCTACAGTAGTGTTGATACTCTAAATATACCTACTACAGTAGTGTTGATACTCTAAATATACCTGCTACAGTAGTGTTGATTCTCTAAATATACCTGCTACAGTAGTGTTGATACTCTAAATATACCTGCTACAGTAGTGTTGATACTCTAAATATACCTGCTACAGTAGTGTTGATACTCTAAATATACCTGCTACAGTAGTGTTGATACTCTAAATATAGCTGCTACTCTAAATATACCTGCTACTCTAAATATACATGCTACAGTAGTGTTGATACTCTAAATATACATGCTACTCTAAATATACCTGCTACAGTAGTGTTGATACTCTAAATATACCTGCTACAGTAGTGTTCATACTCTAGATATACCTGCTACAGTAGTGTTGATACTCTAAATATACCTGCTACAGTAGTGTTGATACTCTAAATATAGCTGCTACTCTAAATATACCTGCTACTCTAAATATACCTGCTACAGTAGTGTTGATACTCTAAATATACCTGCTACAGTAGTGTTGATACTCTAAATATACCTGCTACAGTAGTGTTGATACTCTAAATATACCTGCTACAGTAGTGTTGATACTCTAAATATAGCTGCTACTCTAAATATACCTGCTACTCTAAATATACCTGCTACAGTAGTGTTGATACTCTAAATATACCTGCTACAGTAGTGTTGATACTCTAAATATACCTGCTACAGTACTGCTGATACTCTAAATATACCTGCTACAGTAGTGTTGATACTCTAAATATACCTGCTACAGTAGTGTTGATACTCTAAATATACCTGCTACAGTAGTGTTGATACTCTAAATATACCTGCTACAGTAGTGTTGATACTCTAAATATACCTGCTACAGTAGTGATGATACTCTAAATATACCTGCTACAGTAGTGTTGATACTCTAAATATACCTGCTACAGTAGTGTTGATACTCTAAATATACCTGCTACAGTAGTGTTGATACTCTAAATATACCTGCTACAGTAGTGTTGATACTCTAAATATACCTGCTACAGTAGTGTTGATACTCTAAATATAGCTGCTACTCTAAATATACCTGCTACTCTAAATATACATGCTACAGTAGTGTTGATACTCTAAATATACCTGCTACTCTAAATATACATGCTACAGTAGTGTTGATACTCTAAATATACCTGCTACTCTAAATATACATGCTACAGTAGTGTTGATACTCTAAATATACCTGCTACTCTAAATATACATGCTACAGTAGTGTTGATACTCTAAATATACATGCTACTCTAAATATACCTGCTACAGTAGTGTTGATACTCTAAATATACCTGCTACAGTAGTGTTCATACTCTAGATATACCTGCTACAGTAGTGTTGATACTCTAAATATACCTGCTACAGTAGTGTTGATACTCTAAATATAGCTGCTACTCTAAATATACCTGCTACTCTAAATATACCTGCTACAGTAGTGTTGATACTCTAAATATACCTGCTACAGTAGTGTTGATACTCTAAATATACCTGCTACAGTAGTGTTGATACTCTAAATATACCTGCTACAGTAGTGTTGATACTCTAAATATACCTGCTACAGTAGTGTTGATACTCTAAATATACCTGCTACAGTAGTGTTGATACTCTAAATATACCTGCTACAGTACTGCTGATACTCTAAATATACCTGCTACAGTAGTGTTGATACTCTAAATATACCTGCTACAGTAGTGTTGATACTCTAAATATACCTGCTACAGTAGTGTTGATACTCTAAATATACCTGCTACAGTAGTGTTGATACTCTAAATATACCTGCTACAGTAGTGTTGGTACTCTAAATATACCTGCTACAGTACTGCTGATACTCTAAATATACCTGCTACAGTAGTGTTGATACTCTAAATATACCTGCTACAGTACTGCTGATACTCTAAATATACCTGCTACAGTAGTGTTGATACTCTAAATATACCTGCTACAGTAGTGTTGATACTCTAAATATACCTGCTACAGTAGTGTTGATACTCTAAATATACCTGCTACAGTAGTGTTGATACTCTAAATATACCTGCTACAGTAGTGTTGATACTCTAAATATACCTGCTACAGTAGTGTTAATACTCTAAATATACCTGCTACAGTAGTGTTAATACTCTAAATATACCTACTACAGTAGTGTTGATACTCTAAATATACCTACTACAGTAGTGTTGATACTCTAAATATACCTGCTACAGTAGTGTTAATACTCTAAATATACCTGCTACAGTAGTGTTAATACTCTAAATATACCTACTACAGTAGTGTTGATACTCTAAATATACCTACTACAGTAGTGTTGATACTCTAAATATACCTGCTACAGTAGTGTTAATACTCTAAATATACCTGCTACAGTAGTGTTAATACTCTAAATATACCTGCTACAGTAGTGTTAATACTCTAAATATACCTGCTACAGTAGTGTTAATACTCTAAATATACCTGCTACAGTAGTGTTAATACTCTAAATATACCTGCTACAGTAGTGTTGATACTCTAAATATACCTACTACAGTAGTGTTAATACTCTAAATATACCTGCTACAGTAGTGTTGATACTCTAAATATACCTACTACAGTAGTGTTAATACTCTAAATATACCTGCTACAGTAGTGTTGATACTCTAAATATACCTGCTACAGTAGTGTTGATACTCTAAATATACCTGCTACAGTACTGCTGATACTCTAAATATACCTGCTACAGTAGTGTTGATACTCTAAATATACCTACTACAGTAGTGTTGATACTCTAAATATACCTGCTACAGTAGTGTTGATACTCTAAATATACCTGCTACAGTACTGCTGATACTCTAAATATACCTGCTACAGTAGTGTTGATACTCTAAATATACCTGCTACAGTAGTGTTGATACTCTAAATATACCTGCTACAGTAGTGTTGATACTCTAAATATACCTGCTACAGTACTGCTGATACTCTAAATATACCTGCTACAGTAGTGTTGATACTCTAAATATACCTGCTACAGTAGTGTTGATACTCTAAATATACCTGCTACAGTAGTGTTGATACTCTAAATATACCTACTACAGTAGTGTTAATACTCTAAATATACCTACTACAGTAGTGTTGATACTCTAAATATACCTGCTACAGTAGTGTTGATACTCTAAATATACCTGCTACAGTAGTGTTGATACTCTAAATATACCTGCTACAGTAGTGTTGATACTCTAAATATACCTGCTACAGTACTGCTGATACTCTAAATATACCTGCTACAGTAGTGCTGATACTCTAAATATACCTGCTACAGTAGTGTTGATACTCTAAATATACCTGCTACAGTAGTGTTGATACTCTAAATATACCTGCTACTCTAAATATACATGCTACAGTAGCGTTGATACTCTAAATATACCTGCTACAGTAGTGTTGATACTCTAAATATACCTGCTACAGTAGTGTTGGTACTCTAAATATACCTGCTACAGTAGTGTTGATACTCTAAATATAGCTGCTACTCTAAATATACCTGCTACTCTAAATATACATGCTACAGTAGTGTTGATACTCTAAATATACCTGCTACAGTAGTGTTGATACTCTAAATATACCTGCTACAGTACTGCTGATACTCTAAATATACCTGCTACAGTAGTGCTGATACTCTAAATATACCTGCTACAGTAGTGTTGATACTCTAAATATACCTGCTACAGTAGTGTTGATACTCTAAATATACCTGCTACTCTAAATATACATGCTACAGTAGCGTTGATACTCTAAATATACCTGCTACAGTACTGCTGATACTCTAAATATACCTGCTACAGTAGTGCTGATACTCTAAATATACCTGCTACAGTAGTGTTGATACTCTAAATATACCTGCTACAGTAGTGTTGATACTCTAAATATACCTGCTACTCTAAATATACATGCTACAGTAGCGTTGATACTCTAAATATACCTGCTACAGTAGTGTTGATACTCTAAATATACCTGCTACAGTAGTGTTGGTACTCTAAATATACCTGCTACAGTAGTGTTGATACTCTAAATATAGCTGCTACTCTAAATATACCTGCTACTCTAAATATACATGCTACAGTAGTGTTGATACTCTAAATATACATGCTACTCTAAATATACCTGCTACAGTAGTGTTGATACTCTAAATATACCTGCTACAGTAGTGTTGATACTCTAAATATACTGCTACAGTAGTGTTGATACTCTAAATATACCTGCTACAGTAGTGTTGATACTCTAAATATAGCTGCTACTCTAAATATACCTGCTACTCTAAATATACATGCTACAGTAGTGTTGATACTCTAAATATACATGCTACTCTAAATTTACCTGCTACAGTAGTGTTGATACTCTAAATATACCTGCTACAGTAGTGTTGATACTCTAAATATACCTGCTACTCTAAATATACCTGCTACAGTAGTGTTGATACTCTAAATATACCTGCTACAGTAGTGTTGATACTCTAAATATACCTGCTACAGTACTGTTGATACTCTAAATATACCTGCTACAGTAGTGTTGATACTCTAAATATACCTGCTACAGTAGTGTTGATACTCTAAATATACCTGCTACAGTAGTGTTGGTACTCTAAATATACCTGCTACAGTAGTGTTGATACTCTAAATATAGCTGCTACTCTAAATATACCTGCTACTCTAAATATACATGCTACAGTAGTGTTGATACTCTAAATATACCTGCTACAGTAGTGTTGATACTCTAAATATACATGCTACAGTAGTGTTGATACTCTAAATATACCTGC